>QNTS01000499.1:74028-271055 GCA_003317085.1 Hucho hucho | reverse complement strand
AGAGAGAGAGAGAGAGAGAGAGAGAGAGAGAGAGAGACGAGGAAAAGAAAGGATCTGCTTACAAGGGTGATCGCTTTCTCCTCTTCCAGTCATGGAACATGCTCGTGAGTGCCCTTTACTCTGTCTCTGTGTGTGTGTCTATGTTATTGTGTCTATTTGAGTGTGTGTGGGTGTGAGAGAGTTTATTGTCTTTGGGCTTGTTGTCAAAGTTACTGTGTGTGTGCACTGTACAGTAGTTGATAGTAGGAGCTCTCTAATGTTATCTGTTGGCAAAATTGCCCCTGGACTGTGCATGAAGAGGGTCACCTAGAGCCAGCTGTGATTGCTAAGTACCCTACTGTGCACGCCTATTGAAGAGGACCTTCATGAGTTTCCCTCTGTGTATTCAGATCAGCTGTTAAGGGAACACCGGCCAGGCAAATAGACCCTTGCCTGTAATGTGATTTTGTTGTAAGTTACTTCGTTTTTGCCTAAATTGTTTCAAAACCTGGTTTGTGTTGTAGTTATTTGATTAAATAAAGAAAAAACACTCAGCCTTATCACTTTGAGAGATTATATTTAACAATATTACATGCATCATTATCACATAACTTATCACATAATCATATAGTCATATCTAGTGACAGGGTATGATGGCTTAGTCTTTAGTATTGCATTACGGTCAGTCTATATTTAGTTGATGTCATTTTATATGTTTGATTACGTTTGCCACACTGTGAATGTCATAACATTTAGCCGAGTCTATTAACTCATGCAATAACTCCTGTTCAAATACAACTTGTATTGGAGAAAGTGGACTGACAAGGATGACTAAGTACATAGATTGCCCACACAGAAATATATCAACTGCCACTATGATAATACTACAGTATTAAACAATGATGTAATGTATACAAAGATGTGATACAAAGCCATTCTGCATGACTTTGTGTGTGTCTGTTATAGCTTTGTATATTTCTTTACCCATGATTTCATATGGTCCAGGTGGATTAACAGTAGATTGTGTTCTTCAATCTTTGTTTTACAATGCAAAACATAATTTGTATGCTGTATCATACGAGGCTGGTTGTCCACGTATTTATGCAGAAAGCCCCAATCGTTGATAAGGCTAAAGTAATTTAAAGTGATTGATAGAATCTGCTTACTCATTTGTTTATTTCACAAAACTCAACAAATAGTGACGATTTCTCAACTTCCCTGTGGCATTACTAATGCTGAAAGTTTGTTCATTCTGTCACAGTCAACCATACCCCAAAATAGATGTACTCAATGGTGGGAAATGTTGTACTATTTCCATTAGTTAATGATTGAATGCATTCTTACAAATGTTTGATTATTTTGTCTAGTATTATGTTGTACTGTCAATTGAACTTTTCTTTGAAAGAACATTAGTACAGTGTGACAGTGTATGCCCTTGAAGCAACAGACCAGTCTTGGTCCAAACAACAGGACTCATTGTGGCAGTGTAACGGTTCAATCTTGGAAAGGGACCAAAGTAACTGTAATAATGGTAAAAATCAATGACACTAAGCAGACGGTTTTGAGCCACTGCACATCTTTAATGTACAAAGCATCAATAACCTTAGCAGCATGAAATGTCTGAACAAAGACAATTGGATTCTAATTGAGGAAGATCAGATTTCTCATTTGCTACAGGTAGTGGTGGTGATTTTTCAAGAAAGACAAACAGTCCTACATTGTTTATTTTTTTGTGAATGGGTGTGTAGACCACTGTCTCTGGCTGAGTCTGTTGTTGCTCTCCTCTCTGTACGTGATCATTAGCCCCAATTTCTCTGTACTGTGAAATATAATGCTCTCTATTCTCTCTGCAATGGGCTATTATTAAGCAGCCTAGATTTCAAAATAAGAGCCATCCAGACCAGGGAAAATAAGCTACTTACTGACAGGATGCCATGTATTGATTTGTATATCTACAACATTTAAGTGTAGGAAGTGAAGTGGTCCCGTAATGATAGATTCACGCCATCCAAACAAAGTAACTGGTATCAGTTTCAATAATAGTTTGCTTGTGGAGAAGATCAAATCGAATCATGCTGTGTATAAAGTAGATCATTCTGATATGTTTTTTTCTCAATATACCATACAGGTATATACAGTATTTGTATATATCACTTTTGATTTGTGTATGTGCTGTGGTATGAAAGGTTGAGGTTGCAGCATACTTTGAATCAAACTATGGTGCAAATTGCACATGCAAAACATAGTTACCATCCCGTCTGTAACGTCCAGGCCTGGTTTAGCAGGCTGGTGTTTAGTTTTGTGTTTTGGGTTAGAAGGGTTTTGTGTTCTATGTGTTATATTTCTATGTTGGGTTAATGGTTCCCAATTAGAGGCAGCTGATTGTCGTTACCTCTAATTGGGAACCATATATATGTTTGTGCTTTTCACTGAGGTTTTGTGGGTCATTGTTTATGGTATGTTTACCGGTGTATGTGCGCCTGTTTAGCCACACTGGAGTTACGATCTTTATTTGTTTATTGTTTTGCCAGTTACGTTTAAATAAAGCATGTATAGTGGAAGCATCGCTGCGTCTTGGTCCGTCCCGAAAGAAGATCGTGACAGAATGACCCACCAAACAAGGACCAAGCAGCGAGAGAATCGGGATTTCTGGACATGGGAAGAAATCCTGGCTGGAAAGGGACCCTGGAGGAAGGCTGAGGAGTATCGCCGTCTCAGGGAAGGTTTGGAGCTAGCGATGACTGAGCGGCAGAAGTATGCGGGAACACGGCTGGCGAGGAAGCCCGAGAGGCAGCCCCAATAATTTTTTTGGGGGGGGCACACGGGGAGGTTGTGTGAGCCAGGTTGGAGACCTGAGCCAACTCCCCGTGCTTTCCGGAGTGAGCGTGGCACTGGTCAGGCACCGGGTCATGTAGTGAAGCGCACGGTGTCTCCAGTGCTCGTTCAGAGACCGGTACGGACTGTCCTTGCTCCGCGCACCAGGCCCCCTGTGCGCATCGTGAGCCCAGCACGTCCTGTCCCTGCTCCACGCACCAGGGCCCCTGTGTGCATCGCGAGCCCAGCACAGCCTGTTCCTGCTTCCCGCATCAGAACCCCTGTGCGCATCGCGAGCACAGCACATCCTGTTCCTGCTCCACGCACCAGGGCCCCTGTGCGCATCGCGAGCCCAGCACAGCCTGTTCCTGCTTCCTGCACCAGGTCCCCTGTGCGCATCGCGAGCCCAGCACAGCCTGTTCCTGCTTCACGCACCAGGTCCCCTGTGCGCATCGCGAGCCCAGCACAGCCTGTTCCTGCTCCCCGCACCAGGGCCCCTGTGCGCATCAAGAGAGCGGCACAAAATGTTCCTGGTCCACGTACCAGGCCTCTAGGTTGTTGTCCCAGCCTGGTACGTAATGTTCCTGCTCAGCGCATCAGGTCCAGCGGTGGTATCCAGAGTCTGATGACCTCTGTTCCGGCTCCTAATCCCGGGCCTCTGGTGAGTCATCTCGGGTCAGCACGGCCGGCACCAGAGCCGCCACCATGGACACAAAGACCCACCCGAGGACCCCCCCCATGGACTTTTTGGCGTGGTCGGAGTCCGCGCCTTTGGGGGGGGGGGGGTGTAATGTAACGTCCAGGCCTGGTTTAGCAGGCTGGTGTTTTAGTTTTGTGTTTTGGGTTAGAAGGGTTTTGTGTTCTGTGTTATATTTCTATGTTGGGTTAATGGTTCCCAATTAGAGGCAGCTGATTGTTGTTACCTCTAATTGGGAACCATATATGTTTGTGCTTTTCACTGAGGTTTTGGGGGTCATTGTTTCTGGTATGTTTACCTTTGTATGTGTGTGCGCCTGTTTAGCCACACCGGAGTTACGATCTTTATTTGTTTATTGTTTTGCCAGTTACGTTTCGTTTAAATAAAGCATGTATACTGGAAGCATCGCTGCGTCTTGGTCCGTCCTGAAAGAAGAACGTGACACCGTCTCTACCATTGGAAGTATGAGTACGTGCTTGCACCTCTCTAGCTCACATTATGCCATTTTCATTTTTGTCTTGTTGCTAGCTATGGAATGGAATGCCAAAATGGTATAACTTAATTAATTTCTTAACCTCTAAAACAGCTAATATTAGCTGGGTCCATCACAAATTCACTGCAATGTGTACTGTACTGCAGCCGGTAATCTGAATGCACTCACTGACACTTAGCGCTGTGTGATTAGACTATAAGCAACAAACTCAACGACCATCCAATTATTTCCCAGTGCTTGATAGTGAAACTAGGCCTTTGCTTTTTGGATCTAATAGCAATTACCTGTATGGGCAAATGGTCCTGTCTGCTCCACTCAAGCCTTCATGCAGAACAGATCATATAGTATGGGACCCAACTCGATTTTAGAGCACTGAATGTATCAAATTTGTTTTGACAGTTAGAAATGTTCACCATGGTTTGGCTGCCATTTTAGACAGAGCCTAGGTTATATAAAAGATTGTTTACCAACACTTTGGAACACATTCCCTTCAGTACCACATTTGAGGTTAATAAATAATCTAAAGGAGGAAGAACTAAAAAGCACCACTTAAACAATAATTACCTTGTATATTTTCTGAGATTGCTGCTTAATAATGTATGAGTCTTTCTCTTTTTCCTCCACATGTTGATGAGCTGTGTGCCTGTTGAGATATGTGCTCAGACATCCTGTTACAGTGCAGTTCCTTTTTTATCCATGGCCATTAGTCAATGAGTGAGGTATACTGTAACAATACAAAGACATACAGTCAGTATCCATTACACTATTTCATTTCCTACTACTGGGCCTTCTTCATAATGAATAACTATGATAATACTGAGCAGTAATTGGTACTAGAATAGAAAAGTAATTAGGCCATACATCATTTCTTGTCAAGTATTGAAACAATATAAATGTTGTACTATTTTTAACTTAGTATTTACCCAGTGATTTGTAAAAGTAGGAAATGTGTTCCCAACATACCTATCAATACATTCAGGAACTGAATAAGTAGTGGGGCTGGCTGGGGAATAAGTGTATTAGCACTGATAGATTCATGGGGCTGTATTTGTGTTATTGTGAAGAGGTTGATAAGTAAAGAATATACTATTGGCCAATCAGAAATCAATTCCCTTCCATATGCACTTAGACTGCACATTGGTTATAGTCCTCAGGGATTTCCTCCCTATGCCACTGCAGGCTTTCATCTCTAGAGCAATGTTTGGTAGCACTTTACTTAAAGCTGACTAGTAATGCTTTAGTACAAATGTTGGATCTTAATTTGACCAGTAGTGTCACAGCAAAATAATCCTGCAGCAACAGGATTTGAACGTTTAGTCCATAATGTTACTTGATCTGTGGTTTGGCTATTAGCTGGCCAAAAGGCTACATGAAAAGTGTAATACTGTTAATATAACCATGTGTTAATATTAGTGCGAGTTTTCAGAGATTATATGTAAATCACAAAGCTCATCTGAATTTCCTGCGGTGTAGAAAAATTCTCAGCAACAAGAGTGATCAAACGAAGATCCTACACTTGTAATTATTATAAGCATATATATATTTATTTTATTTATTTAATCTTTATTTAACTTGGCAAGTCAGTTAAGAACAAATTCTTATTTTACAATGACTGCCTACCCCGGTCAAACCCCTCCCAACCCAGATGACGCTGGGCCAATTGGGTTCTTAACAGTAAATTGTGTTCTTCAATTTGTGTTTTACAATGCAAAACATAATTTGAATGCTGTATCATATGAGGCAGGTTGTCCACATTTGCATAGCCTCAGACCACAATGAATCAGCAGTGTTATAGTGATGTAGAAATATATGAGCTGTGATTCTGTTCAATATTAGAAGGCTAATGTTATGTTTCTCCATGTACTGTGGGACATTTTGGTAACACTTTTCTTAGGTCTGATTTTGATTTATGGTATAGTTTCAATAAATCCTTGTATACAGAACATTGTTTATTAAACAGTAGATGGCAGCCTTGCACCTAAACCAAACAGTCTCTGCAAAGGCCAATTAATTTTACAGACTCTTTTCATTAGGCTACTCTGTATATCAACTCACCATAGACCCTATTGTGTACATACATTCTGGCCATTAATCATGATTCAAATGTTCCTACATGTCAACACTACCTGGTCCATTTCACTTTATCTACACTCACAGTTTCCCTATTTGTACAATGCCAATGCTCTTACTTAAGGTGTAAGTTGAAGTCAGTGCGTGTGTCAGTGCTGGACTGTTTAGTATATCCATGTTTTGGTATGTGAAGGTATTTTATCTCCTGCTAACACACATCATGCAGCCAAGGTGTCAGCTGAGCCCTTGCAGAGCACTCAATGCCCTTTCCCACCTGGACTAAAGGAACACTTATGTGAGAATGCTGTTCATTGACTATAGCTCAGCGTTCAACACCATAGTACCCTCAAAGCTCATCACTAAGCTAAGGATCCTGGGACTAAACACCTCCCTCTGCAACTGGATCCCGGACTTCCTGACGGGCCGTCCCCAGGTGGTGAGGGTAGGTTGCAACACATCTGCCACGCTGATCCTCAACACTGGAGCTCCCCAGGGGTGCGTGCTCAGTCCCCTCTTGTACTCCCTGTTCACCCACGACTGCATGGCCAGGCATGACTCCAACACCATCATTAAGTTTGCAGACGACACAACAGTGGTAGGCCTGATCACCGACAACGACGAGACAGCCTACAGGGAGGAGGTCAGAGACGTGGCCGTGTGGTGCCAGGACAACAACCTCTCCCTCAACGTAACCAAGACTAAGGAGATGATTGTGGACTACAGGAAAAGGAGGACCGAGCACGCCCCCATTCTCATCGACGGGGCTGTAGTGGAGCAGGTTGAGAGCTTCAAGTTCCTTGGTGTCCACATCAACAACAAACTAGAATGGTCCAAACACACCAAGACAGTCGTGAAGAGGGCACGACAAAGCCTATTCCACCTCAGGAGACTAAGGAGATTTGGCATGGGTCCTGAGATCCTCAAAAGGTTCTACAGCTGCAACATCGAGAGCATCCTGACTGGTTGCATCACTGCCTGGTACGGCAATTGCTCCGCCTCTGACCGCACGGCACTACAGAGGGTAGTGCGTAGGGCCCAGTACATCACTGGGGCTAAGCTGCCAGCCATCCAGGACCTCTACACCAGGTGGTGTCAGAGGAAGGCCCTAAAAATTGTCAGAGACCCCAGCCACCCCAGTCATAGACTGTTCTCTCTACTACCGCATGGCAAGCGGTACCGGAGTGCCAAATCTAGGACAAAAAGGCTTCTCAACAGTTTTTACCCCCAAGCCATAAGACTCCTGAACAGGTAATCAAATGGCTATCCGGACTTTTTGCATTGTGCCCCCCCGCTGCTGCTACTTTCTGTTTATCATATATGCATAGTCACTTTAACTATACTTTCATGTACATACTACCTCAATTGGACCGACCAACCAGTGCTCCCACACATTGGCTAACTGGGCTATCTATCTGCATTGTGTCCCACCACCCGCCAACCCCTTTTTTACACTACTGCTACTCTCTGTTCATCATATATGCATAGTCACTTTAACCATAACTACATGTACATATACTACCTCAATCAGCCTGACAAACCGGTGTCTGTATGTAGCCTCGCTACTTTTACAGCCTCGCTACTGTATATAGCCTCGCTACTGTATATACTGTTGTTTTTATTTCTTTACTTACCTATTGTTCACCTAATACCTTTTTTATTATTTTTTGCACTGTTGGTTAGAGCCTGTAAGTAAGCATTTCACTGTAAGGTCTACACCTGTTGTATTCGGCGCAAGTGACAAATAAACTTGACATAAGAATCACATTGCCCACGGGCTGTCGAAAGCTGTAGTTCACTCCAACACACGGGTTGAGCCTCTTGCCTCGAAAGGAAATAGTAAACCATCTTTGGTCTATTTTTAAATGGTGTGAGTGCGCTAAGCGCTGGTGATCTCATAGCATTTAGGGCCAAAGTAACAGCATATGCTTATTGTACAGCGCTGGCTTTGCCAATTCCAAATGATTGTGCTGTAACATTAGGAGATACACTATGAAATAGGAGGGAGGTTGGAGGACAAGGAGATGGATTATGGTGATAAGTTCACCATGTAGCTGCCTGTGAGACAATGCTCAGAGAGTGTCTGGAGGCAGGAGAGGGCTGATTTCCGTCAGCTCTGGGCAGGAATTGGAGAGCCTTCCTGAGTGGTCTCCACCTCTGGCAATACAGCTCACTCAGGGATTTTTTCTTCTTCTCAGGAAACCATAGCCTACAGCTAAAGAGGAACTGTTTGGATGGCTGTTTCACTCTAAGAAAGTTGTAGGAAAAAAAGAAAAGAAAAAAAAGAATATATATATATATATATATATATATATATATATATATATATATATATATATATATATATATATATATATAATAAAGTTGTGCTGGTAGTAGCCTAGGCAGCCGATAGTGGCCGCTAGATCTCTAAGATTGATGTAATACACTCTTGTCCGGTAATACACTCTTGTCCCCTGTGGACCGGCTCGTACATAAAGCAACTTCCATTCAGGCTGAAAAGGCATAATTTTCCACCTAAACTAGCTTTAATGGCGGCCGTCTGAAAAAAAATTGGGAAAATATGTGTACTGCCTTAATAAAACATGTTTTTCCAACACAATTTTCAGATTTTCAGACAATTTAGGATGATTTATGTAGATCTAAGCTTTCCATTGGCCAAATACATTATTAAACAAACTTTCTATTCAGTTTTCAAATACCTATTTTAAAATTTGTGCTGAGTTCATATTTATTTTAAACTAGCTAAGTACAAAAAACAATACTATGATTATAGTGATTTTAGAGATACATTTTTTTAAGTTATATTGTCACATGCGCTTATACAACAGGTGTAGACTTTACTGAGGAATACTTATTTACATGAGAAAAGCTTAGCAAAAAAAACGAAATCGTAACCAATAAAATAACAATAACGAGGCTACAGTATATACAAGGAGTAACGGTACCGAGTAAATGTGCAGGGGTACGAGGTAATTGAGGTAGGGGTAAAAGTGACTAGGCAATGAGGATAGATAATATATAGAGTAGCAGCAGTGTATGTGAAGAGTGTGAAAGTGTGTGAGTGGGGTCGATATGCATGTGTGTGTGTGTATGTAGTTTGTGTGTGTGTGTGTGTGTGTTGAAGTGTCAGTGTAGTATGTGTGAGTGTGTGGGTAGAGTCCAGTGAGTGTGCATAGAGCCAGTGCAAGAATGTCAGTGCAACAAATAAAATATGAAAGGGGGTCAATGCAAATAGTCCGGGTAGCCATTTGATTAACTGTTCAGCAGTCTTATGGCTTGGTGGTAGAAGCTGTTCAGGAGCCTTTTGGTCCCAGATTTGGCGCTCCGTTACCGCTTGCCGTGTGGTAGCAGAGAGAACAGTTTATGACTTGGGTGGCTGGAGTCATTGACATTTTTTAGGGCATTCCTCTGACACCGCCTGGTATAGAGGTCCTGGATGGCATGGAGCTCAGCCCCAGGGATGTACTGGGTCATATGCACTACCCTCTGTAGCGCCATGCAGTCGGATGCCAAGCAGTTTCCATACCAAGCGATGATGTAGCTAGTCAAGATGCTCTCAATGGTGCAGCTTTAGAACTTTTTGAGGATCTGATGGCCCATGCCAAACCTTTTCAGCCTCCTGAGAGGGAAGAGGCATTGTCGTCCTCTCTTCACGACTGTATTGGTGTGTTTGGAACATGATAGGTCTGTAGTAATGTTGACACTGAGGAACTTGACCCGCTCTACTACAGTGCTCCACTACAGCGCTCCACTACAGCCCTGTCGATGTGAATGGGGGTGTGCTCGGACCTCTGTTTCCTGTAGTCCACGATCAGCTCCTTTTGTCTTGCTGACGTTGAGGGAGAGGCTGTTGTCCTGGCACCACACTACCTGGCACCACACTCCTCCCTGTAGACTACCTCATCGTCGTCTATATTTTTGGTTGAAGTTTAATTGAACAGTATAAAACAATCAGAATGGAGAAAGACCCATTGAAATCACTTAGAATGCATGTGTTGCCACCCTAGGGTCACACACTACCCAAAGAAAATGTAGAACATGTATTATTCAAAAACATCAAATACCACCATACCTTCAAAAAATAAAAAAAATACTGTGATATTATATTTGGGCCATTTCGCCAGTCTGTGCAAGCTAAACTGTATTTTAGATTGTTGGCTTGGTAGGCAGTCCTCAAACTGCCATCAGTTTGAAGATCTGAACACTGGAATTGTATAATGGTGTCACTGTGTGGTTGAAAAATATCTATACTGTGTTGATTAAATGACACCCAACTATGTACATCTGTTATAGGCACCGAGGTGGTTCTAGGCTATTGGGCCGGTATTGCAGAGATTGTGGCTATAATGACGAGATGCTCGTGTCTCCTCCCTAACAACGGGAGTCGTTGTTCACAAAGGCAGAAGACAGGCAGGAGGACGCCAGATCAGGTGGGAACATTATAGCCAATGAGAGGGCAGATACGCGTGTTAACAATGGACACAACTCTGATATCAAATATTTGTTAAAAGTTGCTGGAATGCCACGTGCGTCCACTTATATGTATACTTGTAACAACCTACGCATTACGAAACTTCTATTCGATCAAAAATAAATCTCACGTAGCAAATTAGATTTTTTTTAAACCAAATTCGACACTCTCATTGGCCTCCATACACAAATTCCTCACTTCGTGGAATTATTTTTCGTGGACAGATTTTAGTCGGAGTTAAACGCTCTCGCTTCGCCTCTTCCTCTCTGGTTGTAGAGACTTCCTCCCCTCGACCTCTGACGGGTATAGTATCCTAATCTGCATAAAGAAATGACAGGCATGATTTTGAGGAGGGAGGTTAAACAGTGGTTTTTAGACCCAGTTAAGTTTTTTTCAAGAGTTTTAACCCAACAATTGGCCTGAAGTAGGTGAAATGAACTTTAGGAGTTGGCGAAAGTTCATCGGGGACCGCGTGATTGTTGGTTTGGCGGTCCATTGAAGACAGAATGGGCCAGACGTCTGTCTCCACCTTGTCTCAAAATGCGAGTGGTGAGTCTGCTTTCTTCGTTCACGCGCATACCGAGATATCTTATTGTTCAGGAAGTCGATAATGTCTGACAATTTAAACTCGTCTTACTTTTCTAACGTTAACCTTTTGAAATACATCTATTCAACAAGTTTGAGTTGGTTTGCTTGAAAATATGTCTTATTTTCCTTTTACTCCAATGTGATCGTGCATATGCATCTACATCATTGCAACTGATTTTGAATGCATAAAGCTGTTAGAATAATTGTCTTGCATTAGGCGATAGTAACTTTTACTTTGACAAGAATCGGATACATTGTACCACTGACGGTTACGTTATGCTCATCAGTCATGGAACTAATGAGTCAACAATGACTCCTCTTTGAAACCAGTTTTCAATACATACCCAAACTAAATCACAATGCAAACTGGAAGACATGCAAAACAGATAATATGTGCAATAGTGAACGGTTATTGCATAATAAAGAATCCAGTACCAAACTGCTCTGGCTCTCCTTTTTGACCGGTTTGAGTACAAGAACTACATATTCAATGGGAGAGATACTGATCAGCACATCTGTTGTCTTTTCAAAAGAGAGCAGGGGCATGTAGGTTTGGTGAATTATCCTACACACAATGAGTAACGAATCTTCAACTAATACCAGTGGTGTAAAGTACTTCAATAAAAATACTTTAAAGTAAGTTGTTTTCTATACTTTACTATTTCTTTGCCTACTTTTACTTCACTACATCCCTAAGGAAATAATGTACTTTTTACTCCATACATTTTCCCTGACACCCTAAAGTACTTGTTACATTTGGACAGAAAAAATTGTCAAATTCACACATCAAGAGAACATCCCTGTCATCCCTACTGCCTCTGATCTGGCGGACTCACTAAACACACATGCTTCGTTTGTAAATTATGTATGTGTTTGCGTGTGCCCCTGGCTATCCGTCAAAAAGATATAACAAATATTGTGCCATCTGGTTTGCTTACTATAAGGAATTTGAAATGGTTTATACATTTACTTGTGATACTTAAGTATATTTAACAAAACAAAATAAAATACTTTTAGACTTTTACTCAAGAAGTATTTTACTGGGTGACTTTCACTTGTACTTGAGTCATTTTCGATTAAGGTATCTTTACTTTTACTCAAGAATTACATTTTAGTACTTTTTTCACAACTGACTGAGACCAGTGGGATAACACAGTAGTCTTGCAGACGACATGGGTTCAATACCTGGTTGGTCACACATGTTCGAGCAACCTGACATTACTGTATTGATGTCAAAGTTACAGTAATATGTGGGTGGTTTAGAAAGTTTCATGGTCTCTGTCGGCATGCCACCTTAGGTGAGACAAAAAATTGCGGTCCTTCTTTTATCCCGCAGTAGAATACTAGCCTAGGCTATACAGTGTTGGCCGACAATGCACTTTAATTAATGCCTATCCATGTGGTAGCCTCTGTTTATAAAACAGGCAGTTTAATTGGCTTTACAGTCCTGATACCTGACAGACTTAAGACATCATTTTGGTTATTCAAGCTCTAAATATCAGCTACCATAGGCGGCGGTTCCTAAAGTACATTTTCTTTTAATTATCCAAAATTATATTCAGTGCATTCGCAAAGTATTCAGACCCCTTTACTTTTTCCTCATTTTGTTTACCTTACAGCCTTATTCTAAAATGGATAAAATAAATATTTTTCCTCCTCAATATACACACAATACCCCATAATGACAAAGCAAAAACAGATTTTTTGATTTTTTTTTAGCAAATTTATTAAACATAGACCGATACCTTAGTTACACAAATATTCAGACCCTTTGCTATGAGACTTTTGAAATTGAGCTCAGGTACATCCTGTTTCCATTGATCATCCTTGGGATGTTTCTTCAACTTGATTGGAGTCCACCTGTGGTAAATTCAGTTGATTGGACATTATTTGGAAAGGCACACACCTGTCTATATAAGGTCCCACAGTTGACAGTGCATGTCAGAGCAAAAACCAAACCATGAGGTCGACGAAATTGTCTGTAGAGTTCTGAGAAAGTATTGTGTCAAGGCACAGATCTGGGGAAGGGCACCAGAAAATGTCTACAGCATTGAAGATGCCTAAGAACACAGTGGCCTCCATCCTTCTTAAATGGAAGAAGTTTGGAAACACCAAGCCTCTTCCTAGAGTTGGCAGCCCGACCAAACTGAGCAATCGGGGGATGGTCACTCTGAAGGAGCTCCAGAGTTCCTCTGTGGAGATGGGAGAATCTTCCAGAAGGACAACCATCTCTGCAGCACAGGCCTTTATGGTAGAGTGGCCATACGGAAGCCACTCCTCAGTAAAAGGCACATGACTGCCTGCTTGGAGTTTGCCAAAAGGCACCTAAAGGACTCTCAGACCATGAGAAACAAGATTCTCTGGTCTGATGAAACCAAGATTGAACTCTTTGGCCTGAATGCTAAGCGTCACGTCTGGAGGAAACCTGGCACCATCCCTACGGTAAAGCATGGTGGTGGTGGCAGCATAATGCTGTGGGGATGTTTTTCATCGGCAGGGACTGGGAGACTAGTCAGGATCGAGGGAAAGATGAACGGAGCAAAGTACAGAGAGCTCCTTGATGAAAACCTGCTCCAGAGTGCTCAGGACCTCAGACTGGGGCCAAGGTTCACCTTCCAACAGGACAACGCAGGAGTGGCTTCGGGATAAGTCTCTGAATGTCCTTGGGTGGCCCAGCCAGAGCCCGGAACTGAACCCGATAGAACATCTCTGGAGAGACCTGAAAATAGCTGTGCAGTAACGCTCCCCATCCAACCTGACGGAGCTTGAGAGGATGTGCAGAGAAGAATAGGTGAAACTCCCCAAATACGGGTGTGCCAAGCTCGTAGCATCATATCCAAGAAGACTCGCAAATGTAATCGCTGCCAAAGGTGCTTTAACAAAGTACTGAGTAAAGGGTCTGAATACTTAAGTAAATGTGATATTTCAGCTTTTTATTTTTAATACATTTGCAAAGATTATTTCAAACCTGTTTTTGTTTTGTCATTATGGGGTATTATGTGTAGATTGAGGAACACAAATTAATTTAATCCTGTTTAGAATAAGGCTGTAACGTAATGAAATGTGGAAAAAGTGAAGGGGTCTGAATACTTTCCAAATGCCACAGAGGATCATTAGCTTCTTATTTTTTTTGCTGTGGATTGTTTCAAATCACAGGCGAGTAGGCTTTGCATTGTTGGGCAGTCCGCAATTTTGGCAGCACTCATGGCAGTAGACTTAGCTGGTTATTGAGTTGTGCCTGTCAGTGAAAAGCATCTAACATATGTGTGAAGAGGTGTCTTGAGTATAATTTGAAATGTTGAGACAAGAAGGGGAGGTTTTGGTGGCAAAGATATAGGCTCATTGCTCTCCAGAATGCACTCCGCTCTCTAGAATGTGCTCAGCTGTCTCCTGCCAATTCATGCACATTAATTGTTTCATTGTGTGAATTGTTTGCCCTTTTGTTTACTTGTATCAATTCCTCATTACATATATCACCAGTAGTAGGCTTTATCACATCTGGCCATGATTGGGAGTCCCATAGTGCGGCGCACAATTGGCCCAGCGTCATCTGGGGTAGGCCATCATTGAATAAGAATTTGTTCTTAATACCTGACTTGCCTAGTTAAATAAAGGTAAAATAAATCAATCTATATAACTGTAAATTGACTATTTTTATTAATCTCTGTAATTTGGTTACATGCATGGATTAATTACAGTCATTCTCTAAATGGAAACATTGTTTGCAGAATTCACAACCTACTATTTCATGGTATGAAATAAAACAAGTGTTGGTTTATTTCATACCATGATTTACGAGTTTTGTCAATTTTTATTATTGTCTTGTTTGGAGCGCGCCATATGAGCAATGAGCATGTGTCTGGTTGTTTCTCTATCCTGTTAATGTTGATGGAGTGGGCACGCCTGATCACACATAAAGTAGACAATTTAGCCCACTTAGTGAAACTCCCGGACAGCAGTAGTGAGTAGCCTAATTTCATTCCATAGGCTATTGTCCATTTGACCTGTCCTGTTTTTAGAATATGGTGTGTTTGTTAACATGTTTGTTCATATTCACATTGAAGCAAATGTTTTATTTGATAGGGCGCCATTTAGGCTATTTGATTGGAAACATACATGATGTAAAAAGTGTCTCTCATGACATTTTTATAAATTTGGTCGCCCTGTAGGCTACAGAAAAGGCCACAGAGGCTGTATACTCTATCTACTGTATAGGCTACATGATTTGACGGAGTATTGGTGAAGCGCCACAGCACTGCGTCTCCAACAACACCATGGAGAGGCGTGCTGTGCATGGACAAGATACATATTATGCACCCCTGCCTTTGGCAAAGTGCACTGCTTATCATGGGGAGGCATCAATGTTCAATTTAATAGCCCAAATGCCACTGTGAGAGAAGTTTTCATTGTTTTGAGGCAGAATTAATTGAGGTGTTATGTGTTGGAGGTGCATCTTGATCAGTTTAGCTCGGAAAATGCCGCCCTCGTCAATCTGCCGCTCTAGGCGTCCGCCTAATCCTGCCTAATGGGCGGGTCTGCCCTGCTGTTGGCATAGGGTGGAGCAGGGATGCGTCTTCTGTAACATACTAACCACAATGCTTACTTAACAATAACATTACTCACAAGTAAATGCATGCCTGACATTTCAACTCTTCAAGGCCTAAAGAACCTTATAGTGCAGCCACATAACCCAAGGTGTTATGGTTGAGTTTACCTTGCAAGGTATGTATTCTCTTTAACAACATTGTTCTCTCCATGTTCTTTTCCCTCCTATAAGCAATCATAGCCCATAATTTTCACTGTTCATAATAAAACATTTCAGCTTTTAACATGTTTGGTCGGTTACACTAAATTTGAAAAAATTATTGAATGTCAAATAGCATGGCATCTTAAAATACCTTGATGTTTAAGTGCATAAGCCCTCCCCAGTGACTGTATAAACCCTCCCCGGTGGCTTCAGCTGAGGAAACCTCTCCCTATTTCCCCTTGACCAAATATTTTTATTGTTGCCCGTGGCACATAAAGCAAGACAATGGGAAAAACATCTGGTGAGCAAACAGCATGTCTGATCGAATTTAAAGCACACAGATGGATGTGAAGCATTTGAATACTTTTTGATTTGGTGTATAGTTTCATCATATGTCATTTGGCTACTCAAAGTTCTGTTTGAGGCACAAACGGTATTGGTGTTTTTGGTTATGACATGCCTTTCCAATGATGTCATCATATAAATATAATATATGGACGTCATCCGTTCAGTACGAGTCACACAGCTTCAAATAAAACTCCAGAGTTTGCAAAAAGTGTTTACCAAACAATATGTAAGTCCCTCAATAATCACATAGGGGCAGACATGCATTGTGCTTTGGCCCTCCTACGCAGCATTGTGGAAGACCAGGTTGAGGCTGAGCACTTTGAACCATTTTGCTGCTGTGTTGATAATGACCTTTCATTACTTTAGAATGAAATATTTATTTTTTTGCAAGGAGACTCATTTGTTTCAGAGTAAATGTTTCTCTTGGATAGTGATGACTAGATGTCTGTATTCTTCCCTTTGTTCTCCATTTGTGATGTTTCTTTTGTATGATTCAGTTCTTCTGATTCAGTTCTACTTCCTGTCTCACTAGACACCCCGCAAACAATAATTATCAACCTGACTGAGGCATGGTGGACCTTTTATTTCAAAGTCTTATAGGCCTCTTCTTTTCTCTGAAATGGCTTGATTGTTATGTCATTACAGCCAAAGCTGATATAGACCTACTGATTACATTTAAGTAATCTTAAATCTTAGATGGATTCTGTATAGTCCCAGTCATACATTTGTATATGGCTGCGTTTAAACAGGCAGCCCAATTCCAATCTTTTTTTTGTGTAAATGCAGCCATAGCCCTATTCGGACAGGATACGTTTTACTGGTGGAGCTCAGGTAATGTAATTGTGTATGACCACAAATCACCACATCTGTCATTTTAGTCCCGTCCGAATCTACCATGTCAGTAATTTTTACTTGGCAGGAAGGTTATTAGCCCAACCCTAAAAACCTACTCCAAGGTCCTCTGATAATACTTATACCTTGCGTCATCCCTGTGTTGGGCTTCCAAGTGGTGCAGCGGTTTAAGAAACTGTTATTTGAAGGATATTAGAGTTTAACAGGTGCTGCAACCAGTTTGGGTAAGAACATGGGAACACATTTATGCTTAAAACAAAGTGCTATGCAGGTAGCCTACAGAGGAATGATCTGTTTTGTCACATATCAACTTTCCTAGTGTCATACTTCTCTTTTAAAAGATGAAGTAGACGATATTGTGCCAATGAGTTGATAAATTGACAAATCCGTCAGGTAATTAAATGTCTGCGTAGGTTACAGTTCATAGTTCTTATTGATATGCATTATTATTTAGACTTTCTCTGAACTGAAGACCATCAGGCCAATATTAGGCTATCCCTAGACATGTAAACTGAAGACCATCAGGCCAATATTAGGCTATCCCTAGACATGTAAACTGAAGACCATCGGGCCAATATTAGGCTATCCCTAGACATGTAAACTGAAGACCATCAGGCCAATATTAGGCTATCCCTAGACATTAGAAATATTCACGTCTAGAAGAGTCTCCAGGTTTCCGTCATAGCGGAAAAAATATAATTACAGGGGCAGTTTGGTAAAGCTAATCCCGTCCGGACATGACGTTCTGTAGTAATACTAGTCCTGTGTGAATATTGCTTATATACAAATGTATGACTTGGACTGTACAGAAGTGGCATTTTATGTGTCCTTCGTTATGGCTCCATCATTCTCCTTGACTCTGAAGGGAGGCATTGTTAGAGCTGAGGACTAACTTTGTTTGTGTCCCTAAACCATTTTCTCCCTTGTCAAGCAGCTTTTTGAATTATTATTGTCATGCAGTACTTTGTTTGTTACTGTTTGTGAGTTATACCTCCACCCAAACATGAACTGCTGCCTGGACTATAACAGAGATCAACACTAATCTAATTTAAGCTTTGTATACTGTATGTGTTAGGAGATCCACATTGACAACAAATCATGGAAAATGTTTTTTTCCCCTAGCAGATTGGCATTCTGCTGTATGTGGCCTAGATTTTTCTGCTGTCAGTGCAATCTCAATCATTGTCTGTTTGTTTGGTTTGACACAATCAATTAATTCACAAGATAATTAAACACATTTGAGAAGGACTACTGTTCCCTCTGTCAATTAAATGTGCTTGTCTAAGAACGGAAGAAAGTTGTCAGTAGTCCCATTTAAAAGTTGGTACTGTAAATTTCAATGTCTCTCAATTGATTTATTAATATAGAGCTATGTCCCAAATTAGTTCTCCCAAATAGTCAACCTCTCTAACTCTCTCCACTGAGCAGCAACAAGTGAAGCCATTGTCCATTCGCTCCCAGGCAGTTCTAGTCTTTTTATTGAAGTCTAATGGTGATAATTGTGAGCTTTACATATTTTTCTGTCATTAACCACACAAAGAACCTACTGTAACAGTCCCATTGTTCCTATTTGATATCAATCTGGGAATGAAACCATGGGATCGGAAGTTTGGAGTGCAGCTGGCCCCACTTTCATATTTGTTTGTAAGCTTAGCTTGATTAATTGAGACTAAATGTGATTATTGTAGAAAATCTATATAATGAGTCCTTCAATAGGATTACCCCAAAATGCCCCAAACAGTTTGGTTGTTTGTTTCAAACTTTCAGTTTTGTTTTTGGTACCTGTTTGGGATATAGATAACTATCTATCAATCCTCCTACTGGGAAGCCAGGCCCAGCCAATCAGAATGAGCTTTTCCCCACAAAAGAGCTTTATTACCTGACAGAAATACACTTCTGGTGTGGTTACACGTGGCCTGTGGTTGTGAGGCCGGTTGGGCGTACTGCCAAATTCTTTAAAACGATGTTGGAGGCAGCTTATGGTAGAGAAATTAACATTCAATTATCTGGCAACAACTCTGGTGGACATTCCTGCAGTACACATGCCAATTGCACGCTCCCTCAAACTTGAGACATCTGTGGCATTGTGTTGTGACAAAACTGCACATTTTAAAGTGTCCTTCTATTGTCCCCCGCATAAGTTGCACCTGTGTAATGATCACGCTGTTTAATCAGCTTCTTGATATGCCACACCTGTCAGGTGGATGGATTATCTTGGCAAAGGAGAAACTCTCACTAAAAGGGGTATAAACAAATTTGTGCACAACATTTGAGAGAAATAAGCTTTCTGTGCATAAGAAACATTTCTGTGAATATGACATTCACTGTAAATTCCTTGTCAGAATTGAGGAGCAAAGTCTGAAGGGAAGGTATTTACTGATCTGCTGTAGTGGTGTATGACATGTTCTTGCGCTATTCAATGCTCATCACCTCAGGCCTTGTCAAAATTGAATGTCATCATGGTTGTAAAAAAATATATTATAATAATTGCACCAATGTTTGGTAACTGCCATTTGCAATGAGAGATAGTTATCAGTTTTTATATAGCTAATCAGTTTTATATGGGTAGAATGTTTGAACTTGGAACTGGAGCTCTGCTGAAAGGATGAATGGTCAATACATATTGGAAATGATTTGTCGACTGTGTAAACACAATCCGGGCTATAAACCTGCCTTATGGCTTGAAAAAGTACTTTCCATTGCAATGGCATAAGGTATGATTCGCCATAGAATGATGGACAATTGTGTCATTCTTGAATCAAAACCCAACCCTCGAACAGTGTCACATAAGCTAGCTAGACTAAAACAAGATTAGCTGAAATGGAGGTGTTAGCTCAAGCTGCAGGAAATCACACTTGCCTCATACTGTGCTTCTCTTCACACTGAAGCACTTGCAATGTACACTAAATGTACAAAACATTAGGAACAGCCTCAATTTGTCGGGGCATGGACTCTACAAGGTGTCAAGCATTCCACAGGGATGCTGCCCATGTGGACTCCAATGCTTCCCACAGTTAGGATCACCACTTTATTTTAAGAATATGAAATGTCAGAATAATAGTAGAGAGAATGATTTATTTCAGCTTTTATTTCTTTCATCACATTTCCAGTGGGTCAGAAGTTTACATACACTCAATTAGTATTTGGTAGCATTGCCTTTAAATTGTTAACTTGGGTCAAACGTTTTGAGTAGCCTTCCACAAGCTTCCCACAATAAGTTGGGTGAATTTTGGCCTATTCCTCCTGACAGAGCTGGTGTAACTGTCAGGTTTGTAGGCTTCCTTGCTCGCACAGACTTTTTCAGTTCTGCCCACAAATTTTCTATGGGATTGAGGTCAGGGCTTTGTGATGCCCACTCCAATACCTTGACTTTGTTGTCCTTAAGCCATTTTGCCACAACTTTGGAAGTATGCTTGGGCTCATTGTCCATTTGGAAGACCCATTTCCGACCAAGCTTTAACTTCCTGACTGATGTCTTGAGATGTTGCTTCAATATATCCACATAATTTTCATTCCTAATGATGCCATTTATTTTGTGAAGTGCACCAGTCCCTCCTGCAGCAAAGCACCCCCACAACATGATGCTGCCACCCCCGTGCTTCACGGTTGAGATGGTGTTCTTCGGCTTGCAAACCTCCCCCTTTTTCCTCCAAACATAACAATGGTCATTATAGCCAAACTGTTCTATTTTTGTTTCATCAGACCAGAGGACATTTCTCCAAAAAGTACGATCTTTGTCCCCATGTGCAATTGCAAACCTTAGTCTGGCTTTTTTGTGGCGGTTTTGGAGCAGTGGCTTCTTCCTTGCTCGTTTTACTGTGGACATAGATACTTTTGTACCTGTTTCCTCCAGCATCTTCACAAGGTCCTTTGCTGTTGTTCTGGGATTGATTTGCACTTTTCACCTCCACAAGTCTGGTTCATCCTTGGGAGCAATTTCCAAACACCTGAAGGTACCATGTTCATCTGTACAAACAATAGTTCGCAAGTATAAACACCATAGGACCACGCAGCCGACATACCGCTCAGGAAGGAGACGCGTTCTGTCTCTTAGAGATGAACGTACTTTGGTGCCTACAATTTTTTTCTGAGGTCTTGGCTGATTTCTTTTGATTTTCCCATGATGTCAAGCAAAGAGGCACTGAGTTTGAAGGTATGCCTTGAAATACATCCACAGGTCAATTAGCCTATCAGAAGCTTCTAAAGCCATGACATCATTTTCTGGAATTTTCCAAGCTGTTTAAAGGCACAGTCAACTTAGTGTATGTAAACTTCTGACCCACTGGAATTGTGATAATCTGTCTGTAAACAATTCTGTAAACAATGTGTCATTCACAAAGTAGATGTACTAACTGACTTGCCAAAACTATAGTTTGTTAACAAGAAATTTGTGGAGTGGTTGAAAAACTAGTTTTAATTGCTCCAACCTAAGTGTATGTAATCTTCCGGCTTCAACTGTATATGCTCCCTGCTTTTGTTTTGCCGTTTAGCTGAACGATCAATGTTCTTCAGGTCACTGTACCCCCCCTTTCGCCCAAGACTCAGACTTTCCAAAAAGCAGACAAAGCCAGCAGCACAGGCCGCTTGATGAAAGGCTTCTTGTTAACCGGCTATACTTTTGATGCTAATTGGTCTTGAACGCCCTCACCTTTTCATCCTTCTTAATGAAACTGATCTCAGGCAGAGGTCGACCCTCGGTTTTAATTCACACCTTTTCCCTGTACCCTAGAGAATGAAAGGGGTTCTTCAACAAAATGTAAACAAAATTTGCAGTGGTGTTGGCAGCAAAAACTGCACACTTGAGCTGGTAGCTAGCTAGATACTGCTACTTGCTACTGAAGTTTGATATAAATTGCGGTATCTAGACACAAAGTTCTAAAACCAAGAAAACAATTTATAATCTACCTCCGTCTCCTGTAATTTGAAGAAACTAATTTGAATTGAATAATTATAATTCAATAATAATATATAAAAAAAAAAATCTCAACTATCACTTTTCAATCTTTATCCAATAATGTCACCATCTCACCAAGCCTCTCAACACATAGAACCCCCCATAATGGTCTGCGGCACAACCCCAATACAACACACTAGGTTAATTCTCTGATCCTAACCCTATGATTGGATTGACAACATGTCAGTTCCTACTGCAAAAGCTTTGATTGGTTGGAGGTCGTCCTCCGGAGGTGGTCATAATTACCATGTAGGTCTATGGAAGGGAGTGAGGACTAGCTAGCTAACGTAACATAGCTGTGTAGCCTATATTATGATATGAATGACACTGTATGATAATGGTACAATACTTTTATATTCGTATGGGAGGGGTAAACGTTCATTATTATATGCTAACATTACTTGATTATGACGACTGTTGTTAATATTAGTTAGCTAGAGAGCAGGAATTGTTTTTTTGTCAGCTAATTTAAAAGTTGCAATACAAGTTTTTGGGCGACCCAACCAAATTCACATTGAAATAAGAGTTATCGATCTGTCATTCTCATTAAAAGCATGTCTAAGAAGCGGTCGATCTGTTCTTTGTGCGTTATTTCTATGCTTCCCGTTAAGTTTTGTTTTTGCGTCTTTTAATTTCAGAGTTGTACACCAGCTTTTTGTTAATGGAAAATATATTTCACACAGGTTTAGATGGTACAATGATTCTCTATACTATATTTGCTTGCTTTATCACATAAACTGAAATTAGGCGAACTATTCGAATGTTAGCAACCAGGAAATGGCGTAGGGATTTCTGCATAGTGCATCTTTTTAATGTGTACGGACGAGAAAATAAACCCTTTAATTGTTTGCACATGCTTGTGGATTGTTGCTTTATTCAAGAGTGTAATATGGTTTGGTGGAATTATTCACAATTGTAATCTGTTTTAGAAGAAAAGTTACTTGGATTGTGAAATGTTTTGCTTACTGGCTAGTGGCCACTGTGATATGTACGGTCAAGTTGAGCTGCGGACCAAGAATGTCATGTTGCAAGCCACAATGAAAGGTAAGGCAATTATGTAATGTAAATTGAAAAGTAGAAATCTCTTTCGCCCCTCCGATCCTTAGACTCTCCTTCATCTCTCGTAGTTGGAATAGGGCCTAAATCTTTGACACTTCCTATGTTTCTCAAGCACATTATTTTTACACTGTCTTGGGAACCTCCCATGTGTTGCTCTTGTGTTCCCCTTTTGTTTGGACAGGCCTCGCTTCACTTCCCCCTCCATCGGACAGAGATCCATGATTTCACATACAGTTGTGCTGCTTATTTACAGCTACCTGGACATTAAATAAAACAGAGCGTGAGTTGTTCTTGAGATGGTTAGGGATTCTATCTCACCATGTTTTTTTTAAACACCTTTCTTTAATTCAATTTGAATAAATCAGCCTTGGGTATTAACAGTGTTTTTTCCTGAACAAGGATGTGCTCCTTCAGCATCAAAACAAACATCAAACATACTATAATAATAATAAATTGCATTTGTAGAGCGCTTTTCACAAAGCTGAGAGCTACCTTTAAATGGAAAAGAAATTGAATTAAAGGGCTAAAAAACGAAAGATTGCAAGCAGCCTAGTACTATACAAGATACATACATTTAATAAAGGAGGCGACAAGGACAAAATAATAACTTTAAACTAATGTATAAGACTGACAACAGATACCACAACAATCACATTAAGTGAAAGCCAGTTTGAAGAAGTGTTTCTTTAGCTCAGACTTAAAGGCAGTGGTGGTCTGGGGCATGCGGAGGTGGGGGGGAGCTCGTTCCAGAGTCAGGGGCCGAGACAGCAGAATTGTCGGTCGCCCATTGTTTTTAGGTGCGTCTTTGGGCTGCAAGGAGTCATTGATAATTTGACCGGAGTGAACGTGAAGACTGTTTGGGGCTGAAGAGTTCACTGAGGTATTGGGGACCAGAGGAATTGGGGGTTATGCAGGAGAGGGAGTCTGGGGTTGTGTTTATGTTCTAGTGGAATTGGATGTTGTGTTTCCTGATTAGGAGACCAAGGGGGAGCTTGTAGATTATGAAAAGGAATGGGGCCTAAGACGGAGCCTTGGGGGATGCCACAGTTAATCGTGGAGGCGATGATTCCACTTCTTAATCTTTTCAAATAAGTAGGTGGAGAATCTTCCACCGTCCTCTGTGGTAGCAGTGTTTTATGTATGTATGTACAGTATGTATTTATGCTGCAGAGAAAACATTCAGCATGGAACCTCCCTATTCCGGAAAAATGAGGCATGAGGAAACGCCACACCACTTTTTTTTTTTTTTTTTCCTCCTCCAGTCTTAGCATTCCAGCCTGCCATTCCCCTGGCTTCTTACTTTCAAACAGGAAAGGAAACTATTAGGGAAGGACATGAATCTGGTTGCTAAGGCCAAGTACAGCAACAAATGAATCACTGTGAAACAATGCTGCACGTGGGTTATCAAAAGGTTTTATCTGCTATTTTGCTTAGCTATGGAGATTATGATTTGTTTTGCAAAGAAGAGTATTAAATGCAACAAAGTTGGGATAATTGTTGATAAAATGATTGGCCTAGAAAATCTAGTTAAAGTCATGTGAAAGTACATGTTTATTTCTGACACATACTGAAGTGAATTCACCATTGTGCAATATCCACTTTCTCATTTTGTGTTTAGTAATTCTTAAAGCATAGTGTTGCAAATGGAGGGTCTATTACCAGTAACTTTCAAAGTTTACCAGTAAACTACCAGAGTTTTGAAAACATTCTGGATTTTATGGAATTTTCATAACATATCAAGTATATTTATTTATTTATTTTACTATGTCAATATGTTTTTGTAAATGTTTTGCCGCCAAACTGGTGGCAGTTGTGAAAAAAGTGTATTGCAGAGTTAATCGAAATTATGCCATTGTTGATTTAGATGTTTTTTCATTAATTAGGCTCTTTTCTCTTGAACCTTAGGTCTATTTACTAGAAACTCATGGACAATATGTACACCGATATAAGGATGAATAAATAATGATATTTTTTTTTTTTTGTAATTCAAATACAGTATATTACCAAAGGTACCATAGATTACCTGTTAATTACCAAAATTATAGAAAGTTCAGATAACTTGGTAAATTACCGGTAGTTTTGCAACCCTATGTTCCACATAGGAATGAACAGGGCTAAGTAAGTAAGTTTATTAATTTCTGATCAGGTGTGTCCTTGTGTGATTTCCCCACAGTTGACGGACTGGAAAAAGCTTCTCTGTCCAACTGTGATGCTGTGGTGGGCAGCACCCAGACTCCTCCACTGAAGCAGAAGGGGAAGCTCTCCACTATAGGGAAGATCTTCAAACCCTGGAAATGGCGCAAGAAGAAAACCAGTGACAAGTTTCAGGACCTATCTAAAGGTACGTCTGAAGTAGCCTGGTCACATACTGTTTTATTATGCTGTAGCCAACTATTCCATCGTTGCCATGCCATATGTTTTCATGCTAACATGAAACTTGTTCTATTCGCTATCCCCTGAAATTATCCCCCCCACAATGCCATTGGTTTGTATCTTGCATGACGCTGAAATGCCTGGCAAGCTACATAGTGTGAATACCCTAACTAATGTAAATCTTGTGATATTTACAATTTACATTTATGTAAAGATCTCGAGCGATAGAATATAGGCTGGCTAGGGGCAGGTTTGAAATTAATTTGGTGCTGCCAAAGAATATAAGTGTGATCCTGGGTTTAATTTCTCAAGCATCCTCCACGGTCTGTACTATGTAACACATAACTAAATGAAGTGATATCTGATCATCATATGCAGTCATGTTGAGCTCCTCATGTCATTCTAGACCTGGCTTCAAATAAATGTTGTTTTCTTTCAAATACTTTGACCATTTGATGGAGCCTGTCTGGGTGGGGTTTACATTGTTAGTTCTAACCCATCTGTTCCATTGTGCCAGGCAAGCTCAATCAAGTGCAGCTATTTGAAAGAAAACCAATACTATTTGAAACCAGGTCTGTTGGCTAGTAGTGGAAAGAACTTCACAGGTTCAACTCTTGGTGTGATAATCGTCTTTAGAACACAAACGCTCTCCATTAGCCGTTTTACAGTGGAAGTGATTGTCTGGCAGCATCTCATTTGAACAAAAGCAGCTTTTTGCGCTCTTGCATGGCTAAAGTGTTGGATGGCTGTATCTGTGCCACCAATAGTCAGCAGTGTATCCCCCATCTATGCCATCCTATCGAAATATCTGTCACATGCAAGGTGGTATAGAATCCAACCTTCTCTTGTGTAACTAGTATGAGTGAAACTTTATGCTTCCAAGTCAATCACTTTTTATATGGAAAACTAGAAGTTAAATTAAAGTTGTAAGCAGATTACATTATCTAAAGGCTTCAGTTCTGAGAATACTCCTCTGGTGTAGACTGACGAATGGTCATACCTAGGACTGTTGCGGTGACCCTATTACCGCCACACCGGCAGTCGTGAGTCATGACCACAGTAAAATTCCACTTGACCGTTGAGTCACGGTAATCTCCTTTTATGCACTCTGGACATGCGTTGGTAGTATCCAACTCGCTAATGACCGTCAGGTTGCTAATAGCCTGGTACTCAGCACTCTATTGTCCCTCTAACAACTCTGACATCAATGCAAATGCCATTAAAAATCACATCAAACACTTATCATCAAAACAGTATCATGCTTTTAAAACTCACTTCACTGTGATCGATCAATTTGAAGAAAGAAGTTCAACAACAGGTTGAAACTGAGTGGAAAACATGGTTGTTGTGAATCTCGTTTCAAAGCCTAATACAACTAAATGGACAGCGCTTTCTAAGGGGAGGATTAATTCAAAACACCCAAAATAGCCTAGTAATAGGGCATTTAAAAAATATATTTTCATAATTAATAAACTAACATTACCCTTAGCTACAGAATATCTCACCACCGTGCATTTCCCTCTCTCTCCTTTCTCGAGCGTGCAGAGAGGGGGGCTGTCAATAGTTTAAAATGAAATATGTTTTGTTGCAAAAAGAAGTTACTATCAATGTTCCCTAACAGATTTGACTTGGTTTCCCAAATTAAGCACTGTGTAGCTGCAGGAACAGGGTTGGACAGCCCATGGCATACAGAGTTTGGGCGGAATATAACCTGTTGCACAGCGAGAGGCTGCATGCTCCTCAAACAGTGGAGTAAAATAGGTGTTACTATGAGCCCAGTGTGAAAGCAGAGTTTTGCTGGTTGCCACTAAAAAGAGGAGGATCCCAGCTGCTACTATATTTAGTCTTCAGCTGCTCATATTAAGCACATGCTCGACTATAATACCGGAGTAGCCTACCCTGCATGATTGAAAAACAAGCTGTGGGAAAGTGGCCTCCATTCACTATTCGAGTGCATGTGGATGACATGTCTTTTTTCCCCTTCTCCTGTTCTTGGCCATTTTATAATGGGCCATTCTAAATCGAAAGAACGTTGACATATTAGTAAAGACAAGATTACATTTAGAATAGTCTGATGGGTGAAATATGGTCACTTGATGAGAGAAGAGTGTGTGCAGCCTGAGGCAAAGAACAGAGCGTAAGCTTTTTTTTGTGGCTTTATCAAATCTTCAATATTCTATAGTTGCACCATGCAGTACCATATACATTCTAAAGTTTGTATCATTCACAACTAAAGTTGCCAAACAACTCTAAATCTAGCATATAGGACCTGTTTCAAATGATCACTTTTACGCTCAACATAGCCACTTCATATGCTCACTCACTCCAGAATATTTTCTATTTTATCCAGCTAAGTTCAATTATATTCTTCTTACTATAAAATCATATAATCTAAAATAATGGCACAGGATTTATAAGCAATATCTTGTCTGCTAAATGAACAAGCGTACAGCCTATGGTATGGCGCATAGCCAGATAACATACAGTAGGACAACTCATATTATTTTCTTCTGAATACATTTTCTTCATATCATAATGTTTCTTTAGACCTGCCCAAAATAATGGATTTATTGTGATGTATATTAAATGGATTTATTTTACTCTTTTTAAAATGTAGATCCAAAGTGGCTTGTAGCATCAGTGGCTTGTAGGCCTATGTGTGGAGGCCTGGAGATGCTAAACGTGTTTTATGTTAATTAAAAGGTCAATTACTGTGAGACAGTCAGTCATTTGCATGACAATAACTGTCTGACAAAATGTCAAGACCTCCACAGCCCTAGTCATACCAGGTATTGTATTCGTCCTATGTAGTTTACTCCATTTATCTCACTTTGGACAGCCTCTAGATAGTACTAATCCATTCTCTTGAACACAACTTTACCTAAAGGCTCATGTAACACTTCACTGTGAGATTGTCATGCAAGTACTATTAATGATAGAGAATAGGAGTTCCATAAAGCCTTAGAGGGATCATAATTTACATATTTAATGGGCTTACTTTCCCTACTGCATCATGAAACCATTACCCTAAGCTGTCCATCTTTCACATGGCCTGTTCTAATTGATTCCTCTGTGTAATTGTTCCTGTACTTTTATTTAATCCCTAACTTACAGTGTGTGTGTGTGTGTGTGTGTGTGTGTGTGTGTGTGTGTGTGTGTGTGTGTGTACTGGGTAATATCCTCCCCTGTCATTGCAAAAGGCATAGAATTAATGACTGCATCTGGTCAATGATTAACAACTCTGCCATGCTCATCTCCATAGTTCTGGAGAGGAAAATCTCCACGAGGCAAAGTCGAGAGGAGCTGATAAGACGAGGCGTTCTCATTCCCGATCAAGGTGAGTTATGGCGGGAAAATTAATGAAATCTAACAGTGTGCTGAGTGTTCCATTTTCTTATTTTAGTCTGTAAATAGTATTGAGTAGAAGTCCCACCCCGAACCCCCGTTTCCCTCTGCGTCATCAGGGAGTGGAATACTCCCTGATGTTAGCTGTTGCTGCGATGGGGAAGAAACCCAAACTGCAGTTCCATCTAAGTTGTTTGTGTCCTCCTGGTACACTGTACTGTAGTCCCCTCCCACGCATTGTTAAACGCCAATGTAACATTACCTCAAATCTGCATCAAGGGAGAGAAATGTCATTTTGTTCTTAGGGGAGCTAATCTAATGGTAAATGTCTCGAGGCGGAAGCCTCCTTTCTTCTTACATTCCTTGTGTGTACTGTATAATTAATGGATGTAGTAAAATAGCTGTCAGTTAAATGTCAGGTAAAATGTACCCCATTCTCACCCCCTGCTAACTCTTAAATGTTTCATTTGCACCAGAGGAGCCAGTGAACTCAGAGAATCTAAATGGCCATGCAATGCCTAGTGTGGGGTCAGATGAGGTCAAAGTTGACATGGAGTCTCCGCAAACACCTTCGGAGGAAAAGACAGAAGGGTCGGAGAATTCTGAGGACAAAGCAGGTATATTGGAATGCTTTTAACATGTTTGTCTGCAAGCAGGCCAAAGCTAAATGAAATGGCAGGGTCTAAATCCCTTCGGTGAGCTCCAATTGAATAATCCTCCAAGCAGGAGTCTGAACAGAGCAATAACCCATCCACTAATGGTCAATATCACCCTTTTAGACCTGCAGGAGTATTGCCATCTGCTTTTTAAGTGTTGTGGGGGTTCCTCAATTCAATTTTTCCATCCCATATCCATTAACACGTCTCCATCGCTGTTGATCTTTTAGCAGCAGCCCCTGACCGATAGGCATAATGCTGCACACTCCAGCAGAATGAATCCAGATACACCTATGTTAAATCCCCTTGACAGTCAGATAGGGAAACGAAAGAGCAGAAATCCCCTATTATTAAGCCCTGCAGATAAAAGGAGGCTGTCACTTCTGCAATGATCAATGGCCCTCAGTACTCTACTGACCATAACAATGTGGGCCTCTATTGAACCACTGGAGCCAGAGCTCTGGCCTCTTCAGATCAATAGTAAGCCAATCTACTGCTGGGGTGGCAGGTAGCCTAGTGGTTAGAGCGTTGGGCCAGTAACCAAAAGGTTGCTAGATCAAATCCCTAAGCTGACAAGGTAAAAATCTGTCATTCTGCCCCTGAACAAGGCAGTTAACCCACTGTTCCTAGGCTGCCATTGTAAATAAGAATTTGTTCGTAACTGACTTGCCTAGTTAAATAAAGGTTAAATAAAAATAAATTAAAAATAAATACTGCTGCCCACTTAAGACCAAAGACAAACTGGGATGACCAGCTAGATCTCTCTAACAACACACTCAAAGTGGTTCAGCTGGTCAGTGTGGGTCAGGAAGACTGATTCAAATGAGCCATTTGGCGCCCTGTCAGGGCAGATACCCAGACAATGCCTCATCTACAGTGCCCGGGCTCTGCCTGGCAATAATCTGTTGCTTTATTGAAGGCAGCAGGAGTTTGGTCGTGATAGCTCAGATGAGAGGAATGTAAAGACAAATTATCCTATAATGACTCTATGAGATATACTTTATTAGTCCATACTAGATGGACATTTGTCTTCTGCTTTTTTCCCCAACCCCTCCGAGATAGATACTGCACATGCATTTCGTGTATATACAGTGGGGCAAAAAAGTATTTAGTCAGCCACCAATTGTGCAAGTTCTCTCACTTAAAAAGATGAGAGAGGCCTGTAATTTTCATCATAGGTACACTTCAACTATGACAGACAAAATGAGGAAAAAAAATCCAGAAAATCACATTGTAGGATTTTTTATGAATTTATTTGCAAATTATGGTGGAAAATAAGTATTTGGTCACATACAAACAAGCAAGATTTCTGGCTCTCACNTTGCTAGAGAGCATTTGGATGATCCAGATGAGGATTGGGAGAATGTCATATGGTCAGATGAAACCAAAATAGAACTTTTTGGTAAAAACTCAACTCGTCGTGTTTGGAGGACAAAGAATGCTGAGTTGCATCCAAAGAACACCATACCTACTGTGAAGCATGGGGGTGGAAACATCATGCTTTGGGGCTGTTTTTCTGCAAAGGGACCAGGACGACTGATCCGTGTAAAGGAAAGAATGAATGGGGCCATGTACCGTGAGATTTTGAGTGAAAACCTCCTTCCATCAGCAAGGGCATTGAAGATGAAACGTGGCTGGGTCTTTCAGCATGACAATGATCCCAAACACACCGCCCGGGCAACGAAGGAGTGGCTTCGTAAGAAGCATTTCAAGGTCCTGGAGTGGCCTAGCCAGTCTCCAGATCTCAACCCCATAGAAAATCTTTGGAGGGAGTTGAAAGTCCGTGTTGCCCAGCGACAGCCCCAAAACATCACTGCTCTAGAGGAGATCTGCATGGAGGAATGGGCCAAAATACCAGCAACAGTGTGTGAAAACCTTGTGAAGACTTACAGAAAACGTTTGACCTCTGTCATTGCCAACAAAGGGTATATAACAAAGTATTGAGAAACTTTTGTTATTGACCAAATACTTATTTTCCACCATAATTTGCAAATAAATAAATTAAAAATCCTACAATGTGATTTTCTGGATTTCCTTTTCTCATTTCGTCTGTCATAGTTGAAGTGTACCTATGATGAAAATTACAGGCCTCTCATCTTTTTAAGTTGGAGAACTTGCACAGTTGGTGGCTGACTAAATACTTTTTTGCCCCACTGTATATTCAGTACCAGTCAAAACTTTGGACACACCTACTCATTCAAGGGTTTTTCTTTATTTTTACTATTTTCTACATTGTAGAAGAATAGTGAAGACATCAAAACTATGAAATAACACATATATGAAATCATGTAGTAACCAAAAAACTTTTAAACAAATCAAAATCTATTTTATATTTGAGATTCTTCAAAGTAGCCACACTTTGCCTTGATGACAGCTTTGCACACTCTTGGCATTCTCTTAACCAGCTTCACCTGGAATGCTTTCCCAACAGTCTTGAAGGAGTTCCCACATATGCTGAGCACTTGTTGGCTGTTTTTCCTTCACTCTGCAGTCCAACTCATCCCAAACCATCTCAATTGGGTTGAGGTCGGGTGATTGTGGAGGCCAGGTCATCTGATGCAGCACTCCATCACTCTCCTTCTTGGTCAAATAGCCCTTACACAGCCTGGAGGTGTGTTGGGGTCATTGTCCTGTTGAAAAACAAATGATAGTCCCACTAAGCGCAAACCAGATGGGGTGGTGTATCGCTGCAGAAAGCTGTGGTAGCCATGCTGGTTAAGCGTGCCTTGAATTTTAAATCAATTACTGACAGTGTCACCAGCAAAGCACCATCACACCTCCTCCTCCATGCTTCACGGTGGGAACTACACATGCGGAGATCATCCGTTCACCTACTCTGCGTCTCACAAAGACACGGTGGTTGGTACCAAAAATCGCGAATTCGGACTCATAAGACCAAAGGACAGATTTCCACCGGTCTATTGTCAATTGTTCGTGTTTCTTGACACAAGCAAATCTCTTCTTCTTATTGGTGTCCTTTAGTAGTGTTTTTTTTTGCAGCAATTTGACCATTAAGGCCGGATTACGCAGTCTCCTCTGAACAGTTGATGTTGAGATGTGTCTGTTACTTGAACACTGTGAAGCATTTATTTGGGCTGCAATTTGTGCTGGTAACTCTAATGAACTTATCCTCTGCAGCAGAGGTAACTCTGGGTCTTCCTTTCCTGTGGCGGTCCTCATGAGAGCCAGTTTCATCAAAGCACTTGATGGTTTTTGCGACTGCACTTGAAGAAACTTTAAAAGTTGTTGACATTTTCCAGATTGACTGACCTTTATGTCTTAAAGTTGCTTTGCTTATTTGAGCTGTTCTTGCCATAATATGGACTTGGTCTTTTACCAAATAGGGCTATCTTCTGTATACCACCCTTACCTTGTCACAACACAACTGATTGGCTCAAACGCATTAAGAAGGAAAGAAATTCCACAAATTAACTTTTAAGAAGGCTCACCTGTTAATTGAAAGGCATTCCAGGTAACTAACTTATGAAGCTGGTTGAGAGAATGCCAAGAGTGTGCAAAGCTGTCGTCAAGGCAAAGGGTGGCTACTTTGAAGAAAATATATTTTGATTTGTTTAACACTTTTTTGGTAACTACATGACTCCATATGTGTTATTCATAGTTTTGATATCTTCACTATTATTCTACAATGTAGAAAATATTAAGAATAAAGAAAAACCCTTGAATGAGTAGGTGTGTCCAAACTTTTGACTGGTACTGTATATATTTTATATATATATATACACACTTCCGTTCAAAAGTTTGGGGTCACTTAGCAATGTCCTTGTTTTTGAAAGAAAAGCACATTTTTGTCAATTTAACATAACAATGATCAGAATTACAGTGTAGACATTGTTAATGTTGTAAATGACTATTGTAGCTGGAAACGGCAGATTTCTTTATGGAATATCTATATAGCCGTACAGAGGCCCATTATCAGCAACCATCACTCCTGTGTTCCAATGGCACGTTGTGTTAGCTAATCCAAGTTTATCATTTTAAAAGGCTAATTGATCATTAGAAAACCCTTTTGCAATTATGTTAGCACAGCTGAAAACTGTTGTTCTGATTAAAGAAGCAATAAAACTGGTCTTCTTTAGACTAGTTGAGTATCAGGAGCATCACCATTTGTGGGTTCGATTACAGGCTCAAAATGTCCAGAAACAAATAACTTTCTTCTGAAACTCGTCAATGTTTGTTCTGAGAAATGAAGGCTATTTCATGTGAGAAATGAAGGCTATTTCATGCGAGAAATTGCCATGAAACTGAAGATCTCGTACAAAGCTGTGTACTACTCCCTTCACAGAACAGCGCAAACTGGCTCTAACCAGAATAGAAAGAGGAGTGGGAGGCCCCGGTGCACAACTAAGCAAGAGGACAAGTACATTAGTGTCTAGTTTGAGAAACAGACGCCTCACAAGTCCTCAACTGGCAGCTTCATTAAATAGTACCCGCAAAACACCAGTCTCAACGTCAACAGTGAAGAGGCGACTCCGGGATGCTGGCCTAGGCAGAGTTGCATAGAAAAAAACATATCTCAGACTGGCCAATAAAAAGAAAAGATTAAGATGGGCAAAAGAACACAGACACTGGACAGAGGAACTCTGCCTAGAAGGCCAGCATCCCGGAGTTGCCTCTTCACCGTTGACGTTGAGACTGGTGTTTTGCGGGTACTATTTAATGAAGCTGTTCTTTCAAAAACAAGGACATTTCTAAGTGACCCCAAACTTTTTAAAACTGTGTGTGTGTGTGTGTGTATGTATATATATATGTGTATGTGTATGTGTATGTGTATGTATGTATATGTGTGTTGTATCATACAGGGCGCAACGAGTTTTGATCAGTCATGGAAATAAAAGTGATGAAAAAAGAGTGCTAAAACGAAGATGGAGAACAAGATACTGGAGTTTTGGTGCCGGTACAGCCAACTAGTGCATACATAATATTGCGATATTGTCAAAACAATACAATATATCATCTAATGTAATATCCCGATATGTAACTCTATCAATTTTTTTTTTTTTGTTCTTCTTCTCCCATCACTATAATACACATTAGGTTGGAGGTCAGGTCATGTCATAAGGGTTTGTTAGACTTCGCTTCATACCTTGGATATGCACATAATGGAGCCACTTTACGTTCCTGACTTTTACGAGTATTAGCTAGACACATTTTGCTTCATGGTCCCTTCTTTCCCCTGATCAGACGTAAGCCTTCCAATCCATTACCCTTGTGTTTGTCTCTCCCTGACTCCCTCCTCTGGGTTTTGGTAAATTACAGGAGAGGTTGCTCTGCTCCCCCCTCCTCTACCTCCCTTAGTGAGGAATGAAATCAAAGCTACTCCAAAAGGAAACCAGGCCAGAACGCGGGAGGCTAAAAAACATCCCACCACCGCTCCTCCCAAATCAGCTGGTGGGACTACAGCAGGGCGCAGGGACGGGACCGCTGGTGTTAAAAAGCTGCCCAAAAGCACAGGCAAGCAAGCTTCCGCTCCGCCGCCCAAACAAAACCCTCGAAACAATTACATTGGGAACAGTGAGTATCAGTGGAGCTGGTTGGTTGGGAGAAAGAACCCTGTTGGCATGGAGAATGTACCCATCTTCGCATGTGGAAGGCCTCCCACCGCCCATCAGTCCATCCCTCCTTGTTCCCCTTCAAGATTGAATTGTAGTGTCCATACTAGAAGGCTAGAGATTTACAGTAGTTGAAAAGTTGAATTGTTCTTGTTGTGAAACAGGAAGTGAGGAGAGTTGCTTGCAGAGACTTCTCAATTTTCAGACAGCATAGCACTACAATAAGATACGCTGTGTACTGTGTGTCCAATCTTTGTTCGCCTGCCTGCCTGCCTGCCTGCCTGCCTGCCTGCCTGCCTCCGAGGGTTTCTGAGAACCCTTGCTTTTTTGGACTTTGGTGCATGATTATCTGGTTCATGGATTGTTTGGTTTCCCAGGGCGATGTGGCCATGTCTCGTGTCTGTGTGTGTGTGCCAGTGTCCGTGCATGTGACTTGTTTGACTCCACTGGAGTAAACTGTACTACCCAGGGACAATTGTGTTTATTGTAATGTGCATGCCTAACTTGGTATTTTATGAGTTTCTTAGAAGAAATGCCAGATTTTGGGCTCTTGATATTTCTGTTTCTGTTTAATATCCATTGTTATAATTTTGAGTACACTTTGTTCTCTTGTTGAGTGTCAGTAGTTTATTTGGTTTTAAATAGCTTTTGTGTATCTGTCAAATGGCGACTTCTTTCACAGCCACTAATAATATTTTACTCTTAGACCCTGGCCATGACCTCACTATACGAAGGTGTCTGAGGGAGAGTTGGGATATGCAAAAAAATGAATGCTTATAATACACACTTGTACATTTGTGAAATAGGACAAATATAAGCACCAACCAAATAATAATTATAATTTTACTCTTCTTAATCTGTCGCATGACCCCCAACATTCTATAGAAGTAATATATGTTTTTTGTCAGGGACAATGCATAATTGACTTTTAATGTGTCAGACTTAGACAAAAGGCTCATGTTTGTCTGTAGTGCCTGGGCAGGTCATTTGACATGAAGGAACTAACAAAAGCGCATAAAATGCTACAGGACATCAGCCAGTTTTTGCCGTTGTGTTTAACAAAGATCTAATGAAGTTTCCTATCCTCTCAGCCAAATCCTCTCATCCTAAGAAAACTGGAGGCACATCCAAGAGCACGGCCCAGTCCTCATCCTCCTCATCGTCCACACCGCGTACCACAAAGACCTCCAAGGACAGGCCTGCCAACCCAACTGGGACAGAGAAGACCAACAAGCGCGTCCTCCTACTAGTAACTGACCCTTCCAGCTTCTCTGGAGCTCCCAAGGCCTCCCCAGAAAAAGACAGCCTTTCTGGGGAGAGACGGGTCCCGGGCCCTGGGGATGGGCATGGGAACCAGGGGTGCAAGGAGGAGCCCTCTTCTGGCCCAGAGGGCAGGCCTGCTGCTCAGGATGACTCCTCTCTGACTAGAATGGATAAAGACAATGCTTCAGGAGCCAGTCCTCAGGACCCTGAGGAGAAGGCCCCTCTGGTCAACAATGCCAATGAGGATACTTTCTTCACCGAGTCTCATAGCGAGAGCTCCATGGAGGAAGCCCTGGGAACTGGGGAAGATGGAGGTGGTGACCGTGGGCAACAGTCAGGGGATGCAGACCATGAGATAGAGAAACGTCAGTGGTATGTATCGATACTGTAACACAGATCTATAGGCTTCTAGTGCAGCAAAACCCTATGGGAAGACCTGGGTCAAATACACTTTCAAGTATTTAAGATATTTGAGGTACACTTGATGTAGCTTGAATTCTGCACTTTTGGGACTGTTCCATTGAACCAGGCCAATTAAATCAAGCACATTTCAAGTATTTGAAAATAGTTGAGTTATATATTTGACCCAGGTTGGAATTAAACGTCTCCTCCAAATTGAAGAAAATAAAATGTCGTCTTACATCATAATTGCTGTTATGAAACTTTAGAATGAAATCTGGTGGCATTGGTGGGAAAGCTCTTTACCGCAATCATGATTCCCAAAATAGTAGAGTATGCTTTAGAAAACTCCATTGAATATATGGTGTAATTCTTACTGCACGTGTAGTGTAAATTGATTGAATAGTTTCAACTGTATTACATGATGTGGCAATGTTGTTTGTCATTCTCAGTGTTTTGCAGCTTGAGATGGTTAACATTGGGAGTCATACAGTACTGCAGAAGATGGCACAGCAGTGTAAAAAGCTATCCTGTGTGGGAACATAATTATGATAGGTTTTGCTTTACTGGATTATTTCCCATTGGTATTGCACTTGGTCATGTGTTCAACAGTAAGATCAACACAATGGTCAAAGTCTATAAATTTACAATACTCTACCTTATAGTCACTACCACTCACAGTATGCGTTCTAAAAGCTGTTGTTCTTAGTTTTCAACCTTCACATTTTACTATGTGCTGTATTCTTAGATGGCTCCTCATTGCCAAAGTACTGTTCTGATGATGAACGGCACCACAGCTTGAGTTCAAAGCCCAGAAAATGCTGTAAATATTTTAGCAGCATCCGCAGCCTAGTTTACCATTTACCGCTACTTGGATTCAGTATTGTCATAATCCATAATGGCTGCTGTGTAATAGGGAGTAACCTATTTCAGCCCTCTATTTAAACATTTGGTAGTGTGGCAAATGGTTGTCTCTCACACACACGTCTGAGTCAGCATAGATGTCATAAACGGTCATCATAGCCCTGAGCTGAACTGGTTTAACTTGAATTGGGACAGTAAGTCACAGAGCTCTGTCTGTTATAGGCCTTAAACCATTTGTAAAGATGATAGTTCACATGACTTGCATGATACCAAGTTCATGAGGAAAAGACCGTTGGGAAAGAAAAGTCCTGTTTTCACCAGCGTTTTTGGTCTATATACCCTTCATTAGAGTTTGTATATCGCCATTTTCCATTATGCAACAAGGAAGACAATGGACATGATAAATAAATCAAAAGACAAGATAAATCAATCCAGTAAGAATGGTTTATCAGGGTTTTGATGATGTGACTCCAGGCCTACCAATGGGATGGGAGAGAAGAAGCTCCACAGTGTTAACCTGGAGAGCCCAGAGGTTACAGTCATCCCAGACAGCACTATGGAGTCTGACTACCAGTCCACAGTCAGCGACTCCGACTCAGATGGGCCCATCCTCTACCGAGACGAAGACGAGGATGAGGAGGACGAGTATACCACAAGTAAGGAATCCGTCACAGATATAGAAGCTTAAAGCTTATTGTATTCTAGCCTTTTTAGTCAGTCAGTCAGCATGTGTTAAATGTCTGTCTGTCCAGCCTTTGCAACAAATTCGTCCGTAGCCACTCGTGCACTAGAAACAAGGACTAGAAACAGGACAAAAAAAGGACTACAAACAAGGACTAGAAAGAAGGACTAGAAACAATGAAAACAACCTTGATAACAATCTCACTTATTGTGTTTCCTAACTCTTTATTGGTTGTTTTATATGTACTTCTTGACTTATATTTTATATTTACTGCACAGCACACATTCTTATAAAGCCGTACTCTTGTCCTCTGACTCAGCCCATTTTAAGACTCTCTGGAGGCAGCCTGCATGGCGTAGGCTGGGGGAAGGGGCTAGCTAGATTTTCATGATTATTATTGGTTTTGTAGGCTCCCTAGCCAGTAAGATCCGCCGCAGGGATACCCTGGCCATCAAACTGGGCAACCGGCCCAGCAAGAGAGAGCTGGAGGAGAAGAACATCCTGCCGCGCACCTCTGAGACCGAGAGGCAGGAACTCCGGCAACAGATTCACTCCAAGCTAGTGAGGTACGGAGTACACCCATGGAGTCATGCGCGCGCACACACACACACGGGGCACATGCATTGTGTGTATTTAAGATTGTATTTAATCTGAAATAACTGTTCTGGTGTGAGATTCCCGAAAACTTGGTAGCACTAAAATCATCTTTCATCCAAGGGACTTAAGATGATATTAGTGCTACAAAGCTTTTGGGGAACTCACCCCTGTTCCCAAATCACTGAGGTATTGTCTCGTTTCATTCTCCCTCTGTCCCTCACAGACGACTTAGTCAGAGGCCGAGCACTGAGGAACTGGAGCAGAGGAACATTCTGAAACGTGAGTGACCACAGACAGATGCCACCACAGACAGACAGCACCACATTGGCCCCAGTCAGAGCACAGCAGCACAACAACCCCTTAGTACTGTACAAGACATTTCCCCCACACAAGGTCTGTTTGTCTTCTGGCCTTGGCCATGTGTGTTTTTCAGATTATATACTGAACAAAAATATAAATGCAACAGTCAAATCTTTGAAATGGTTACATGAGTTACAGTTCTAATAAGGAAATCAGTCAATATTTTTTTTTTTATGGATTTCACATGACTTGGAATACAGGTATACATCTGTTGGTCACCGGTACCTTTAAAAAAACAGATAAGGGCGTGGATCAGAAAACTAGTCAGTATCTGGTGTGAGCATAATTTGCCTCATGCAGCGCGAAACATCTCCTTCGCATAGTTGATCTGGCTGTTGATTGTGGGCTGTGGAATGTTGTCCCACTCCTCTTCAATGGCTGTGCGAAGTTGCTGGATATTGGCAGGAACTGGAACATGCTGTCGTACACGTCGATCCAGAGCATTCCAAACGTGATCAATGGGTGACATGTCTGGTGAGTATGCAGGCCATGGAAGAACTGGGACATTTTCAGCTTCCAGGAATTGTGTACAGATCCTTGTGACATGGGGCCGTGGATTATCATGCTGAAACATGAGGTGATGACTGCGGATGAATGGCACCACAATGGACCTCCAGGATCTCGTCACGGTATCTCTGTGCATTCAAATTTCCATTGATTTAAAATGCAATTGTGTTTGTTGTCTGTAGCTTATGCCTGCCCATACCATAACCCCACCGCGACCTTGGGACACTTTTTTCACAATGTTGACATTACCAAACCAATCGCCCACACGACGCCATACACGTGGTCTGCGTTTCTCTAAAACAATGTTGGAGGCAGCTTATGGTAGAGAAATTAACATTAAATTATCTGGCAACAGCTCTGGTGGACATTCCTGCAGTCAGCATGCAAATTGCACACTCCCTCAAACTTGAGACATCTGTGGCATTGTGTAGTGTGACAAAGATGCATATTTTAGAGTGGCCTTTTATTGTCCCCTGCACAAGGTGCACCGGTGTCATGATCATGCTGATTAATCAGATTCTTGATATGCCACACCTGTCAGGTGGATGGATTATCTTGGCAGAGACCAACACTTTATATGTTGCATTTATATTTTTGTTCAGTGTAGATAGTTCAGTTCCACATTACCTAAACAGCTGATGACTTTATCCCATTCAGTCAAAGGTTGATGCTAGACTAGTTACGTTTTCATAAGGAGATGGTGTATGTATAAATTAGCCCCGCTGGAATCCAAGACAAAGGTGAAGTTGTTCTCCTGGCTTGGATAGCTGTGCATCAAGGTCTAATGGTGCATTGATGTGGAAGGAGGCCAGTTATCGACTGATGGCTCATTTGCTTGCCCAGTTTATTGGTTAGTAAATACATTTTGTGAAACACATTACGCCAGATTGAGCATGACCAGTGAACATTTACATTTTTAAGAGGATAACATCTTGAGCTCTTATCGTGCCAGACAATGTTTTATATTTTTGGGTCAGAGAAGGTCAGGATAAAAGTCAATAGGAATGTGTTATTTATGTTTACCTTGTCATTCTCTCTATCTCCTAGAAGCCAACTTTCTTCTAAGCAAATCAAACTTAATCTAAAGTGCATCGGAACACACTTTACAGACAAATCTAAGGCTTAAAACATGTTCCTGTAATACAGTCAATGCTCACGTGGAGACTTCCTGTCTATTAAACAGGAAGCAGTGAAAGAAGGGGCCATTTTGTTGTTATCTTGCTGGGGTGTTTACTGCATTATTTAGGAGATCTTTGTGGTGGAATCATAATACATGAGGCTAAGAGAGAGAGGGCAGTTAACTGACTGTTGCCTTATTGAAATCAGATGAGTAGGCTTCCAGTGGCAAAGGTTTCACGCCTCCCAGGGACTCTATGCACATCTGTCACACACTCAACAACTACCTGTTGAAGAATATAACACAGGTCTACACTGTGCTCTGGTTTAAAGAGTTGACTATGAAGAAAATACAACTCCAAATCAAAGTTTGTCAGATGTTTTCAGACCTCAAAAGCAGACTTCTGTTGAGATAAGTCTATGTCCCAGGCCATCTGTTTTTGTAGATGCAGCCATATGGCACGCTCCAAAATCAATAGGAAAGATGAGCACTGTATCAATTCCAGACTTTCCATTAACCACATTGCTTAATTACTATATCACTATATTGGGTAGTGAAGTACCACCTTAGCCTACTTACAACTTATTTTCAATTTCACTGCAGAGACGAATGAAGCTGATAAACATGAAGCCATACAAGAGATTAAAAGGAGACTCTCCCGAAAGGTACTGTCATTTATACTTTATTTAGGCACACCAATACTTGGCTTGCTGAACGTCTGCATCTCATTAGACATCAAATTTATGTAATGACTCGTGTTGATACAGTGCATTCGGGAAGTATTCAGGCCCCTTGATATCTTCCACATTTTGTTACGTTACAGCCTTATTATAAAATTGATTAAATTGTTTTTTTTGCTCCTCATCAATCTACACACAATACCCCATAATGACAAATAATATTTTTGTTGTTGAAATTTTTGCACATTAATAAAAAAAAAATATAATAATAATAATGAAAATCACATTTACTTAAGTATTCAGACCCTTTACTCAGTACTTTTTTGAAGCACCTTTGGCAGCGATTACAGCCTCGAGTCTTCATGGGTATGACGATACAAGCTTGGCACACCTGTATTTGGGTATTTTCTCCCATTCCTTTCTGCAGATCCTCTCAAGCTCTGTCAGGTTGGATGGGGAGTGTTGCTGCACAGCTATTTTCAGGTCTCTCCAGAGATGTTCAATCGGGTTCAAGTTTCGGGCTCTGGCTGGGCCACTCAAGGAATTTCAGAGACTTGTCCCGAAGCCACTCCTGCGTTGTCTTCGTTGTGTGCTTAGGGTCATTGTCCTTTTGGAAGGTGAACCTTGGCCCATGTCTGAGGTCCTGAGCGCTCTGGAGCAGCTCTGTACTTTGCTCTGTTAATCTTTCCCTCTATCCTGACTAGTCTTCCAGTCCCTGCCGCTGAAAAACACCCCCACAGCATGATGCAGCCACCACCATGCTTCACCGTAGGGATGGTGCCAGGTTTCCTCCAGACATGATGCTTGGCATTCAGGCCAAAGAGTTCAATCTTGGTTTCATCAAACCAGAGAATCTTGTTTCTCATGGTCTGAGAGTCTAGGTGACTTTTGGCTAACTCCAAGCGGGCAGTCATGCACTTTTTTACTGAGGAGTGGCTTCCGTCTGGCCACACCACCATAAAGGCCTGATTGGTAGAGTGCTGCAGAGATGGTTGTCCTTCTGGAAGATTCTCTCATCTTCACAGAGGAACTCTGGAGCCATGTCAGAGTGACCATTGGGTTCTTGGTCACCTACATGACCAAGGCCCTTCTCCCCAGATTGCTCAGTTTGGCCGGGCGGCCATCTCTAGGAAGAGTCTTGGTGGTTGCAAATTTCTTCCATTTAAGAATTATGGACGCCACTGTGTTCTTGGGGACCCAAATGTTTTGGTACCCTCCCCCAGATCTGTGCCTCAACACAATCCTGTCTCTGAGCTCTACAGACAATTCCTTCAACCTCATGGCTTGGTTTTTGCTTTGTCATGCACTGTCAAATGTGGGACGTAATAAAGACAGGTGTGTGTCTTTCCAAATCATGTCCAATCAATTGAATTTCCCACTGGTGGACTCCAAGTTTTAGGAACATCTCAAGGATGATCAATGGAAACAGGATGCACCGGAGCTCAATTTTGAGTCGCAGAGCAAAGGGTCTGAATACTTTTGTAAATAAGGTATTTCTGTTTATTAGTTTTTATAAATGTGCAAACATTTCTAAAAACCTGTTTTCACTTTGTCATTATAAGGTAGTATGTGTAGATTGAGGGAAAAAAATATTTAATCAATTGTAGAACAAGGCTGTAATGTAACAAAAGTGTAAAAGGTCAATGAGTCTGAATACTTTCCGAATGCACTGTATATTCGGTACACAGATCCATCTGGTGGACACAGCTGGAACTGAAATAACTGGAACCAAACATGTCAAACTCATGTAGACTGAATATATGGACTGAACTCCTTAGAATGAATTACCAAACAATGTCTTGATTTCTGAATTACCAAACACATTTCTAACTCATTTGTTCCTTGTCAGTTTTTTTTTGACAAAGTAAAATTCAGCAATCGTATGACTCAGTTGCCACAGTGCATACTGTAGGGCATTCCAACTCTGTGTGAGCAGCATGCCTCAAAGTGTAGCATCAGGCTGCTTGAAATTCCTCAGATTGCTCGCCGCCAGTGGTGGTAGGTGGGGAAGAGGGGATTGGCCAGGGTTAGGCCAACGAGGCTTGACCTCAGCTATATTGAGAACCGGAGTCTAGTTTCAACACTGTGCTCCCGTATGGCACCGTGGAAGGAGTTAAACTTTTCCCACAACTCTCTACCCATCTTCTCCCGTGCCCCAACTGTTTTATCTACAAGTCCCAATTTACAGTTGTCAATCACTGGTTACTTGTGTGTGTGTGTGTGTGTGTGTAGCTGAGTGTGAGGCCCACAGTAGCAGAGCTGGTGGCTCGGCGGATTCTGCGCTTCAATGAGTATGTGGAGTGCACAGATGCTAAGGACTATGACCGCCGTGCAGACAAACCCTGGACCAGGCTCACTCCAGCTGACAAAGTGGGTCCCAGACTACTGTATAATGTTATTGCAAGAGAACCTAAAATACATGACATTCATAATGTGATTCAATACTTGGAATAAGACAGGTTATAAAAAGGTGTAATTAAAAAACGTTTTAGAATTTTATTCCTCATGCACATCACATACTGGCCAGCAGCTCAACCATACTCTAGATACATTATTCACAAATAATAATAATTATTTATCATTTAAAGCTGCAATATGTAACTTTTTGGGCAACCTGACCAAAGTCACATAGAAATGTGAGTTATAGATATGTCATTCTCATTGAAAGTGATCTGTTCTATGTGCGCTATTTCTGTTTCCTATTCTTAAGTTTTGATTTTGCATCTTTTACTTTAGGTTTTGTACACTAGCTTCAAACAGCTGAAAATACAATATTTAGGGTTATTGAAAATATATTTCACAGCGGATTAGATGGTACAATGATTCTCTACACTATGCATTTCTTGTTTTGTCACAAACTGAGGTTAGGCTAATTATTCTAATTTTACCAACCAGGAAATGGTGTAGCGATTTCTGCATATAGCATCTTTAATCTTCAGTTATATGAAACATGTTTGCCTGTCTGAAAGTATTGATGTTCTGACTTTTTTTTTTTTTTTTTTCTTCTTCTTTGTAAATTAAGACTTTGATCTTGAATGTTTATATTCCCTCAGGCTGCTATCCGTAAAGAACTGAATGAGTTCAAAAGCAAAGAGATGGAAGTTCATGAAGAGAGTAAGCAATTCACCAGGTAATGACAACTTCAACCTTATTGACCCCCAGCCATTACACTTCATTATGTTATGAGTCATACAAGATAATAAACTGCTGTTTGATTTAGTCTTAGTATGCAGTGTACTATAATAGGCAGACTGCCGTTCTGAACCAACAGCATCTGTTTTCCCTGTGCCTTTGCAGGTTCCATCGGCCCTGAGGTGTCTATTTCTCCAGTGGGGGTCCTGGTCGGCTGCCGGCCCTGCCTGAGGGCTTTTTCTTCCCGCTACCCTGTGTCCCGCTGTGGGCTTCACCGAAGCCTGGAGCCTAGATGCCCCTAGGCACGGACACATGGACAATGTCCCCTGGGGCAAACCAGTCTCCAGCTATAGAGATCAATGACATTGGGCCACACCTGGTTACACAGACCAGACTGAGCTTTAGTGTTGTGTGGAAAGATACAGAGAGAGAGTGAGAGGCCAATATCCATCCAGAGAATGTGAATGGGCCGAGCCCATGCCCATTCACCGTCTTTGCACACTTTGAAGAAAAAAAAACTGTTGCACTTTGTAACACAGCGCTGGTTGAATTACCCACATACTGTACCTGTTGGCTTCCCCTAACGCCCCCTAACAGGCTTTGACCACGTCCCTGTGGAGGGGAAATGGTTTTGCAGCTATGGTGATGTTGTAGGTTAGGCAAGTCCAGGCAAGGGTAACGGTAATCAAATCAATACAGCGTAAACAGTGCAATGAAATGCTTACTTGCGAGCTTCCTCAAAAGTGCAATGAAAAATATAAACAAATCAAAAAGTTAAACACATAGTCATAAGCTTAATGTAATGTAAGTGCATGGGAAGGAGTGTTTAAGAAAGAATGGTCACTTTTACTGCCATGTGGTTTTGATGGTGGAAATGAAGGTGTTTTAGGTCTTGTTTTAAGGGGTGATTTGTTCATGCTGATCTTAAAGTGGCTGGGACTACATGAATTGTGCCTAGATACTAAGCATTATGTATCATTACTATATGTGTCATGCTTTTTGGAACTGTAAGTTACCATTTATTGAGCATATCTTTATGGGGACAGTGCAGAGTGGACCCTTTTGGTTGGTGTAGGCAATTCTTTGCAAATTCCCCTCTATCTGCAAGTCATACAGTGAGTTTCCAAATTTAGAGCAAGTTCAGACAAAATTGGTCTGCTTTTGATTCGTTGAGCTGTTCGTAATGGATGGTCTGTGTAGTTTGAAAGGATGTGGTAAATGTTAGCATTTTACAGACCCAGATAAATCCATCAGGAGCATTTTCCTGACCATAAAATATCCAAAATGTATTTTGTAAAGCATTTCTTTGACATTTATGTGATCAGGTGCACCAATCCATCAGAATTTACATTGGGGCAAAAAAGTATTTAGTCAGCCACCAATTGTGCAAGTTCTCCAACTTAAAAAGATGAGAGGCCTGTAATTTTCATCATAGGTACACTTCAACTATGACAGACGAAATGAGAAAAAGAAATCCAGAAAATCACATTGTAGGATTTTTAATTTATTTATTTGCAAATTATGGTGGAAAATAAGTATTTGGTCAATAACAAAAGTTTATCTCAATACTTTGTTATATACCCTTTGTTGGCAATGACAGAGGTCAAATGTTTTCTGTAAGTCTTCACAAGGTTTTCACACACTGTTGCTGGTATTTTGGCCCATTCCTCCATGCAGATCTCCTCTAGAGCAGTGATGTTTTGGGGCTGTCGCTGGGCAACACGGACTTTCAACTCCCTCCAAAGATTTTCTATGGGGTTGAGATCTGGAGACTGGCTAGGCCACTCCAGGACCTTGAAATGCTTCTTACGAAGCCACTCCTTCGTTGCCCGGGCGGTGTGTTTGGGATCATTGTCATGCTGAAAGACCCAGCCACGTTTCATCTTCAATGCCCTTGCTGATGGAAGGAGGTTTTCACTCAAAATCTCACGGTACATGGCCCCATTCATTCTTTCCTTTACACGGATCAGTCGTCCTGGTCCCTTTGCAGAAAAACAGCCCCAAAGCATGATGTTTCCACCCCCATGCTTCACAGTAGGTATGGTGTTCTTTGGATGCAACTCAGCANTATTTTGGTTTCATCTGACCATATGACATTCTCCCAATCCTCATCTGGATCATCCAAATGCTCTCTAGCAAACTTCAGACGGGCCTGAACATGTACTGGCTTAAGCAGGGGGACACGTCTGGCACTGCAGGATTTGAGTCCCTGGCGGCGTAGTGTGTTACTGATGGTAGGCTTTGTTACTTTGGTCCCAGCTCTCTGCAGGTCATTCACTAGGTCCCCCCGTGTGGTTCTGGGATTTTTGCTCACCGTTCTTGTGATCATTTTGACCCCACGGGGTGAGCTCTTGCGTGGAGCCCCAGATCGAGGAAGATTATCAGTGGTCTTGTATGTCTTCCATTTCCTAATAATTGCTCCCACAGTTGATTTCTTCAAACCAAGCTGCTTACCTATTGCAGATTCAGTCTTCCCAACCTGGTGCAGGTCTACAATTTTGTTTCTGGTGTCCTTTGACAGCTCTTTGGTCTTGGCCATAGTGGAGTTTGGAGTGTGACTGTTTGAGGTTGTGGACAGGTGTCTTTTATACTGATAACAAGTTCAAACAGGTGCCATTAATACAGGTAACGAGTGGAGGACAGAGGAGCCTCTTAAAGAAGAAGTTACAGGTCTGTGAGAGCCAGAAATCTTGCTTGTTTGTATGTGACCAAATACTTATTTTCCACCATAATTTGCAAATAAATTCATTAAAAATCCTACAACTTGATTTTCTGGATTTTTTTCCTCATTTTGTCTGTCATAGTTGAAGTGTACCTATGATGAAAATTACAGGCCTCTCTCATCTTTTTAAGTGAGAGAACTTGCACAATTGGTGGCTGACTAAATACTTTTTTGCCCCACTGTATATTCATTTCAGACTGCTAAGGGCAGGTGTAGAATATGGGAGGAGAACCACAGTATTCATGTCCATTTCTTTCTCGTTCTATAGATTTTTTGTAAGAAAATGTAAATCTGATGCATGATCACAACTTTACTGCCAATTACCTGATAGATTTTTACATTGATGTGATGTACAGGACAATTTTTGTAGTTTCTTTTTAAATCCACCCAAATCTCGATTAATGGCGCTATGTGCTGTTCATATGTGAGTACTGTATCTTTGAATTATGTCATGTACATAATAGTAATGTATATGCAGTTATTGTCACTCCCATATATATATATATATATATATATATATATATATATATCATGCATATATATATCATGCATATAGGTCTATACATGCATTATATGCCTCTAAATGTCTTTATTTTTCAGTTGTTGATTACATACTGTAGATACCATTTATGCGAAACATCAACGGTGTATGCTCGGTAGGAATATGCCATAACCCTTCAGTATTAACTACATAGACTGAAAGTGACCCTATGGCCACTGAATTGGTGTCACATGTTGACTTAGACATCCATTAGGATGTCATGTATATTGATGAAAATACACACACTGTATGTCTCACCGTCATTGTGTATTGGTTTGTATGAGAGACCTTTTTTTCGTACTGCGTCTGTGATCATTGTGGAAGTGTGTTTGTGTTGAAAATCATCTGTGCAGTGGAAAGTAATGTCTGCCTGGCCTGAGCCCACTGTGCAACTGTGAAGCCATTGAGTGGGTCAATTAAAAGCTGAGCAGGAGGGGGTGCACTCGGTCTCAGTGGCATGTTGTCTTTCTATCTGGTCCTTGGCCATTGATCCTAGTTGAGAAGGGATAGTCCAAAGCACCTCTGTGGATCTAGGCAGCATCAAGTGCCAAAAGTAAAACGTTCCGTCTCTTAGAAGGGTCAAACTTACAGGCAGGACTGCACACTTGACCAAGACCACACGTCTCTTTTTTACTAGGCAAGTCAGTTAAGAACAAATTCTTATTTTCAATGACTGCCTAGGAACAGTAGGTTAACTGCCTGTTCAGGGGCAGAACAACAGATTTGTACCTTGTCAGCTTGGGGATTTGAACTTGCAATCTTTCGGTTACTAGTCCAACGCTCTAACCACTAGGCTACCCTGCCGCCCCCAAGTAATATTCTTTGTCATATTTTGAAACAGTGTATCTCTGTGCTGGAAATATGTAGCTAATATGTGTGTGGAAGATACTTTGTGAATGTCTATTGGTGTGGAATGGGTTACTTTTGAGCCGTTTGTTTGTGACACCTGCTAAACTCACATTTTATGCAAACACACAGATGGTTTAAAAGTTGCTTAAATGTCTTAACATTTTACTAGAAGTAAGACAGATGCAGCATGTCAATTTGTATCACTTACCATTGGGTTACATCAACACAACTCACATGGATGAGGGTTTATTGGTTTCCGTTTGTAGGTTAATGTAGGAGTTGCAGTCAAACCGACATTGCTTGTCAGTGGAGGCTGCTGAGGGGAGAACGGCTCATAATAATGGCAGGAACGGAGGGAATGGAATGGCATCAAACACCTAGAAACCATGTGTTTGATGTACTTGATACCATTCCCGATTCCACTCCCATCATTACCTTGTGGTGCCACCAACCTCCTACTTACATTTGTGCACATATGTGATATTGGCCATTGGTTTCAGAGGCTCCGCAATATGGCATGACATCATACGGTACACAGCGAGGCAACTTCCTGTTTACAGCCATGAACAACAACAGAGTGTGTGAGCTCGTTTTGCACAGCCGGGGGACGCCGAACCGTGTAACCAAAGGCAGAGTTTGCTGTTGTAATCAATTGCTGTAGAGCCGGGGGCAGCAAAAGGACTAATTGTCAGACCGATCAAAAAAGCAAGACTTGTTTCTCAGACAGCACCATGACACTTCCATTTGTCTCTGATTCAAATGGCTATTAACGTTTGTTAATCTGAAGTGCTATCTCCACCCACCTGGGCAACAGCCAAGGGACCGGGCCTTGCAAAACAAGCTCGCTCGATTTCAAATTTGCCAAAACTGCTTCTATTGGATGTTTCCAAATTGTGCCCTCCTTTGCGGCATGCCTACACTGGGAAGAGCCAATAATAGTAATATTAATACATGGGACTTATATAGCGCTTTACAATTGTATAAACTAAAACAACAAAAAACACCAAACAACAGGAAGAAACATGAAACAAAGAGAAAGGGGTAGGGCTTGAAGGTAGGAAAATAATGGGGCGGCTAAGGCAGATTGATCAGTCACTAGCCCTGTTTATACCTGGTGCTAACATGTGTCCTTTGTCCTAATCTTGTCCACATTTTGATTGTGCCCATATATTTAGACAGGTGTAGATGATTTAAAAGACTTATTGTGATTAGATCTTATAAGTGTAAACCGACAGGATCAGCACAATATCTGGATGAAGGACGCATGTAAGAACTAGGTATTAACAGGGCTAGTGATGAGTATATTTTGGCGTTCTCGTCCTTTGAAAAAGGAGTGGCAGACTTGGCAGATTCGTTATTGACATCTTTAAGCAGCAAGTTGCCTAGTTAAATAGGTTAGGTTAAATAAAGGTTAAATAAAAAAATATAGAAAGTTGCCCCACTGTGTGGGATGATGTCATACTGATGAGTAAGCTGTAATCAATGGAGCAGTCTAGCCAGTAAGGGACACAACATTCATTGTGTACACCCTCACCTTGAAAGAGTGAAACTCTTCTAAGTCCCCTATCAAATCTGTTTTGATCAAAACAGCGTAGCCTTCTATCGTCAGAGGTGCCAGGCCTGTAATAGATTTAAACTATATTTACAATGTTTTTCTCCCGTCTTGTTTACTCCCCTGCTCCTGAAATGTCCACAATTTGTTCAGGTGGAGATCAAGTGAAATCAAATATATTTAAAAACAAATGCTGTCCTGGCTTGATAATTTGATGTATTGTAAGAATTATTTCACAACTATAGAAAGTTTTAATTTACCTCCTAGACCTAGACTATGCATTGACCTTGTGTAGTGGTCATTTAACGCTCTTCTAATCATATCTGGAACACAGTGTAGCTACTATTATAACTCTGAATTATATATCACAGACCTAGGGTTGCAAAATTCTGGTAACTTTACCAAAAATCGCCAGTTTTACAGAAATCCTGGTTGGAGTATTCTGGATTTTCTGGTATACAGTCCACATACGTTGACTAATAGTTATATAAATGCAATGCGGCCCACTCTAATTGAAGTTGATAAAGCCAGGCGTTACATCCAAGTTTCAATTGTCTCAAGGCTTAAATATCCTTCTTTTAACCTGTCTCCTCCCCTTCATCTACACTGATTGAATTGGATTTAACAAGTTACATCAATAAGGGATCATAGCTTTCACCTGGTCAGTCTGTCATGGAAAGAGCAGGTGTTCCTAATGTTTTGGACAATCAGTGTACACACCAATGTATGACAAATGCCTCAGGACTGCCATGAAAATAATTTCTGTGCTTTCCCATTATCTATTGACCTTTTAATTTAATGAACGACTGCAATGAAGTGAAATGAATCAAATTGAAAAATATATAATTTAAGGAGTAATTAAAATCAGTCAATACAAATCCAACTTGAATATTAATAGATGTTGTTGGTAGCAATGTAATTTCAGACCAGGATAGCTAAACCTATTGTATGGGTTGTGATATACTGCTCTGAACAGGTTGCAAATGGCTTTCACGATAAATCAAGTATTGTTCCCCTACTAAATACCACAATACAAGTTTAAAAGTTACTGTATTGTGGCAGGTAAATTATTTTTAAAGGTTGCTAAATGAACCACATGTCCTCTTTGTGCTCCTCACAGAATGCATGTCACTTTAATTGGTCACAGACTGCTACCAAAGTACATTAAAGGATAAATTGATAACCCAATTTTTCACAGCTCATCTGCCATACCAGCCTGTCAGCTATCTGTAGAGGCTTCGGCGGCATGTGTGTAATGAAAGTGCCTCTGTGAACGGGTTAAGGAAAGCGGCTCATCCTAGCAAAGGCTCTGTCTAAATGATACGTTCGCTCAATCTGCCCTCAGTCTGTCTTGTAGATGTCATGCACCTGGAAAATGGGATTTCACTAGCAGGATGACTTTCCCCATCTGATACACTGCCTAGGTTTATTTTCCATCTTGATCTATAAATACGAAAGGCAGTGTTCAATCTGTTTTTCTCCCAGATGGATGTTCCTCTTTGTGAACCTGGGATTTATCCATTTGAATGTTTTCTATTACTTCCTAATGAGTTTAGAGAACAGGTTATTGTCAATAATATCAAAGGCTGCACTGAAATCAAACAGTACAGCTCCCTAAATCTTCTTATCAATTTCTTTCAAGCAATCGTCAGTCATTTATGTCGTTGAGGAACATAAGCATGCTGGAAGTCTGTTAATTTATTTACAGAGAAATAGCATTGTATTTGGTCATTTTTTCCCCAACAGTTTGCTAAGAGCTGGCAGCAAGCTGATAGGTTTGCTGTTAGAGCCAGTAAAGGCCGCTTCTTGGGTAGCGGAATGACTTTGGCTTGCCTCCAGCCCTGAGGACAAAGACTTTCCTCTAGGCTCAGATTAAAGATAACTATGACAGATAGGAGTGGCTGTAGTGTCAGCTACCATCCACAGTAGCTTTCCATCTAAGTTGTCAATGCCAGGAGGTTCGTCATTATTGATCCCTAAATAATTTTTCCACCTCTCCCAAACTAACTTTACATAATTCTAACTTGCAATGCTTTTCTACAGTATTAGTAAAAATGTGATCAATACATGTGCACGATCTTGTTCCTGTAATGTTTGTAAACACTGGTAGGTTGATTATTAACCTGAACCAGATTACCGGCACTAGTTACAGTGAGAAGCTTCCTCTTGAGCGGGCAGGTTGATGAAAACCATTCAATATTCAGGTCCCCAAAATATTCAGGTCCCCATCACATACACTATCAAGCATTTCACACATATTATTTAGATACTGACTGTTATCACTTGGTGCCTATAGCAACACCCCAAAAGAAAAGTCTTTAGATGTGACAAGTGAACCTGCAACCACAACACTTCAATAGCACTTGACATAAGATCTTCTTTAAGCATTAAAGGGATATGGCTCTGAATATATACAGCAACAACTCCCCCATACGGATTCCCGTTTATTCTATAGATTTTCTATCTTTGAATTGCTACTGCTGTATCATCAAATGAATTATCTAAGTGAGTCTCAGAAATGGCTGATATATTAATGTTATCTGATGTTAGCAAATTATTGATTTCATTAACCTTATTTCTAAGGCTAAATATATTAATATGGGCTATTTTCAGCCCTTTCCTGGGTAGTGTATCAGAGATAGACATATGGAAAAGGGCAAACAAAGCAAGAAAAAAAATATATACATTCAGCTGTGTGTGTGTGTGTGTGTGTGTGTGTGTGTGTGTGTGTGTGTGTGTGTGTGTGTGTGTGTGTGTGTGTGTGTGTGCGCGTTGCGGGGTTGAACCAAGGAACCCATAGGCTTGGCTCTCTCGTTCCTTCCAGGCTTTTGGGAGGGAGGGTGGAAAATTAGCCTGTCATAGCGGATGTAAGCAATGACCTCACGCGTTCACTCAATATGGATGAAATTACCTTCACATTAAAGCTACTTTTCCTGGGGTCTATGAACAATTACATACACTAAAGCAATACATAACACAACACATTATTACACTACTATATTACTACTCTACCATAACATATCTACAATACAAAATCAATAATGCAGCAAAATAACAATTTTATTTGTGTGTAGATTGCAGCTGTGCATGTCTCTTCACAGTCTGCGCTGTTCCATAACGTGTAGTTTTATCTTTTTTAAATTCGATTTTACTGCTTGACTGAGTTACATGATGTGGAATAGAGCTCCATCTAGTCATCATTTAGAAATGAAAGCACTTTATGTATCTAGTCCCACGCTTTAAAGAAGTATTTGGAAAAATTCACTTAGTGTATTAAAGTAGTCAAAAGTTTAGTCCCACATTCCTTGCACACAATGACTACAGGCTTGTGACTATACAAAGTTGGTAGGGTCATACAAGCTTGATGTAGTCATTGTGTATTTGGAATATGGGACCAAATACAAAAAATGTGTCCAAATACTTGACTTCTTCAACTGGGGGGACAACTAGATACATAAAGTACTTTCATTTCTAAACGGTATTAAAATACCCTTAAAAAAGGTGACATCCTGTAAAAGTCAAAGTCACCATTATTAGTCAGTTGTACAACCGAATGCCTTCAACTGAACTGTGTCTTCCGCATTTAACCCAACCCCTCTGAATCAGAGAGGTGCAGGGGGCTGCCTTAATTGACATCCACGTCTTCAGCGCCCGTGGAACAGTGGGGTTAACTGCTTTGTTCAGGAGGCAGAACGACAGATTTTTACCTTGTCAGCTCGGGGATTCGAACTTGCAACCCTCCGGTTACAAGGCCAACGCTCTAACCACTAGGCCACCTGTACTGTCACCTCATATGAAACATAGATCTCAAATCCAAAATACTGGAGTATAGAGCCACATTTTGAATTTTACCATCACTGTCCAAATACATATGGGGGGTGATGTATTTGCATTCCATTACTTGATACAGTACATTCGGAAAGTATTCAGACCCCTTAACTTTTTCCACATTTTGTTAGGTTTCAGCCTTATTCTAAAATGTATTAAATTGTTATTTCCCCCCTCATTAATATACACACAATAACCCATAATGACGAAGCAAAAACTGTTTAGAATTTTTGCAAAACAATTTTCTTTTTTTTTACTGGTATATGACGTTAACATAAGTGTTCAGACCCTTTACTCAGTACTTTGTTGAAGCACCTTTGGCAGCGATTACAGCCTTGAGTCTTCTTGGATATGACGCTACAGAAACCGTGAATTGATGGCAGCATTCACGCAAAACTGAAAGCGTGAACCACTGCTTTTAATCAGGGCAAGGCGACCGGAAACAAGACCGAATACAAACAGTGTAGCTATTCCCTCCGCAAGGCAATCAAACAAGCTAAGCGTCAGTATAGAGACAAAGTAGAGTCACAATTCAACGTCTCAGACACGAGAGGTATGTGGCAGGGTCTACAGTCAATCACGGACTACAAAAAGAAAACCAGCCCCGTCGCGGACCACGATGTCTTGCTCCCAGACAAACTAAACAACTTCTTTACTCGCTTTGAGGACAATACAGTGCCACCGACACGGCCCACTACCAAAACATGCGGGCTCTCCTTCACCGCAGCCAACGTGAGTAAAACATTTAAACGTGTTAACCCTCACAAGGCTGCCGGCCCAGATGGCATCCCTGGCCGCGTCCTCAGAGCATGCGCAGACCAGCTGGCTGGTGTGTTTCCGGACATGTTCAATCAATCCTTATCCCAGTCTTCTGTTCCCACATGCTTCAAGAGGGCCACCATTGTTCCTGTTCCCAAGAAAGCTAAGGTAACTGAGCTAAATGGCTATCGCCCCGTAGCACTCACCTCCGTCATCATGAAGTGCTTTGAGAGACTAGTCAAGGATCTTATCACCTCCATCCTACCTGACACCCTAGACCCAATCCAATTTGCTTACCATCCCAATATGTCCACAGACGACGCAATCGCAATCGCACTGCACACTGCCCTAACCCATCTGGACAAGAGGAATACCTATGTAAGAATGCTGTTCATCGACTACAGCTCAGCATTTAACACCATAGTACCCTCCAAACTCGTCATTAAGCTCGAGACCCTAGGTCTTGACCCCGCTCTGCGCAACTGGGTCCTGGCCTTCCTGACGGGCCGCCCCCAGGTGGTGAGGGTAGGAAACAACATCTCCACCCCGCTGATCCTCAACACTGGAGCCCCACAAGGGTGCATTCTCAGCCCTCTCCTGTACTCCCTGTTCACCCATGAATGCGTGGCCAAGCACGTCTCCAACTCAATCATCAAGTTTGCAGACGTAACTACAGTGGTAGGCTTGATTACCAACAATGACAAGACGGCCTACAGGGAGGAGGTGAGGGCCCTCTGAGTGTGGTGTCAGGAAAATAACCTCTCACTCAACGTCAACAAAACAAAGTAGATGATTGTGGACTTCAGGAAACAGCAGAGGGAGCACCCCCCTATCCACATCAACGGGACAGAAGTGGAGAAGGTGGAAAGTTTTAAGTTCCTCAGCGTACACATCACGGACAAACTGAAATGGTCCACCCACACAGACAGTGTGGTGAAGAAGGCGCAACAGCACCTCTTCAACCTCAGGAGGCTGAAGAAATTCGGCTTGTCACCAAAAACACTCACAAACTTTTACAGATGCACAATCGAGAGCATCAAGTCGGGCTGTATCACCGCCTGGTACGGCAACTGCTCCGCCCACAACCGTAAGGCTCTCCAGAGGGTAGTGAGGTCTGCACAACGCATCACCGGGGGTAAACTACCTGCCCTCAAGGACACCTACACCACCCGATGTCACAATAAGGCCAAAAAGATCATCAAGGACAACAACCACCCGAGCCACTGCCTGTTCACCCCGCTATCATCCAGAAGGCGAGGTCAGTACAGGTGCATCAAAGCTGGGACCGAGAGACTGAAAAACAGCTTCTACCTCAAGGCCATCAGACTGTTAAACAGCCATCACTAACATTAAGTGGCTGCTACCAACATACTGACTCAAATCTCTAGCCACTTTAATAATTAAAAATTGGATATAATAAATGTATCACTAGCCACTTTAAACAATGCCACTTTATATATTGTTTACACATCCTACATTACTCATATCATATGTATAAACTACTCTATACCATCTACTGCATCTTGCCTATGCCGTTCGGCCATCGCTCATCCATATATTCATATGTACATATTCTTATTCATTCCTTTACACTTGTGTGTATAAGGTAGTTGTTGTGAAATTGTTAGATTACTTGTTAGATACTACTGCATGGTCAGAACTAGAAGCACAAGCATTTAGCTACACTCACATTAACATCTGCTAACCATGTGTATGTGACAAATACAATTTGATTTGATTTACAAGCTTGGCACACCTGTATTTGGGGAGTTTCTCCCATTCCTTTCTGCAGATCCTCTCAAGTTCTGTCAGGTTGGAGGGGAGCATAGCTGCACAGCTATTTTCAGGTCTCTCCAGAGATTGATCAGGTTCAAGTCCAGCTCTGGCTGGGCCACCAAAGCACATTCAGACTTGTCCCAAAGCCACTCCTGCGTTGTCTTGGCTGTGTGCTTAGGGTTGTTGTCCTGTTGGAAGGTGTCTGAGGTCCTGAGCAGGTTTTCATCAAGGATCTCTCTGTACTTTGCTCAATCCTGACTAGTCTCCCAGTCCCTGCCGCTGAAAAACATCCCCACAGCATGATGCTGCCACCACCATGCTTCACTGTAGGGATGGTGCCAGGTTTCCTCCAGACGTGACGCTTGGCATTCAGGCCAAAGAGTTCAATCTTGGTGTCATCCTGTGGTAGACTTAATGACTCCAGACATGGATACCTCCCAAACATGGATGGAACATTTTTCTTGTAATTCATGAAAAACATATGGATTTGGATATGTTAAGAGCAGAATAATACCATAATATACACTCAGTAGCCAGTTTATTAGGTACTCCCATCTAGAACCGAGTCAGACCCCCCTTTGCCTCCAGAAATGCCTGAATTCTGCAGGGCATGGAAACGTTGCTCAAATGGTATCAAAGGATCTAACGTTTGCCAGGAAAACATTCCCCACACCATTACACCACCGCCATCAGCTTGTATCGTTGACACCAGGCAGGATGGGGCCATGGACTTATGCTGCTTACGCCTAATCCTGACTCTGCCATCAGCTTGATGTAACAGGAACCGGGATGTCGGACCACGCATGTTTTTCCACTCCTCAGTTGTCCAGTGTTGGTGATCGCAAAACCCACTGGAGCCGCTTCTTCTTGTTTTTAGCTAATAGGAGTGGAACCCGGTGTGGTCGTCTGCTGCAATAGGACCGACGAGTTGTAAGTTCCGAGATGCTGTTCTGCACACCACTGTTGTACTGCGCCATTATTTGCCTGATTGTTGCCCGCCTCTTAGCTTGCACAATTCTTTCCATTCTCCATTGACCTCGGTCACAGGACTGCCGCTGACTGGATGTTTTTTTGTTTGTCGCACCATTGTCGTGAACCCTAGACACTGTCATGCGTGAAAAACCCATGAGGCCAGCCGTTTCTGAGATACTGGAACCGGCGCTCCTGGCACCGACAATCATACCAGGCTTAAAGTCGCTTAGGTCAATCATTTTGCCCATTCTAACGTTCAATCAAACAGTAACTGAATACCTCAATGCCTGTTTTATATAGCAAGCCACGGCCACTTGACTGTCTGTAGGAGCGGTCACGAAAATGAACGGTGGTGGGGGGGACCCTATTCCAACTAAACTACTTAAAGGGATTGTTTGACATTTTGTCAATTAAGCCCTTTTTTCTACTTACCCAGAGTCAGATGAACTAATGGATAAACCCTTTTTATATCTGAATGCGGTTTCTGGAGCTCTCTCAACCTCTTTCCATGTAGCTGTTGGATCATCCTAATGGGTTAAGATTCCTTCTATAAATGTTTATCATGGTTACTTTCAGGACGTGTGGTCCAGTGTGGCTCAGTTGCTGGGGCCACCCGCACTACTGCTTTGCAAAAAGCATCTGCTTAATGGCATGTACTGTAAATGGGTCTTTCTATACACTAGGGTACCAGTGAATATATCCTACGCTGCACAACTTTTTACAGCTGTTGATAAATCATTGATAATAATCTGCCAATTTGTTTCATGTCATTATATTAAGACATAAGGGGGAAACATAGCTGCAGTGCCTTCGGAAAGTATTCAGACCCCTTGACTTTTTCCACTTTGTTACGTTACAGCCTTATTCTAAAATGGATTAAATAAAACAATTTCCTCAGCAATCTACACACAATACGTCAAGTGAAAACAGGTTTATAGAAACTGAAATACCATATTTACATAAGTATCCAGACCCTTTCCGATTAGACTCGAAATTTTCCATTGATCATCCTTGAGATGTTTCTACAACTTGATTGGAGTCCACCTGTGGTAAATTCTATGGATTGGACATGATTTGGAAAGGTACACACATGTCTATATAAGGTCCTACAGTTGACAGTGCATGTCAGAGCAAAAACCAAGCCATGAGGTTGAAGGAACTGTCAGTAGAGCTCAGAGACAGGATTGTGTCGAGGCACAGATCTGGGGAAGGATACCCTAAAGATTCTGCAGCATTGAAGGTCCCCAAGAACACAGTGGCCTCAGTCATTCTTAACTGAGCAATCGGGGGAGAAGGGCCTTGGTCAGGGAAGTGACCAAGTACCCAATGGTCACTCTGAAAGAGCTCCAAAGTTCCTCTGTGGAGATGGGAGAACCTTCCAGAAGGACAACCATCTCTGCAGCACTCTACCAACCAGGTCTTTATGGTAGTGGCCAGACGGAAGCCACTCCTCAGTACAAGGCACGACAGCCCGCATGGAGTTTGCCAAAAGGAACCTAAAGGACTCTCAGACCATGAGAAACAAGATTCTCTGGTTTGATGAAACCAAGATTGAACTCTTTGGCCTGAATGCCAAGCGTCACGTCTGGAGGAAACCTGCCGCCACCCTACGGTGAAGCATGATGGTGGCAGCATCATACTGTGGGTATGTTTTTTTCAGAGGCAGGGACTGGGAGACTAGTCAGGATCGAGGCAAAAATGAACGGAGCAAAGTACAGAGAGATCCTTGATGAAAACCTGCTCCAGTGCTCAGGACCTCAGACTGGGGAGAAGGTTCACCTTCCAACAGGACAACAACCCTAAGCACACAGCCAAGACAACGCAGGAGTGTAGGGGTTGGTAATGTTCTCTAGTTGCGCCGTGATTGGCTCAGTGTTCTGTCACTCATGGGGAGACTACGTCACTGCAAAATGTACAGGTATGAGTATGAAAATTCAATCCCCTTGGGTGCTGCCATAGAGTTACATTAGAACTGCCCATCCAAGAAGGCTCAAGGTCATTGTCCACAGATAAAATTATGTCAAATGGCGTTATATCTACCATAGCTTTGATTGGACTGATCATTTCAACATCATTCTTTCAAAATCTTAGCTAGCAATCTAGACAAGCAATCATCATGAATCACAACAATCTACTGGCAAATCCTTTTCCATCATATGAAGAGAAATTATAGATAAAAGCTATCGGTGCTCATCGGCCATAAACATTACACAAGTTGGAAATCGCTAATTCAACAATGAATGGTTTGGAAGGAGTCAGTGGCTAACTGCAAGCATTGCAAAGCAAATCACTAGCCTGCTATTCAGTGGAGTGGGTGTGTGGTCTAAGTCTGGGTTTAAGGGTCTCTTATCCAAGCTTAAAAGGATAAACATTCAACACCATGGGCAATAGCCAATGCTGTCAATCCAGCATAACTTCTGCCGCGTTCAAAACAACTGGAAACTCAGAACTGGGAAATCGCAGACTTCAGTGAGTTCAAGACAACTGGGAACTCTGGGGGGATAAAACGAGCTCCGACTGGGAAAATATGTTTTGAACGGTCATCAAACTCGGAATTCCAAATCGGGAACTCTGCCTCTTTCTAGAGCTCCGACCTGAAGATAACTGACATTATGATCAACCTTGTTTTTTTGCCCGAGTTCCCAGTTGTCTTGAATACACCATAAATCCAGAGAATGCCAGACTTTGATGACAAAGTTTGATGACAAAATGTGCCCACAAGGAGGACTGCCGTGCCACCTTCCTGTTCAAGTGAGCACAGCACAACAAAGTGAGTCAAAAATGTATTGTATGCTGCTGCATAAATTACGTAATATGCCAGGGAGATATGTATACTGTAGCTAAGAAAGTAATACTAAGTTTATGTTGTGTAGTAAGCTGTTAGTAGCCCATGTGCCTCACCCTAATACTTTGGTCGCTTTCCCCCTCATAATTTAGCCTACGGTTCTGACTAGGTGTACAGGGAAAAAACTGTAAGAACGGCCCATGTTCTGAATTCTGTCGCTGTACATTTCAAAAGTGCTGAACAAATAGTTATATTGACTACGTCCGTCCTAGATCGCTCATTAGTCTTAATCGAAATTACGGATTGCCTCATCCGCTCCTCATCCACTTATGCCATAGTTTGTACATCTCAATTGTCAGTAGAAACCATATTTGTTTAAGAAAGTCAGCCAAGTTTAATTTAAAGGCAGTAAATGAGGCTGAATTAACTGTTTTGCTGCCAGACAAGGCTCCGCTGATAGCCAGGTAAGGGTTTACTCCATGGTGCTGGAAATAAATTTTTGCTGTTGAGACAGCTTTATATAGGCCCTAACAGTTTGTGGGCACCGTTTGTCACCATTATAGTGCAATTAATGTATTGTTTAGTGTTGTGGCTTTGGTGTCATGCATAAAATAAATGTGGGGGAGTTTGCCCCACCAAGATTTACATACTAAAATCACCACTGTTCTGGATATAATGACAAATGACATAGCCTACTGGTCTTCTTCATAAAATGATCTGGTAATGAAACATGACAAATACATTTCGGTTTCCATGTTACACCTGCAAAGGGGTTTGTAGTCAACAAATTTCATTTGAAGTTCAGAAATTCAAGTACTGGAATAGGCCTATCTTGAAATTCAGACATTTCCTCAATTTGGTGCTTGAAAAGTCTGCAATTATTCTAGCCAATTTCTAAGTTCTCCTGCTCCCTTATAATTATCTGTGATTTCATTTTTGATCCGTTTTTGTGAGGTGTGGCCACTCGTTTGTTTCCCACCGCTTCAATTGACTGGTGTTGTTGCGCTAATCTGTGGTCAAACCACGTGCCGTTATTAGGCTGAACGACAGTCAGGTCAGACCCTGGTGAGGACGACGAGCACACAGAGGAGCTTCCCTGACATGGTTTCTGACAGTTCTGAAGGTGTGTATAGTCCTATGTTGTTGTAAGTGGAGTTACGGGCCAATTTGCATTTTCCTCTAAGTACACATGTGGAACTGCATAAAAATCTATTTTATTTTTGTTTAAAAAATATCACATCCACAATGTCACACATTGGCCCCATTATTTATGGGAAGACCCAGACAGGATGTATATACCTTAGAAACCTAGATATTACAGGTAACAATGACTTTCAATACAGGACTAAGATTGAATTGTACTACACCGGCTCTGATGCTCGTCGGATGTGGCAGGGCTTGCAAACTATTACAGACTACAAAGGGAAGCACAGCCGCGAGCTGCCCAGTGACACGAGCTAAATAAGTTCTATGCTTGCTTCGAGGCAAGCAACACTGAAGCATGCGTAAGAGTATCAGCTGTTCCGGACGACTGTGTGATCACGCTCTCCATAGCAGATGTCAGTAAGACCTTTCAACAGGCCAACATTCACATGGCCACAGGACCTAACGGATTACCAGGATGTGTACTCCGAGCATGTGCTGACCAACTGGCAAGGGTCTTTACTGACATATTCAACCTGTCCCTGATTGTATCTGTAATACCAACATGTTTGAAGCAGACCCACCATAGTCCCTGTGCCCAAGAACACTAAGGTTTCCTGCCTAAATGACTACCGACCCGTATCACTCACGTCTGTAGCTATGAAGTGGTTTGAAAGGCTGGCCATGGCTACCATCAACACCATTATCCCAGAAACCCTAGACCCACTCCAATTTGCATACCGCCGCAAAAGATCCGTAGATGATGCAATCTCTATTGCACTCCAAACTGCCCTTTCCCACCTGGACAAAAGGAACACCTACAGTTGAAGTTGGAAGTTCACATACACTTAGGTTGGAGTCATTAAAACTCGTTTTTCAACCACTCCACACTTTTCTTGTTAACAAACTATAGTTTTGGCAAGTCAGTTAGGATATCTACTTTATGCATGACACAAGTAATTTTTCCAACAATTGTTTACAGACAGATTATTTCACTTAAAATTCACTGTATCAGAATTCCAGTTGGTCAGAAGTTTACATACACTAAGTTGACTGTGCCTTTAAACAGCTTGGAAAATTCCTGAAAATTATGGCTTTAGAAGCTTCTGATAGGCTAATTGACATCATTTAAGTCAATTGGAGGTGTACCTGTGGAGTGTGTTTGAAGGCCTACCTTCAAACTCAGTGCCTCTTTGCTTGACATCTTGGAAAAATCTATAGAAATCAGCCAAGACCTCAGAAAAAGAATTGTAGACCTCCACAAGTCTGGTTCATCCTTGGGAGCAATTTCCAAACGCCTGAAGGTACCACGTTTATCTGTACAAACAATAGTACGCAAGTATACACACCATGGGACCACGTAGCTGTAATACCGCTGAGGAAGGAGACACGTTCTGTCTCCTAGAAATGAACGTACTTTGGTGCGGAAAGTGCAAATCAATCCCAGAACAACAGCAAAGGACCTTGTGAAGATGCTGGAGGAAACAGGTACAAAATTATCTATATCAACAGTAAAACGAGTCCTATATCGACATAACCTGAAAGGCCGCTCAGCAAGGAAGAAGCCACTGCTCCAAAACCGCCATAAAAAAGCCAGACTACGGTTTGCAACTGCACATGGGGACAAAGATCGTACTTTTTGGAGAAATGTCCTCTGGTCTTCTGAAACAAAAATAGAACTGTTTGGCCATAATGACCATCGTTATGTTGAGGAAAAAGGGGAGGCTTGCAAGCCGAAGAACACCATCCCAACCGCGAAGCATGGGGGTGGCAGCATCATGTTGTGGGGGTGCTTTGCTGCAGGAGGGACTGGTGCACTTCACAAAATAAATGGCATCAATGCGAAGGAAAATTATGTGGATATATTGAAGCAACATCTCAAGACATCAGTCAGGAAGTTAAAGCTTGGTCGCAAAAGGGTCTTCCAAATGGACAATGACCCCAAGCATTCTTCCAAAGTTGTGGCAAAAACAAAGTCAAGGTATTGGAGAGGCCATCACAAAGCCCTGACCTCAATCCTATAGAAAATGTGTGGGCAGAACTGAAAACGCGTGTGCGAGCAAGGAGGCCTACAAACCTGACTCATTTAGCTCTGTCAGGAGGAATGGGCCAAAATTCAACCAACTTATTATGGGAAGCTTGTGGAAGGCTACTCGAAACGTTTGTTAAACAATTTAAAAGGCAATGCTACCAAATACTAATTGAGTGTATGTAAACTTCTGACCCACTGGGAATGTGATGAAAGAAATAAAAGCTGAAATCATTCGCTCTATTATTATTCTGGCATTTCACATTCTCAAAATAAAGTGGTGATCCTAACTTACCTAAGACAGGGAAAATTTACTTTGATTAAATGTCAGGAATAGTGAAAAACTGAGTTTAAATGCATTTGGCTAAGGTGCATGTAAACTTCCGTCTTCAACTGTATCTATTATATTACAGATGTTCACCTGTCTAATACCAGTGCCAGAGACTCTGATATTGTTTCAAACACCTTCCTGCATACCGGCTCAGTGGAGGGGAACACACCCACAACTCAAAGCAATAAAGCATTTTTAAAAGAATATCAAAAGCTGGCTGATGACTGAACCATAGGCTCATTGCAGCTCAGAAGCGAGTCTGACTTTCATAGGACCACTTTTGTCTGTAATTATAAAATGATTCAACCAAGCACTTTAAGACGCCTGCCTTAATCTTGACAGAAGGCCCACAATGGAAGTAAGTCATTGACTTTGCCTTGTTTGACAGCTTTTAAAAAAAAAAAAAATTTTATGTACTTTTTCAAATTGCAAATAAACTCAAATAATCCCAAACTCCTCGTGCCAGGCAAGATAAATCATGCGCACCCTAAGTATTGACGTATTCCGCCCAGGTCTGCAGTCATCACTATCCAGTTCTGGGAATTAATTTAATCCAAATCTTTAAGAGTAAATGTTCAGATACCTGTTGAAGTGATTGACAACAAGCTCTTATAGGGGTGCAATATACAACACATTTTACAATTATCATTCTCAATGCTCACTGGCAGTTCTAAAGACAAGACAAATAACACCTGACCACAACCACTTCTTTTCAATGTTTATTTTCAATGCAAATTCTTAAAGCAAATATCAAATGGGTGGGGGGAAAATGATGCACTGTTCGTCAACATTGCTTCCATTTCATGCATCTCGAACCTCAAACATGACTTCTTATCAACATGATGGATAGCCAAACAGTAAAAAATAAATGTTCTACATCCTGCCAGTTGAACTCCTTAGCCTAGGCGTCGTCAGGTTTGTCCGAAGGTGGGCCACAGGGCTGCAGCATCTTCTCCATGAGATTGAAGCGCACGCGGGCTTTGCTCTCGTTCTCAGCAACAGAGAAGTAATTCAGCAGGTCAAAGTGACCCATATATGAACAGTACGAGTCCCGATGTTGGTTCACCAACCATTCCCACTTGCTGGTGTCCGCATGGCCTGTTCCAATGTATTTAGATTGAAGATGCTCCAACTGGCTGTGAATGTTGTAGCGGTCTGTCATCTTCAGGCAAAAGTCTAGACAAGGAAGGAAAATAATTTTAGTGCATGTAGCTATTAGTTGGCCAATGTTACCTGGCAATTGCTGGTGTCCTTTTAGCAATAGCTTGCTGATTAGGTCGGAAAATATTTGTAACGTGCATTGTATAGCCAGAATGTTGAATAAACTGTCATTTGAACATACTCCACTGGTTGTCCATCCGGCTTTATGTCGTTGGAAATGTACCAAAATATCCATAGGAAAGTTTGTTTTTTTACTGCCATAGTGATTTATATCACCTGACAGACGAGAAGAAAAAAACATGTAAACCCCTGCATGAGCTCAACTAGTACGCATACATTACATGCAATTCGCCTACATTGTGGGCGGTGTAACGGATGTCACACTGCTTGCTTAGAGAGTACCACTTCCTCCGGAGTTGGCTCACACCAAGCTCGGACCCAGGACCTCTGCCTTGCTAGCATAGGTGACCGCCCTCCTGAATCGTCATACCAGTCGCAGAAAAACTATCCGACGACGCAAGTGAGGACAGTTTATGGGTTTCACACATCCAGGTGTGCTAAATGCGCATGCCTCATGTGATCAACAAACCGTGAGCCACGCACAGACACACGTTTTGAAGTCGATGTAATAACCTCCCTGTGGATAGTCTAACATTTCCAACTGCATAATAAGGACAACCAGGCAAGATAGTTACGAACATTTCAATGGAATAGATGCAAACCTAATCACCAAGCTATTGCTATTAGCTAGGTCACGAAGCCGGCAAACCTGGCAATAGGTTCACAGACCAAAGCAGGATTAATGAGTCTGAACAACTAGAAATAACTAACGTTAGCTATTCATTTTCTGGTTCATCACGAAATATCAACTTGCTTTTTTGGTTGTTTAATCAATGAGAATGCCCATTTCAAGATTAATTACCGAGATAGATCTATCTATGGTTATTTGTGAACATTTAGGAAAGTTAGCTAGCTTGTTGGAACACTAGCACGAGCCCATAGCAAATTAATGGAATCGAGAGGCTGTTTAGACTGGAGTGATGCTTAGAATTTCATTTAGCCTAAATGGCACACAAAAAAATGTATCCCTTTTTATTTTACCACTACAATCTGTTCGTCGGACGAAATTGGAAAAAAAAATCGTGTAGAAAGTAAACATCCGCACCTCGGTACCAACTGCTTGTGTCTGCCTAATGAAAGTAGGGAAAAATGAAAACGGACTATTTCTGGTCTAGCGATCGATGACAACCGAGCTCGCTGCCCAGATTTAAATAATTAGAAAGAGGAGATTATCGTGATTAAAATGACGTCTGACTTTAAAACAATCAAAATACACACATTGCGAAATATTTGGAGAAATAGACAGACACATGCCTATATTTATCCTATAGGAAACAATGGGACGACCTCGAGTTCATGGGAGTCATTTTTTTGTTGTTGTTTACATTTGAACTATAAACAACGTGAACAGTCTCATTGCCAACAATAGCGAAGCAGGCATTGTGACGTAGAACACTAAACTGGGACTAGAACGTTCGGAAGGCGAGTTGGTGCCCAATAAGACTAATAGGAGATGGCAGGGTGAAAAATGCCCTAAATTAAGGCCTGCTTTTTCTTGATTACTTCAAAACTACGGCAAGCAGCTGGGAAATATGGTCATATTATGAAACTGGGCTCCACGGAGGATGCAATGAAATCGTTTTCAATCAGAAAAAATAAATAAAAATGTAATATGTCCAGCCTAGTAACATACCCCTAGAAATCCTGGTAGAAAGGTTGCTAACTAGCTGCTAGTAGTGCTGGCAAGCTAGGCCTAGAACCGATAGGATCACATTGCCACATGATTTCACGTTGTGCCGTTTAAACACTGCTGACTTTTTAATCACACCGATTAGTGAGTAACAAGTAGTTAACACTAACAAATGTTAAGTATTAGTTGAAATTAAACTGAGGCCTATTGTTTAAGCTCCGGCGAGTGAAGTTAGGTAGCTAGCTAAGCATTATTCCAAATTAGCAAGCGTTTTCGAAAATAACTAAAATCTCTTTAGCTTCTGTATTCAGTTTGATTATAATATGCTATAACGTTTCTTACTCAAAATCAATACCTTTGTTCAAATGTGTACGACGACGTTGATTATTTCAGGTCAGCGTCATTCGCAGAGGAAACGGAAAGGTATCGGAACGTTCAGTATGTGTAACATAGAATTATGTCTGGTGGGAAACAAAGCCTGCCCCATAGAGATCCTATATTCGTATGTAATTCATTACTACCATTTGTACTAACGTGATCATTATTGATTTGATGCACGCATTAATTTGTTCAATTGAACATTGATTGAAATCAATCCAATTGTGTATTGCACAACAATCATACATATTGTAATGTTGTAATAATTATACAGTTGTAATATAGAATCTAATATAATATCTAATCACATACAATTCTAGACATGACAAAAACGATTTTTAAAACGTCCTTGTGAATGTGAACCAATATCTTATTTCAATTAACAGGGAGTATCCATAAGTAGTTATTGATTTGTGCTGGTCTGTATTTAATCCTAATTAATATTTCATCAAGTGCAAAGTTCTCCCTTTTCTGGTCCATCTAATTATCCACTGTTCATAAAGTCTCTGAGTCCTAACTGTTACAAGTCAGGATGGGAAGGTCAATTGGGCACTAATCTACTGTAAACTGTGTGAACCTGATGTGAAAATGGTATGCCGCCACCTATATGTAATGAATATTAATGCAAAAAGCTCCAACGTTGATATTTATGAGGATAACTCATCTGACAGAGGGAACTGTTTCTTCAACAGTAACATAAGGTTTACCTTTCAGAAGGCTGGTGTGATATTTTTTTTATGGGGGTATATCAGCTTTAATATTGCAGATAGATTGCGGCTTCCATCAATGTAATTGTCTGCATCATTTCTAATCATCCATATATATTTAAAAATATAGATTTTAATTCCCCCCCCCCCTAACCTTACCATCCCTCCCCTAATTGGAGTAAACTAATGGACAACAACACTTAGGCTTCTACTTCCAGCTTATACATACTATATACATTTTACAGACAGTATATTTTACAATATTTATATTTTGTTTGTTTTTAGTCCCATCCTTCAGCTCCACTCAACCCCTCCCATCTATCTCTGAACACCTTCCAGATTTATATTTCCCATATATTTTTTCAACTGTGCTGTGATGTTTCACAAAAGTTCTGAACCTTTCTATTCTCATAGATTCTACATATTGTAAATAAAAAATAAACATGTTTGCTAAGAGTATTATTATATTATTGATCGATTGACTATGACGTTTTAAATCACCCAGCAGTGCTATTTGCAGAGCGGTACATAACTTGGCAGGGGTCTGGGGGTCCTCACATTTTTGTGGGCATCTAAAGCAGATTTCATGCATTTCTACACAATCTAATATGACCAATGGCCGTTTTAGCAGTCTCTATTTAGAACAACAAAAAGTAAGCAAAAATGACAACTGTCATTAAGCTAGGTAAGAGATGATTAAATATGTTTAAATGATTGATAAGACTGAACTAGATCCATGATAATTCAATAATCAATATTGTGTTGCACCTTTAACCAATAGCCTAACAAATGAACAACTCTTACAAATAAAATACAAAGACAACTTTTGATTATCTCTAAGACATTCTCTATCAAATTTCAGCCAGACCGCCCAGCCAACCCGAGCCGCCTACACACCTGACCCCCACCAGTCTAGTCAATAACTCAACTCTCTCCCCAAAACAACTTCCTTTTTTTTGTTATGTCTCAAGGGAAAGGTTTGGAAAACAAAAGTTGAATGAAAGCACACATACACCTACACATTAACACACAGAAACAGTACACCCTCCATATAATTCATATCATAGGCCTAATAGTACTGTAGAGCTTTTTTTACTTGCACACAAAATAGCTGGGTCACCCTGTCCTGCCCCTAGGGGTCCACGGCCCTGTAGCACCTCAACCCAACACACCCCTCAGCTTTAGGATCTTAGTGAAACATTCATTATTGATTTTAGGTGTGTTAGGCCAAGGCCACAGTGACAACAGTACAACAGACCCCCAGGGCCAGGGCTGAGCAGCCCAGCAGATAGAGATTGCCTAAATCTCCCCTGACGTGGGCATGTTTTCAATACAGACTCCTTTTGTCGTTCAGTATTCCATAAAGGCATCCAGACCTTATGAAAGTTGCACAGTATACCCTTAATCTTAAAACAAATCTAGTGATACTGTACATAACTACATTTCTTCCATACATTGTGGGAGGATAACCAACCTTCCAATTAATGGCAATGCATTTATTAGCCACTAGAAATGCTAGGTTACACAGTTTCTTCTGATAAAAGTCTCCAGTATTAACATTTCCAAGGAAATAAAAACAGGGAGAAGGAAGAATCTGTAGATATGCTGAGATAAAAGAACATACTCTTTGCCAGAATTCAGCCAACCTTCACAAGAGCACAACATATGCAAATATGTCCCCTTTTGTGCTTTTGTGCAGCAGAATAATAACATTTTGGAGTGCATGATATGGATGGTCTTAAACTGCAGTAATTTATGTCTGAGATTATATGAACATGACTGGGCATTCTAACATGTCTGTATCCATTCATCATCATCAATAGCGTCTCCCAGGTCTTACTCACATTTTTGTTTTACAATTTTTCATTGGGAAAAGCCTCTATCAACCCTTGGTAACGTTTAGAAATCAACTTTGGAGGTTTGTCAGACTGCCTTAAAATAGCATTGTCCAGTGTTTGCTGGATAGAGAGAAAAAGTGTTGCATCTGCAAAAATTCACCTCACCTCTGTCACAGACTGGTCTTCCCTGGCTGCCTGACTCTGCTGAGACCCCTGTCACCCCTCTCACCTAAAATGAGGCATGACAAAGAATTACCTTGGTGTACATTTATACATTATTTTATCCAAGAGTAGATTCAATGGTTCAATAATTTAATTACCATTATTCCCAGATCCCAGACTGTATCTTTAAGCTTAAGCTACTGTCCTGAAGCTACTATAGGTCTACCCATCAATTCAAGAACTTGGTATCATTCACTGAATACACTGCACAATTCACTCTGGAGTCTTCCCTGGCTGTCTGACCCTGCTGGGACCCCTGTCACCATCTGATCCTGCTAAGAAACAGTGAGCATAGTGTTGTGTACTGACTGCACTAGAGGGCTGCATTCCTGCAGGATGCATGCTGGATTTTTCCTGCTGCAGGCGGGAGTGGCCGGTCAGAGAGACGACTATGGGATGAAAATCTTTTTGTTGTCCCACACATTATTTAAAAAATGCCCTCTTTCTGCTTTGTATGCGTTAGCCTACCTATTGTATTAAAAACATGTATTTTTCTGCATTATTCACACACTCAGAATTTGCTGCTTCAACTTCAGTAGCCTACCTCTCGTAGTTGGGCGTGAGAGTTCAAGTGTTGACTGCTATAACCCAGTAATACAATGTAAGGGCAATGTGAGAATCTCTGGTAATTTAACCTATTTCTTAAGTTATTTTTGCACATTTGATATTGCTTATAGGGCACAAAATTGCTAGGACCATGGCAAGCAAGTAAGCTGCGTCACATATATACCTAAAATAACATTGCTGGACTGCGGTTGGGTTTGGCGCCAGTTCTTGCGGTGGCGGGTCGGAGTTGGACAGAAAGCCAGCGGGTGTGGGCGGGAGCGGAATGAAGAAATCGGTCCCACAGACCTCTACTGTGCAACATGACAGTGAAGCTGTTTATTACTGTGTAAGTGGGGTGTCAGGTAGCCTAGTGGTTAGAGCGTTGGGCCAGTAACCGAAAGGTTGGTGGATCGAATCCTCAAATCTGTCGTTCTGCCCCTGAACAAGGCAGTTAACCCACTGTTCCTAGGCCGTCATTGTAAATAAGAATATGATCTTAACTGACTTGCCTAGTTAAATAAAGTGAAATGTAGATAATTAGCAAGTTCAGCTGACAGATCAATAATTCTATGTTGACTAATACAACTCACATTGCACTTAAAAAATGTCAAAATCTTGAATTGTTTGGCTGATGGTTTGATTGAGGCAAAAATGAAAGCCAGCTCTCTCTCTAATGGTACATCAACTGGCGAAAGCTTGCCAAGTTCATTTACTTCTGAAACGTGACAGAACAAAGGTTACAAAACATTTCCATACAAACAACTACTGTTAGATAGTAATATTAGCCACCTCATATCGCCATCTGACAGCCACCTCATATCGCCATCTGACTCACTAGTGTAGCTTAATCACCTCAGTCGATAGGGGATGAAACATTCGCTAACGTTACATGTCAGTTACAATACTAGCTCAGCACTGCAAATAAACATCAGTTTCATTTTTTTTTCTATTAAGTTAAACAGAAGTTACCTTGCCAGCTACATCAGTCAACTACAGAGTAGCCAGTTTTTGTTCTGCTTCCTTTTACAACTCGGTAAAAGAGTGCAACACAAACACACTGAACTATGCTCAACTCTCCCATGCTGGTCCAGCCAGTCTTCCAGAAGCTTTGCCTTCACACAGCCTATGAGACCGCTCTGTGGTGTCCGTGTGGTCCTAAATAAATAAGCACTCCAAACAGCCTACCTGACCGTTCAGAGGCGTTCGCATGGTCCTAAAGCACACCATTGCCTCGTTTTGTATAACATTCCAATGATAAAACTGGGGGCGATAAAAATGCAATGTCCCCGTCCACAGTGAAAGTTGCACCCCTGGTTTAGAGCACAGTTACATGATCAATTACTGTAGTCACACAGGTCGTAGAACCTTAGCACAATTTTATAAGCATCACATAAATGTATTGAATGCCATGAACGTCCTTCATTTTCACTTTGCTTATCTGAAAATAGACTATCCAATTAAAATGAGAGAGAGGGGCCTGTGTTGCTCATTCAATGTGTTTTTTTCTAAGTGCTTATGTTTTCTGCAGTGTCACAGTGTGCAGTTTTGAGATGGACTGTGTTGCCATAGTAATGAAATATAGGAGGCTTAGAGCAAGACAATGCTAGGTTGAAAATAACAAGGTTATTTTCAACCTAGAAATAATTACCTACATTTTTTCAGATTGGTTGAGCGATGTTCCTCAAACAAGGTGGTTTCTTCAGCTTTAAAACTTTGTAACTATCAAATTGACGTAATGCTGTCAGTCAATGCATCCATAGGATCCATAGGCTCCATCAAATTTGGAACTGGTTACATTTCTCCAGCCCCATCCCTCAGCATTATAACAAGCCAGGTGGCTATACTGATTGGCTTGAGGTTTACCATGAACGAAATCCAACAAAGAACAGAATAGGTTGATGTGAGCCAAATCCTGGATGGCTACTTCCAGCCTCCAGACATCAATGGGCAGACAAACAAACTGAAGCCTGTCATCTGACACATTCTTTGAGGAACAGGGACAGAACCACAGGGTAGCCTAGTGGTTAGAGCGTTGGACTGGTAACCGAAAGGTTGCAAGTTCAAATCCCCGAAGGTACAAATCTGTCATTCTGCCCCTGAACAGGCAGTTAACCCACTGTTCCTAGGCTGTCATTGAAAATAAGAATTTGTTCTTAACTGACTTGCCTAGTAAAATAAAGGTAAAAAAAAAATCTTCAGAATAAAGACAGAAAAATTGTATTTCAACCACATGCTACCATTTTTACTTTCTTCTCTTTTCTTTGAGCCACTACAACAGCTTGATAGTCAACAGAATGTATTACTCATATCACCTACCACACAGCTCCCAACTCCACAGAGTCTATCTTCTCCCCGTCACACAGGCATTGGCATCCTAATGAAATAAGAAGTTATCAATAGAGCCCACCTCTTTGATTCTGTTAAAATCTGACAGAGTTGGTATTCCCGGATAAGGTCTGAAGCAGACCGTGTCATATTAATGGAAGAGCGAGTGTAACAACCTTCATTATCATTCAACTCAACGAAGCTAGTCACACTGACAAGTGACAATCAATCCAATCCAAAAAAATCTATTTAGGCCTAATTCATCCTCTTCCTCTAATCTGAATTACACTCTGTGTGTGAATGTATTCTTCATGTAAACTGTCATCATGGTGTAAATTGTGAATAAATATACCTCTTATAAATAGTCATAACCAGAGCCATACAGTGAGGGAAAAAAGTATTTGATCCCCTGCTGATTTTGTACGTTTTCCCACTGACAAAGAAATGATTAGTCTATAATTTTAATGGTAGGTTTATTTGAACATTGAGAGACAGAATAACAACAAAAAAATCCAGAAAAACACGTGAAAAATTTTTATAAATTGATTTGCATTTTAATGAGGGAAATAAGTATTTGACCCCTCTGCAAAACATGACTTAGTACTTGGTGGCAAAACCCTTGCTGGCAATCACAGAGGTCAGACGTTTCTTGTAGTTGGCCACCAGGTTTGCACACATCTCAGGAGGGATTTTGTCCCACTCCTCTTTGCAGATCATCTCCAAGTCATTAAGGTTTCGAGGATGACGTTTGGCAACTCGAACCTTCATCTCCCTCCACAGATTTTCTATGGGATTAAGGTCTGGAGACTGGCTAGGCCACTCCAGGACCTTAATGTGCTTCTTCTTGAGCCACTCCTTTGTTGCCTTGGCCGTGTGTTTTGGGTCATTGTAATGCTGGAATACACATCCACGACTCATTTTCAATGCCCTGGCTGAGGGAAGGAGGTTTTCACCCAAGATTTGATGGTACATGGCCCCGTCCATCGTCCCTTTGATGCGGTGAAGTTGTCCTGTCCCCTTAGCAGAAAAACACCCCCAAAGCATAATGTTTCCACCTCCATGTTTGACGGTGGGGATGGTGTTCTTGGGGTCATAGGCAGCATTCCTCCTCCTCTAAACACGGCGAGTTGAGTTGATGCCAAAGAGCTCCATTTTGGTCTCATCTGACCACAACACTTTCACCCAGTTGTCCTCTGAATCATTCAGATGTTCATTGGCAAACTTCAGACAGGCATGTATATGTGCTTTCTTGAGCAGGGGGACCTTGCGGGCGCTGCAGGATTTCAGTCCTTCACGNAGGTGAGATCTTGCATGGAGCCCCAGGCCGAGGGAGATTGACAGTTCTTTTGTGTTTCTTCCATTTGCAAATAATCGCACCAACTGTTGTCACCTTCTCACCAAGCTGCTTGGCGATGGTCTTGTAGCCCATTCCAGCCTTGTGTAGGTCTACAATCTTGTCCCTGACATCCTTGGAGAGCTCTTTGGTCTTGGCCATGGTGGAGAGTTTGGAATCTGATTGTTTGATTGCTTCTGTGGACAGGTGTCTTTTATACAGGTAACAAACTGAGATTAGGAGCATTCCCTTTAAGAGTGTGCTCCTAATCTCAGCTCGTTACCTGTATAAAAGACACCTGGGAGCCAGAAATCTTTCTGATTGAGAGGGGGTCAAATACTTATTTCCCTCATTCAAATGCAAATCAATTTATAACATTTTTCACATGCGTTTTTCTGGATTGTTTTGTTGTTATTCTGTCTCTCACTGTTCAAATAAACCTACCATTAAAATTATAGAATTATCATTTCTTTGTCAGTGGGCAAACGTACAAAATCATCAGGGGATCAAATACTTTTTTCCCTCACTGTACATAGCCCTGGTCAAAACCATGCATTAATTTCCCTAATGATGGATCTGAATCTTTTCTTAATCCAAACAAAAACTGACTCCTATTTAATTTCCCTTAGGTAACACTGCAGAACAGCATGTCAGAAACAAGAGGGACTAAAAAAAGAGAGAGAGAGAGGGACTGGTGAACAGTGTACACGGGGCACGAAATATTTGATTTCAAAGTATCAAATTATAGCCCCTCTAAAGCCGGTGGAGGTCCCCTGTCGGGTAATAAAAAGCCTGGCAATAACTGAAAACAGCTGCTGCTTTCTGGGCATCATTTTGTTTCCAGGCTAGCTCTTCTGTAAGGAAGGGAAGAGGAGAGACTGACATCAGACACTGTTCTAGGCTATCTAGAACCTAAAAGCGTTCTTAGGCTGTCCCCATAAGAGAGCCTTATTGGTTCCAGGTAGAACCCATTTGGTTCCAGGTAGAACCCTTTTGTGTTCCATGTAGAACCCATTCCACAGATGGTTCTACCTGGAACCAAAAAGCAGTATCCTATGGGGACAGCCGTACTCTGTATCGTTCATTCTTACAAAACTCTGTCTCAAATTGTGCACTTTACATTTTAGCAGATTCTCTTATCCAGTGCAACTTACAGTAGTGAGTGCATACATTTTCATACTGGTCCTCCATGGAAATCAAACCCACAACCCTGGTATTGCAAGTGCCATGCTCTACCACTGAGCCACACGGGACCATTACACATAAAGCATGCATGACACATTGGCTTGTCGGCTGTAACACCCCTGTTGATACCAAATGTGATACCAAGTCACAATGTCAAATGCTTTGACAGCTTTGACCTGATACGTGGATTGGATGGGGAAAACGTATTGGTCATTCATGTGAGATCTAAAGTGTTTGATGCAGAGCATCTCAACCAAAACCTTTTTTTGTTGCATTATAGTGAGGGAAGGTGTGGAGGATACGCGTAGATTAAATATTGTGATGAAGGTAAGATTAATCATTATTACAGTGCTTGATAGATAGTGGTATATTTGAGTACTTAAAAAACAATCATGATACGTCAAAATTCTGAATTTAAGTATATTTTTTAAAACAACGGTTTGCTGATTAACAAAAATGTTAAATTTAGTATCATGTACCTTTTTTATTTTGTCATGAAAATGTGAGTAATTTGATATAATGTATACTTAGATATTTAGAGTGAAAATCATACTCAGTTTCCAATTTACAATAATCATTTAAAAAGTACACACCATACAATGTTCACCATGGTAACATTAAAAGCATCCACTGTTTTAAGACAAATCTGGAATTTTGTCAAAACGCTTGTGATTACAGAATTGTTAATATAGAAAAATAATGCAACTTTTACAATACAAAGTTACATATTAGACCAGGGATCATGAACTAGATTAATAAAAAAAATGAAGGCTAAAAGTGGTAGTAGACTACAATAAGGAGAAATTCCAGGTAAACAGTGTCCAGATAAAAATATTTTATAAATATTAGATAACGCTTACCCAGACACACTTGTCTAAATGGATGGGTCATGTGAAAGAAATGCTATAGCCCCCAGCCACATCCATTGTACTAAATTGTCATCCTTGAGTAAAAGTATGAATCATTTCAAAATCCTTATATTAAACCAGACAACACAATTTTTTTTATCTTAATTTTTTTATTGATGGATTGCCAGGGGCACACTCCAACACTCAGACATAATTTACAAACAAAGCGTTTGTGTTTAGTGAGTGTGCCAGATCAGATGCAGTAGGGATGTTCTCTTGATAAGTGTGTGAATTGGACAATTTTCCTGTCAAAATGTAACAAGTACATTTTGGTGTCAGGTAAAATGTATGGAGTAAAAAGTACATTCTTTTATTTTGAATGTATTAAAGTAAAAGTAAAAGTTGGCCAAAATATAAATACTAAAGTAATGTACAGATAGCCCCCAAAAATACTTAGGTAGTACTTTACTTAAGTACTTTTGATCACTGACCAAATGCCTTCACACCAATACATTAGCATACGTTATATACTGTTACACACGCACTTATCACATAGTATTCCATACATAAGTTAAGGCCATGCAACCTGAGTTGAAACCTGAGTGAGGTGCACATGTACAGTACATAAACAGATGCATGCTCCATATATTTATGTGGATGCGCCATATATTTATGTGGTGGACACTTGATACGGTCACATGATATTGTTGTGGTATGTCACAAAATCATGTTACGACCACACATATCAATATTCATTTTATATATCAATATTTTGCTAAGTCTTACTAAGTGGATGGGTCTCTTCAAAAGGTGTAAACGGTACAGCCAAATGGTTACTTGCATAGTAGCAATATCAGAAATAGTGTCAAAATAAAATAATATACACTATGTACAAGAACAATATCAATAACGATATCAGTGATAGACGAGGTAGTTATATGCATACAATCAGGAGAAAAGTGGCTGAGCAGCAGGATAAAAAAAAAATTGTAGCGGCAACGTAAGGCGTGTGTGTTAGGAGTGAGTCATGTGAATAGAGGCACTGCAGATAGTGCTGATGACTGGTCCGTACAAACCACGCATGAACAAGGGAATCTATATTCGGAGAGCCTGTCTCTGTCCTGCCCTTGACTTTGGTGCAGGGCATGTGATGTCCATAGCCTCTTCGTCACAAAACTCCCTGATCTTCTCAAAAATATAAGTTTGTCTAGCTGTGTCCAGTCCAGGTGGTGCTTGTACAGGCAGACCATCTATGGGAGGAAGGATGTCAGTGTTGCGCAGCAGCTGAAGTCCCGGCAGTCTGAATGCTCCTTGGCGACAACAACACCAGGCTCCAGAGCATCGAAGCTGTAAAACAGGGAATAACAACAACAAAAAATAAGAAGACATTACAACCCTGCACAGCATCAATTCACCTCCCAAGTTTAGATAAGAAGAATAACCTCATGCAATGCAATGAGAATGATTTTCACCTGAAGTGCTGGTACTGCTTGATCTGTGGCAGCGGCCTGAAGAACAGAGTCAGGTGTTGTTGCCAGCCATAGCTTTCCACCAGCACCGTACCATCCTCCAGTCCAACCAGCTGTGGGATGTTGAACCCTGTCACAGTGGTGTCCTTCACAACACCAGCAATCTCAGACAAAGTGTTCACTCTGGTCTTTCTGAAGTGCTGCTTGATGAGGCCGAAGCACCAGGCGGGGGTAAACTTGGTGTGGCCTGTGATCAGGGAGTGCGTAGGATGTGTGAAAAAAACAGAGGTGTCAGAGCTTGGACTGTCGTTACTGCGTCTGTACAATTTAAACCAATCTTAACTCTTTGGAAAATAAGTATTGTTATTGAACTTCATTCCCATGATAATGAGAACCCCATGCATAAACACTATGAAATGCAGTCCATTACCCACTGAAACGTGTTTAATATTCTTCCCATAAGTCATTTGAGCTTGAGAATAGCAAATACGATCCCACTATGATCATCCACATCATTCAGATTGTTTTTCCATGAGAAAATGTTTAATTCATTTCAAGTGCCACATCAGCAGTCTTCACCTGGGATTTGAAATTGTCTCACTTCTTCTCATTTCCAACACTCTTTATTCTCTTCTAATGAGGTTTTCAGAATAGATAACAGCAAATTATATTTCAGTCAGGGTTCTTTGGAAAAATCAAGCTGATTACACTGTTTAGATTATTACTAAACAGTGGCCCTGATTAGGAAAATGGACTGTGTCATATATTATGGAACACACATTATTCACAAATCCACATCATTATGCATATATGGTGAAATTGTTGCAACCCCTATTACTAGCCTGTTCAACCTCTCTTTCGTATCGTCTGAGATCCCCAAAGATTGGAAAGCTGCCGCGGTCATCCCCCTGTTCAAAGGGGGAGACACTCTAGACCCAAACTGCTACAGACTTATATCTATCCTACCCTGCCTTTCTAAGGTTTTCGAAAGCCAAGTTAACAAACAGATCACCAACCATTATGAATCCCACCGTACCTTCTCCGCAATGCAATCTGGTTTCCGAGCTGGTCATGGGTGCACCTCAGCCACGCTCAAGGTCCTAAACGATATCATAACCGCCATCGACAAGAGACAATACTGTGCAGCTGTATTCATCGACCTGGCCAAGGCTTTCGACTATGTCAATCACCACATTCTTATCGGCAGACTCAACAGCCTTGGTTTCTCAATTGACTGCCTCGCCTGGTTCACCAACTACTTCTCAGACAGAGTTCAGTGTGTCAAATTGGAGGGCCTGTTGTCCGGACCTCTGGCAGTCTCAATGGGGGTGCCACAGGGTTCAATTCTTGGGAAGATCCTCTTTTCTCTGTATACGTCAATGATGTCGCTCTTGCTGCTGGTGATTCTCTGATCCACCTCTACGCAGACGACACCATTCTGTATACCTCTGGCCCTTCTTTGGACACTGTGTTAACTAACCTCCAGACGATGCCATACAACTCTCCTTCCGTGGCCTCCAACTGCTCTTAAATGCAAGTAAAACTAAATGCATGCTCTTCAACCGTCCAGCATCACAACTCTGGACGGTTCTGACTTAGAATATGTGGACAACTACAAATACCTAGGTGTCTGGTTAGACTGTAAACTCTTCTTCCAGACTCACATTAAGCATCTCCAATCCAAAATTAAATCTAGAATTAGCTTCCTATTTCGCAACAAAGCATCCTTCACTCATGCTGCCAAACATACCCTCGTAAAACTGACTATCCTACCGATCCTTGACTTCGGCGATGTCATTTACAAAATAGCCTCCAACACTCTACTCAGCAAATTGGATGCAGTCTATCACAGTGCCATCCGTTTTGTCACTGAAGCCCCATATACTACCCACCACTGCGACCTGTATGCTCTCGTTGGCTGGCCCTCGCTTCATATTCGTCGCCAAACCCACTGGCTCTAGGTCATCTATAAGTCTTTGCTAGGTAAAGCCCTGCCTTATCTCAGCTCACTGGTCACCATAGCAGCACCCACCTGTAGCACGCGCTCCAGCAGGTATATTTCACTGGTCACCCCCAAAGCCAATTCCTCCTTTGACCGCCTTTCCTTCCAGTTCTCTGCTGCCAATGACTGGAACGAACTGCAAAAATCACTGAAGCTGGAGACTCATATCTCCCTCACTAGCTCTACGCACCAGCTGTCAGAGCAGCTCACAGATCACTGCACCTGTACGTAGCCCATCTGTAAATAGCCCATCCAACTACCTCATCCCCATACTGCTATTTATTTATTTATTTTTGCTCCTTTGCACCACAGTATCTCTACTCACACAATAATCTTCTGCACATCTATCACTCCAGTGTTTAATTGCTATATTGTAATTATTTCGCCACTATGGCCTATTTATTGCCTTACCTCCCTCATCCTACCTCATTTGCACACAGAAAAGTTACAAAAAAAAGTTACATACTTTTTCTATTGTATTATTGTTGTATTATTACTGTATGTTTGTTTATTCCATGTGTAACTCTATGTTGTTGTTTGTGTCGCACTGCTTTGCTTTATCTTGGCCAGGTCGCAGTTGTAAATGAAAACCTGTTCTCAACTAGTCTACCTGGTTAAATAAAGGTGAAATAAAAAATTTAAAAATATAGATTTATTAATTTCCTTAAATAGAATCAAATATAAAGAGGCGATAAGCAAGTTCATGTGAAATCCCAATTGAGGGTCCAAAGGATGCAGGGAAAACTAGTTGGCCCTTATAATTGGTGGTTGTTCTGATATTTAATGGGTATGATGTTCAGGATTGTAATTGTTCAGCACTGTCTGGAACGGCAATCACAAGGGAACATGCTATTTATCTTTTACTCTAAAGACACAAAATCAAATGTGTGCTCTTTGTGCATTGGGACTTGTTTGATCCAATAATAGGATAGTGTCAATTTTAACATATCAAGGCAGTGTTTTACAATTGCAACAGGCATTTAGCCAAGACTTGTTCAACGGGAACCACAAAGCCACAATAAAGCCACAATAAAGTCAATAAAATGAGCCGTCAAATTAAGTTTAATGTAATTTCCATAAAAGCTGTAATTTTTAATTGGTGGAACTGCCACGTCCTTGTAACGGTCCTGTGTGTAGCTGTGTAGAGAGTCAGGCGCAGGACAGCAGAATAGAGCAATCAACGTAATTTACTCAAAATACAAAATAACAACGGTAAACTCACGAGCCCACAAAGACGGACCGAGTTACAACAACGTTCCATGAACACCCTCCAAACCCTGGACGTGAACTGGGGACCCCGATCAGAAACTATGTCCTCAGGCACCCCGTAGTGCAGGAAGACGTGGGTGAACAGGGCCTCCGCAGTCTGTAGGGCCGTATGGAGACCGAGCAAAGGAAGGAGGCGGCAGGACTTAGAAAACCGATCCACAACAACCAGGATCGTGGTGTTTCCCTGTGACGGTGGAAGATCCGTCAGGAAGTCCACCGACAGGTGTGACCACGGCCGCTGTGGAACGGGTAGAGGTTGTAATTTCCCTCTGGGCAGGTGCCTAGGCGCCTTGCACTGGGCGCACACCGAGCAGGAGGAAACATAAACCCTCACGTACCTTGCTAAGGTGGGCCAGCAGTACCTCCCACTAAGGCAGCGCACTGTCTGACCGATGCCAGGGTGACCAGAGGAGGGTGACGTGTGGGCCCAATAGATCAGACGGTCGCGGACAGCAGATGGAACGTACCGACGCCCAGCTGGACACTGAGTGGGAGTGGGCTATGTACGTAACGCCTGCTCTATGTCCGCGTCCAGCTCCCACACCACCGGTGCCACCAGGCAAGAGGCCGGAAGTATGGGAGTGGGATCTATGGCCCGCTCCTCTCTGTCATACATCCGGGACAGTGCGTCTGCCTTAGCGTTCTGGGAACCTGGTCTGTAGGAAAGGGTGAAAACAAAACGGGTGAAAAACATGGCCCACCTTGCCTGGCGAGGGTTCAGTCTCCTCGCCGCCCGGATGTACTCCATATTACAGTGGTCAGTCCAGATTAGAAAAGGTTGTTTAGCCCCCTCAAGCCAGTGTCTCCACGCCTTCAGAGCTTTCACGACAGCCAACAACTCCCGGTCCCCCACATCATAGTTTCGCTCCGCCGAGCTGAGCTTCTTCGAAAAGAAGGCACAGGGGTGGAGTTTTGGTGGCGTACCCGAGCGCTGAGAGAGCACAGCTCCTATCCCAGCCTCGGACGCGTCCACCTCAACTATGAATGCCAAAGAGGGATCCGGATGAGCCAGCACAGGAGCCTAGGTAAACAGAGCTTTCAGATGACTAAAAGACCTGTCCGCCTCAGCTGACCACTGCAGTCGCACCGGCCCACCCTTCAGCAGTGAAGTAATAGGAGCCGCTACCTGACCAAAGCCCCGGATAAACCTCCAGTAGTAGTTGGCAAACCCTAAGAACCGCTGCACTTCCTTTACCGTGGTGGGAGTCGGCCAATTACGCACGGCTGAAATGTGGTCATTCTCCATCTCCACCCCTGACGTGGAAATGCTGTACCCTAGGAAAGAGACGGACTGCTGGAAGAACAGACATTTCTCAGCCTTGACGTACAGGTCATGCTCCACCAGTCTACCCAGCACCTTGCACACCAGGGACACAAGCTCGGCGCGTGTAGCGGAGTATATCAGAATGTCGTCGATATACACCACTACACTCTGCCCGTGCAGGTCCCAGAAAATCTGGTCTACAAATGCCTGGAAGACTGATGGAGCATTCATCAACCCGTACGGCATGACGAGGTACTCGTTGTGCCCTGAGGTGGTACTAAATGCTGTCTTCCACTCGTCCCCCTTCCGGATACGCACCAGATTGTACGCACTCCTGAGATCCAATTTGGTGAAGAAGCGCGCCCCATGCATTGACTCAATCGCACTGGCTATGAGAGGCAGCGGGTAGCTGTACCTCACAGTGATCTGATTGATACCTCGATAGTCAATACACGGGCGCAGACCTCCATCCTTCTTCTTCACAAAAAAGAAACTCGAGGAGGCAGGTGAAGTGGAGGGCCGACTGTATCCCTGTCCCAGAGATTCGGAAACATATGTCTCCATAGCTGCCATCTCCTCCTGTGATAGAGGATACAAGTGACTCCTGGGAAGTACTGCGTCTACCAGGAGATTTATCGCACAATCCCCCCGTCGATGGGGTGGTAAGAGAGCCAAATCGGCATATTCTGAGGGGATGTGCACGGTGGAAACCTGGTCTGGACTTTCCACCGTAGTTGCACCGATGGAAACACCTACACACCTCCCCGAGCACTTTCGTGACCATCCCTTTAGAGCCATCTGTTGCCACGAAATAGAAGGGTCATGATAGGCCAACCAGGGTAGACCCAGCACCACGGGAAACGCAGGAGAATCAATGAGGTAGAGACTAATTTCTCCTCATGACCCCCCTGCGTCACCATACTCAATGGAGCTGTAACCTCCCTAATCAGCCCTGACCTTAATGGTCGACTATCTAAGGCGTTCACAGGGAAGGGCACATCAACAGACACAATGGGGATCCCTAAACTACGGGAAAATGAACAGTCATTAAAGTTCCCAGCTGTGCCTGAATTGACGAGCGCCTTATGCTGGGAATGCGGGGAAAACTCAGGAAAATCTATAAACAAAAGCATGTGAGCAACAGGGGGCTCTGGGCGAATCTGGTGCGTACTCACCTGGGATGACACGATAGTGCCCTGCCTGCTGCCTCGACTCCCTGAGGTACCCCCCCACACGACCAGCGGTGTGCCCTCTGCGGCCACATAAGGTGCAGGGAGTGGTCCCTCCTCCGGCCCCCCTAAGCGCAGTCCCTCCTAGCTCCATAGGTGTTGGATCAGAGGTGTTTTGGGATGGAACTAACAGGCCCTGATCCGGACGTCCACGGGTGGCCAGCAGGGTATCCAGCCTGATGGACATGTCCACCAGCTGGTCGAAGGATAAGGTGGTGTCCCTGCATGCCAGCTCCAGTCGGATGTCATTCCATCCTGCTCCGGCGGCCAGGGTGCGGAACTCCAGTGAAAAGTCCTGTGCGCTCCTCGTCTCCTGCCTGAGGTGGAACAGGCGTTCACCCGCCGCTCTACCCTCAGGTGGATGGTCAAACACTGTCCTGAAGCAGCGGGTGAACTCGTCATAGTGGTCCAACGCCGCTCCGTCCTCCCCCCATACGGCGTTGGCCCACTCCAGGGCTTTTCCAGATAAGCAGGAGACGAGGGCGGACACGCTCTCTCGTCCCGAGGGAGCCGGGTGAACGGTCGCCAGGTAGAGCTCTAGCTGGAGAAGGAACCCCTGGCACCCGGCAGCCGTTCCATCATACGCCCTCGGGAGCGCGAGCCGAATCCCACTGGGACCAGGTGAAGGAAGGGTGGACATCTGTGTTGGTTGTGGAGTGGGAGGTTGGGATGAAGGTGGAGGCACTGAAAAACCTCCTCTCTCCCATCGTTCCATACTTTTCAGCACGCAATCCATGGCGGTGCCAAGACTCTGTAACATGATTGTGCTAGTGTAGACGCTCCTCGACTGGAGGAGGTTGGTGCGCTCCTGCTGACTCCATTTCGGGTGATTGATTCTGTAACGGTCCTGTGTGTAGCTGTGTAGAGAGTCAGGTGCAGGACAGCAGAATAGAGTAATCAATGTAATTTACTCAAAATACAAAATAACAACGGTAAACTCACCAGCCCACAAAGACAGACCGAGTTACAACAAACAATCAATCACAAAGACATGGGGGGACAGAGGTTTAAATAAGGAACATGTAATTAGTGATTGGAAACCAGGTGTGTGTAATGAAGACAAAACTAACGGAAAAATGAAATGTGGATCGGCGGTGGCTGGAAGACCGGTGACGTCGACCGCCGAACGCCGCCCAAACAAGGAGAGGGACCGACTTCGGCTGAAGTCGTGACAGTCCTTTTGGGATATTACAACAAGAAAGAAGTTACTGCAAACAACATACACTGTTTTGTCCCTCTGACATCATTGCACGCACGGCAGAATACGTACTACAATTATTTTTACCATGCTGCCGGAGGCTCCTCTTATACGTACGTTTCTCCCCCGTTTCAACACATCCCTTCATTTTGGTCTCAAAGTCAGCACAATGTAGGCCAAACTCATTTGGGAAATGCATAATACACACCTATTTAACATAAATGAAGAAGCAGTGGAGGAAGTCCTAAAATCCGTCCACCTATCGGCAACAAGGTCACAAATTTGTGATGGTGCCGACAGAGATGGTCGCCTCACTTCAAGTCCTTAGGAAATTATGCAGTATTTTGTTTTTTATGCATTATTTCTTACATAGTTACCCCAGTCTTATTACAGAAATATTGGATATAAGAGTGATGTCAACTTAATATTATGAGCAGGAATACGACTTTCCCGAAGCGGATCCTCTGTTTGGATCACCACCCAGGACAATGGATCTAATCCCAGAAGCCGACCCAAAACAACGGCGCCGCAGAAGGGGCAGACGGAGTGGCCTCCTGGTCAGGCTTCGTAGATGTACACATCGCCCACCGCTCCCAAGTATACTACTCATCTATGTCCAGTCTCTTGACAACAAGGTAGATGAAATTCAAGCAAGGGTTGCCTTCCAGAGAGACATCAGAGATAACATTCTCTGTTTCACGGAAACATGGCTCTCTCGGGATATGTTGTCGGAATTGGTTCAGCCACCGGGCTTCTCCATGCATCGCGCCGACAGAGATAAACACCTCTCTGGGAAGAGAAAGGGCGGGGGTGTATGCTTCATGATTAACGACTCATGGTGTAATCATAACAACATACAGGAACTCAAGTCCTTCTGACCTAGAATTCCTTACAATCAAATGCCGGCCATATTACCTCCCAAGAGAATTCTCATCAGTTATCGTACAGCTGTGTACATTCCCCCTCGAGCAGACACCAAGACGGCCCTCAAGGAAGATCACTGGACTCTATGTAAACTGGAAACCATATATCCTGAGGCTACATTCATTGTAGCTGGGGATTTTAACAAAGCAAATTTGAGAACAAGGTTACCTAAATTCTATCAGCATATTGATTGCACTACACGCGGGGGGTAATACACATGATCACTGCTACTCTAACTTCCGTGATGCATACAAAGCCCTCCCCCGCCCTCCCTTCGGCAAATCCGACCACGACGCCATCTTGCTCCTACCGTCTTATAGGCAGAAACTCAAACAGGATGTACCAGTGACTAGAACCATTCAACGCTGGTCTGACCAATCGGAATCCACGCTTCAAGATTGTTTTGATCATGCGGACTGGGATATGTTCCGGTCAGCCTCCGAGAACATCATCGATCTATATGCTGACTGGGTGAGTAAGTTCATAAAGAAGTGCATTGGAGATGTTGTACCCACTCTGACTATTAAAACCTACCCTAACCAGAAACCGTGGATGGATGGAGACATTTGCGCAAAACTGAAAGCGCCAACCACCACATGTAACCATGGAAAGAGGTCTGGGAATATGGCTGAATATAAACAGTGTAGTTTTTCCCAAAGCAAGGCAGTCAAACAAGCGAAATGCAAGTACAGGTACAAAGTGGAGTCGCAATTCAATGGCTCAGACACGAGACGTATGTGGCAGGGTCTACAGGAAATCATGGACTACAAAAAGAAAACTAACCACGTCATGGACACCGACGTCACGCTTCCAGACAAACTAAACACTTTCTTTGCCCGCTTTGAGGATAATACAGTGCCATTGTCGCGGCCTGCTAACAAGGACTGCGCCCCCCATCTCCTTCTCCGTGTCCGACGTGAGTAAAACATTTAAACATGTAAACCCTCGCAAGGATGCTGGCCCAGACGGCATCCCTAGCCAAGTCCTCAGAGCATGCTTAGACCAGCTGGTTGGTGTGTTTACGGACATATTCAATCACTCCCTATCCCAATCTGTTGTCCCCACATGCTTCAAGAAGGCAAAGATAACTGAACTAAATGACTGCCGCACCATAGCACTCACTTCTGTCATCATGAAGTGCTTTGAGAGGATCATATCTCCTCCACCTTACCGGCCACCCTAGACCCACTTCAGTTTGCATACCGCCCTTACAGGTCCACAGACGATCCAATCGCCATCACACTGCACACTGCCCTATCCCATCTGGACAAGAGGAATACCTACGTGGACTTTCTGAAGGGCCGCCCCCAGGTGGTGAAGGTAGGAAACAACATCTCCACTTCGCTGACCCTCAACACTGAGTCCCCACAAGGGTGCGTGCTCAGCCCCCTCTTGTACTCCCTGTTCACCCACAACTGCGTGGTCATGCACGCCTCCAACTCAATCAAGTTTGCAGACGGCACATGGGCTTGATTACCAACAACGACGAGACAGCCTACAGGGAGGAGTTTTAAGTTCCTCGGCGTATACATCACAGACAAACTGAAATGGTCCACCCACACAGACAGTGTGGTGAAGAAGGCGCATCAGTGCCTCTTCAATCTCAGGAGGCTGAAGAAATTTGGCTTGTCACCCAAACTTTTACAGATGCACAATCGAGAGCATCCTGTCGGGCTGTATCACAGCCTGGTACGGCAACTGCACTGCCCTCAACCGCAAGGCTCTCCAGAGGGTGGTGCGGTCTGCACAACGCATCACAGGGGGAAAACTACCTGCCCTCCATGACCCCTACAGCACCCGATGTCACAGGAAGGCCAAAAAGATAATCAAGGACAGGAGCCACTGCCTGTTCACACCGCTACCATCCAGAAGGCGAGGTCAGTACAGGTGCATCAAAGCTGGGACCGAGAGACTGAAAAACAGCCATCAGACTGCTAAACAGCAATCATTAACTCAGAGGCTGCTGCCTACATTGAAACCCAATCACTGGCCACTTTAATAAATGGATCACTAGTCACTTTAAACAACACCACTTTAATAATGTTTACATATCTTACATTACTCATATCACATGTATATACTGTATTTTATACCATCTATTGCACCTTGCCTATGCCGCTCGGCCATCGCTCATCCATATACTTCTATGTTCATATTCTCATTCACCCCTTTAGATTTGTGTTTATTAGGTAGTTGTTGGGACATTTTTTGATTACTAGTTAGATATTACTGCACTGCCGGAACTAGAAGCACAAGCATTTTACTACACTCGCATTAACATTCGCTAACCATGTGTATGTGACCAATAAAAATTGATATTAAAGAGATCTTCTATATGGCTCTGAATGTTGGAAAGTAACCAGACTGTCTTCTAAACTAAACTGCATGACAAATGTTTGCTTAAGATAAAGGCATTTTCTGGACACATACAATCTCAAATGAAGAACTACACCAAAAGAAAAAACAGCAGCAAAGTAACCCAAACAATGAAAAGCCAAAGGCTGGGATTCAATTTAAGGCACATTGTAAAAAAATGCACTGCATTTGACTTTTAAAGGCAATTTACACTTGAGACAACTATAAGGGCACAAGGCGAGACCCAGATTCAGACACAGGAGGCAGATGGTTAGAGTCTTTGTAGTTTATTTATAATCCAAAAGGAGTAAGCAAGAGAATGGTCGTGGAGAGGCACAAGGTCAAAACCAGATTCTGAGTCCAAGAGGGAAAGAGTGGCAGACAGGCTCGATATCAGGGCAGGCAGAAGGGTCAGGCAGGTATGGAGTCCAGAAAAAACAGGCAAGGGTCAAAACTGGGAAGACTAGAAAAAGAGAATACAAAACAGAAAAACCTGCTGGTTGACTTGAAAACATACAATACAAACTGGCACAGAGAGAGAGGAAACACTGGGGTAAATACACTGGGGAAAATAAGCGACACCTGGAGGAGGTGGAGACAATCACAAGAACAGGTGAAACAGGGCGTGACACCAACATCCCCAGCATTTACCGTGAATGCAATCTCTGAGAACGTCAGGGAAATTGCGTGATCGATAGTGCATTGCACTAGGATTGAATCCTGGCCAAATATTGAACTAGCTGGGGCATGCATGCCAAAATAAATTTGACTATTTGAAGATAATACATTTTTTGTCTGCTATGTTTGCAGTTTGAGCATGGAGTTGTTAATTGTACATAAGCCATGGATGTAAACACGGAACTGGATGTCTTGCGCTTTAAGCATAACATTGTCTGCTAATGCACAGTCCGTGTCTGATGGATGTTTCTGAGGTGTTTAGGTTGATGTCATCCGTGAAAAAGCACAGGAAGAGCAAGGAGCAGGGTGTTTTGTATTGTACATTCTGGAACACAAAATCGCTGTCTATAACAAGACCATGAAACACAGCTGGGGTGAATTGTTGATCATGTCTACCTCCGGTGTGAAGGGTAGGTCTCTCAAACAAAAAAGTATGATTACCTACTAGTTCGAAGGAGAGAAACTGAAAAGATAGCTCCTAATATAATGGAAAATAATACAGGGGGAACCTATATGAATCTCCCAAATTATACAAAAAGCCATTCCAACATGCTCTCAACAGTTTTCATTATTCCCATATATGAACTTGGATGGAAACTGAAGGGAAGTTCAGAAGCACTATCAGTAATCACGAGTGGGTGACAGTGACATCAATGGTTGGAGTTCACTTCTTCATACAGGCCATTGACTGGACCATATTTAATGAAATTCAAGACCACGTTGTATCACGTGAAAAGTAAAGGGAGATTTAATATGGCTTGTTACTTGGCCCTTAGGCTGAAAATAACAAACAGATCACGGTACGGGTGGCAGTACAAAATAGCTCCTCTTGGAGACACCCTCTCACATGTTCTCCCAGACCCCAGGCCCCACCCAAATGCCCTTCCCCTCTGCCACCTATGATCAGAGATAGAGGGAAGAGAGAGGGAACAAAGAAAACAAAATTATAGTACAACAAAATTACATCACATACAACTACTTAAGAATAATGGATCAAGGTGTAATGATGAAAGTATGCATATAACTGTAAATTGAGGAAGTATGGATTATGACACTGGCCGGTATAATAAAGGATAAACACATAAACATTAATGCATCCACTCAGGCACCCTGTGAAGGCCTCCCTTCACATTTCCCACCCCATCAGCCATCTCGGAGCCTGGGTGACGAGATAAATATTCGAACACTATGTCCTGACTCACCATGAGCTAGCACAGCTCTTAGCCCCACTTTGGATGTATCAGTCTATTCTGCACCACAAAAGGATTAGAGAAGTCTGTACTGACCAGAACTGGACGGCTACATACCCCCCTTTGAGTCTCTGAAACGCCTCTTCACAGGCTGTGGTCCACAGGAATGGTTTCTGCTCCTTGGTTTTGGTCTGCTCTTTCAAGGGGTAGGTCACATCTGAGAAATCTGGAACAAAATGGCGGTACTAGCCAATGAGCCCCAGGAAGGACTTCACAGCAGCCCGTGTGCCAGGAGTAGAACTGTATTGCATAGCTTCTACTTCGTCCACTTGAGGGCACATTTCCTCTGGGCCAATGCGGAAGCCCAAGTACAGGACATCTTCTCTGGTAACAGCATACTTGGTTCCATTCACAGTGAGCCTCTCCTTCTTCTCCCCTGACAGATGGTTGATGTCTGGCTTTGTCTCCTCGCTGTCCTCACAAGGAAAACACCCTTCAGCAGCCTCCTCGTCCTCCACTTTCCTTACCAAAGCCATTGTCTTCTTTCTCACCTTACACTCCTTTAGAAGGTTCACATGAAAGATCTGACATGACCTTCCCTTCTCCATCATGCTTATCTCATATGTGACAGGCCCGGTCTTCCGAACCACTTCTGCCACGTGGCCAACAGCTTGTGCTCTGAGGAGGGCAGCAGCAGTAGCACCTTCTGGCCACATATGTACTCCCTCTGCTGTGGTGATCATACCAGCACTTTTGAGCCTTCTGAGCCTCAGTCATGTTCTCTCTCCCCAGCACAGTGTAGTGGGAGAGCCTGTCCCTCATCTGCAGTACATGAGAAACAGAGGGTCCGTACATTTCTGTTGTACAAGAGTTCAAATGGGGAGAATCCTGGTGATGCATGTGGTACGCAAACAGCAGGTAGGGGAGCCACATGTCCCAGTCCTTCCCAGACTCATTGACAAATCTTTGGAGCATCCGTTTGAGGGTCTGGTTAAAGCGTACGTACCACTAACCCATCTGTTTCTGGATGATAAGGAGTACTGCGTATGGACTTTATGCCTAAGACCCACACAATTGCTGCCCTGATCTGTGATTATTTCTCTAGGTAGGCCTACACGCGTGATGAAATGACCTACAGCCTTCGCTACCTGCTTAGCTTTGTTGTTCCTCAGAGAAAAAGCTTAAAGGTAAACTGTGACATAATCACGTATGACTAGAATGTACTTGTTCATTGAGCTGCTTGGTACTAAAGGCCCCACAACATCCATGGCAATATGTGAAAATGGCATATACTGGCAGCGGACACAAAGGGGTGTGGCTATATATATAAAAACGTGTGGCAAAAAAGTGTGGCAAAGTCTGAAACAATTTGTAAACAGTTGGAATTTCTTGCTTTGAATATTGAGCTTTCAAAGGGTCTCTCTATAACTGTGATTGGCTGTTATAGACCCCCCTCTGCTCTCGGTGATGCATTTTCTTCTCTGACGCACCTTATGTCTAAACTTCTTTACAGTGAAATGATCTTGATTGGTAATCTCAACTGGTGTTGGTTAAAGCCGGTGTCTGATGATATAAAAATGTTTTGTAATTCTATGAATCTTACCCAGCTGATTAACTCATCCACTCGCCCAAATCTCAAATGCCCTGATAAATCTACCTTGATTGATTTGATATTGACAAATGTTCCACATCAATATTCTGCAGTTGGTGTTTTTGGAATGATTTAAGTGACCATTGTGCTGTTGTTGCTGTTAGAAATACTAAGGTTCCTAAGACAAACCCATGTTTTATTCGTAAGAGAAATTTGAAGTGTTTTAATGAGCAGGCTTTCCATCACGATTTGTTTTATTTTGACTGGAGCAAGATTGAGCTTATCCCTGATGTGTTTTTTTCCAAATAGTAAACAAACATGCCCCATTCCGCAGGTTCAGAGTTAAAGGGCGGGATAATCCATGGTTTTCTTCTGAGCTGTCTTGTATTATTCACAAACGTAATCTAGCCTGGGCTAAAGTAAGGAAATCATGTTCTGATGCTGATTGGCTTATTTTTAGGCAGTTACGAAACAAGTTTTATTTTCTTATCAGGAAGGCCAAGTCTAAATATTTTATGTATGTTACTACTGATAACCTAAATGACCCTAGAAAGTTTTGGAAGGCTATTAAGTCTATGTCTGGAAACAGTGATGTTAATGAATTACCGTCATGTGTATTGAAGGACTTTGTTGCTGTATATGACAAAACTGAAATGCTGAATTGTTTCAATGAGCACTTTGTATCATCTGGTAAGCTGTTTGATTCAGTGTCCTCTGTCTTTGTACAACCCTGTGGGGTTGAACCAGTGATAGCTGGTCAAACTTTTAGCTTTTTGCCATTTTCAGTGCAGGAAAGTTTTAAATGATATCACTGAAGCCCTTGACAAAAAACAGCCTCACTTTTTATTGATCTCTCTAAGGCTTTTGATACAGTTGATCATGCTATACTAAGGCAGAGATTGTCGAGTGTGGGTCTTTCGGAGCATGCAGTTGAATTGTTTGCTAACTATCTGTCTGATAGAACTCAGTGCACTCAATTTGATGGGCTCATGTCTGTTAAATTGTCTGTCTGTAATGGTGTGCCCCAAGGCTCTGTACTTGGTCCTCTCTTATTCACTATTTACATAAATAATTTAGACAAAAATGTCCAAAATGCGCAGCTTCATTTTTATGCTGATGATACTGTTATTTACTGTTGTGCCTTGTCTCTTACAAAAGCTTTCCAGAACTTGCAAACTGCTTTTTATACTGTTCAACATGCCTTATGTCAATTGAAGCTTATCCTCAATACTGACAAAACTAAACTAATGGTGTTTTCTAAAACAAGAAATAGACCTCTGAACCTTTCACCTATTATTACCTGTCAGGGCAATGAGATTGAGACTGTAACCTCATATAAATATCTTGGAATTTTAATTGATGACGGCCTCTTTTAAATTGCATATTCAACAACTTACAAAAATATTTATGCTGAAATTGGGATTTTATTTTAGGAATAAGGCCTGTTTTTCTTTTGAAGCCAGAAGGAGGCTAGTATCAGCTACATTTATGCCTTTACTAGACTATGGGGATATTTTATATATGAATGCTTCCGCTCAGTGTTTGAGATCAATTGACATCCTTTACCATGGCACTTTGAGATTTATTTTAAACTGCAAAACTCTTACGCACCACTGCACTTTGTACACCAGGGTTGGCTGGCCTTCTCTAGTCACTCGTATGCTCAGTCACTAGTATACTTTTATTTACAAAGCCATTTTGGGTTTACTACCTTTTTATTTGGGCATTTTTATTGTTCAGAAATGTGGTGGGTACTCTCTTTGTTCGCTGGACTTTATCCTGCGAACTGTTCCAAATGTTCGAACTGAATTTGGTGAAAGGGCTTTTATGTCCTCTGCGCCATCGTCTTGGAATGCCTTACAAAATACTTTTAAATTGGAAGAACTTGTCCCGATTGGTATTTTTAAATCACTGAGGAAGGATCTTGAGACTGATTCCCTGACCTGTCAATGTTTTTAAATGGCTGTTTTATGATTTTGTTATAATTCTATGGTTTTTTACTAGATTACTTGTAGTTTTTTATGTTGTTTGTCTGTCATTTTGGAATGACTTGGTGCTGCCTATCTTGGCCAGGATGCTCTTGAAAAAGAGATTTCAAATCTCAATGAGCCCTTCCTGGTTAAATAAAGATTATATAAAAATGCCCTCTCTCTAAAACCCTGAGAAGAGCTGTAGCCTAACACATGACTGGCAAAAATCTGCAACATCCTGTGTTATCCCGGGCCAATAAAACTCTTCCCTCTACCTAGATGACCAGCCATAAGCATACTATGGCCCAACTCCATAACACTGGCCCTGCATTGCACTGGCAACACCAACTGGTTGTCCTCCTCAACTACTCTGTACAACTTCTCATCAACAACTTTAAATGGAGGGCAACCAGTTGATATTGCCAGTGCAATCAATTTCCCTAATACCTATTGTACCCCACCTATAAAGTATAATGGTAGGAGAAACACTGTGCTGAGTTCCTTTGGTAGAGTTAGAGTTAGTAAAAGGAATTTAATTGTCACTCCACAATAATACAACAATACTAAATAAAGATACAAAAATAAAACTAAATTTGAATGGTCCACAATTGGTTTTGAGACGCTAAAAACAACAAAACATGGTACAGGTATCATCTATAATACATTACATAATCTATACACATCTGCATCATTAAAAAAAATATGTAAGTACCACTAGCGTGTTAAACTTCTGAAGAATATGAAAATGTAAAGTGGGCAATTTAGACTCTGACATCTTTCTTTTTCCAGCGTTTTAAATCTGAAGAGTTTTGTCAAAGGGACAATACGTTATTCAGTTGTAAATGTCAAACTGTCAAAGACAAAAATCATCATCACAAAAGCCACTGTTAATGAGAAAGCAGTAATGAGTTTGATTAAAAACAAGGTTTTATTCTCAAGCGTGAATTCTTTTGCCCCAAACAAAGCTAAGTACAGGTGTAGGATCTTAATTTGATCACCATGTTGTTGCAGGAAATGTCCTATACTTGTAGCATATTAAAGGTTTCTAAAGTTTTAATTTCCACTTTAAAATGTCAGACTTGATTAACCCTAACTAAAAATGTATAACAAAATTATTATCCATTAATTAGAATTCACACAATAATTTACATTTTCCATAGCTGCAGGATTATTTTTATCTGCTGTGAGAAACAGGTCAATTAGGGACCCACATCTGAAAAAATATTTTCGTACATATGTGAGTCATGAATTCATTGACAAAGCTACTTTCAATCAAACTGTGAATAAATATTACTCTTCAGGAGCAGGGCTATTATTTTCTTCGTCTTACAGGTGGATAACGATCCTTCGGGAAGGAGGCAATGGTGGAAATTAACTTGTTCATCGATGATGATCTTTCAAGACCAATATTATTAATCTCCCTTAATAAAGAGCAGGTTGACATTTATTGGGATGAGTCTTGTCCTTGATGCAGAACTTAGCAATTTCCTCTAGCTGGGCCAGCGGCAAAAAATGTATGAATACCAAAATTATCTTTTTGGTCTTAATTTAATGTTAGGGTTAGGCATTAGTGTTAGCAGTGTGGTTAGGGTTAAGGTTAGATTTAAAATCAGATTTTATGACTTTGTGGCTGAGCAAGCTAGTAACCACTCTGCAGAGCTGCCTCCAAAACAAGATTCATGATGAGAAACACTTATCTAAGAAAGATGGAAGGTCATTGAGGGGCATTGCCCTGGAAACCAAATGTGTAAGGAATCACACAGCATGCTACATCCTGTCAATAGATCTCAGGAGTTAATCATAAGGAGAGCCAACATATTGAGCATAACACAATGTGTCATAAACTGCCTGTTGGGGATCCATAGGAGGCTGAGTTACAGTGGACATCAATTCTGTGCATGTTATTTCATGACAAGACGTGTACCTCCTGGAGTTTGAGAGGATGGAACTACTAGTATTAACAAATTTCTTCTGCCCATTTAACTGATTCTGTTTGGCTTAGAGTACTGTGTTGAGCCTATTCAAACACGTTTCTAAAACCGTAGTAATCCCCACAGGACCTCCAGCACATGGCAAGTAATCTTTGAAGTGACTTATGAAACCTACTAACATCATGAAATAAGAAAGGAGAGATTTTATTACTAAAGGTTTGTTGAGTGATGTTGAGTGATCGATCAGGGATGTCACAATTGCTGGAATAACTGGACCAAAGCGCAGCGCAGGTTGAGTTCCACATCTTTTTAATAGGATGAAACTCGAGCAAAGAGCAAAGATGTCACGTCCAGGCCTAGGTTAGCAGGCTGGTGTTTAGTTTGTCTTTTGTTTAGGAGGGTTTTGTGTTCTAGGTTTTGTATTTCTATGTTGGGGAAATGGTTCCCAATTAGAGGCAGCTGTTTGTCGTTACCTCTGATTGGGAAGCATATATGTTTGTGGTTTTCACTAGGGTTTTGTGGGTTATTGTTTGATGTTTGATTATTTGTTTGTGTGTCACCGTAGTTACGATCTTCGTTTGTTTGTTATTTTTCCCAGTTACGTGAAAAAAATAAAATATGTATACTGGAAGCGTCGCTGCGCCTTGGTCCGTCCCTATAGGAGATCGTGACAGAATAACCCACCAATACAGGACCAAACAGCGAGAGAGCCAGGATTTCTGGACGTGGGAGGAAATCCTGGCTGGAGAGGGACCCTGGACCCAGCCGGGGGAGTATCGCCGTCCTAAGGAGGAGCTAGAGGCAGCGAAGGCTGAGCGGCGATTCTATGAGGAGCGATATGGAGTATGGACACCCGATCGGGAGAAGTATTCTGGAACACGCCTGGCGAGGAAACCCGGGAGGCAGCCCCCCCCAAAAAATTGGGGGGGGCACACGGGGAGGTTGGCTGGTGCAGGTTGGAGACCTGAGCCAACTCCTCGCGCTTTCCGGAGAGACCGTGTTATGCGGTGAAGCGCACGGTCTCCAGTGCACGTTCACAGCCCGGTGCGCGACTTGCCAGCTCCTCGCATCTGTCGTGCTAGGGGGAGTTGGCAGCCAGGAAAGAGGGTGTTGGCTCAGCGCTCCTGGTCTCCGGTGCGCCTCTTCGGGCCAGGATATCCTGCGCCGGCTCTGCGCGCGGTGTCTCCGGTTTGTGCCCACAGCCCGGTGCGCGACATTCCAGCTCCCTTCATCTGTGAGGCCAGGGTGAGAGTGCAGCCTGGAAGAATGGTGCCGGCTCTGCGCGCTAGGTCTCCAGTGCGCCTTCGTGGACCTCAATATCCTTCGCCGGCTCTGCGTGCAGTGTCTCCGGTTCGTGCCCACAGCCCGGTGCGCGACATTCCAGCTTTATTTGTTTGAGTGTCACCGTAGTTACGATCTTCGTTTGTTTGTTATTTTTCCCAGTTAAGTGAAAAAAATAAAATATGTATACTGGAAGCATCGCTGCGCCTTGGTCCGTCCCTATAGGAGATCGTAACAAAAGAGCAAAGACTCTGACATGTGGTGTAGCACAATGGCACTAACCAAAAACAATAACCCACAAAGGCAGGTGGGGAAGGGAACAAACTAAATAGGATTCCCAATTAGAGGCAACGACTAACAGCTGCCTCTAATTGGGAACCAACACAAAACCCAACATAAAGACACCTAGAAAACCCTAGTCACGCCCTGACCTAACACACCATAGAGAAACCCAGAGGGCTCTCTATGGCCAGGGCGTGACAAGGGAACACTTAGAGAAAAAGGAACCTAATGTCTTTATTTATTTATTATGTATCCCTTAGCTCAGAACCCTCCTTTATATAATAAATTAATTGGACCTGCTGTATTAGGCAACCTGTTGATACAAGGACAATTTAAATTATACATCTTTAGTAATCAATATCATTTTGTTTGTGCATAGAGGGAAATTGCAGCCTGAATTGATTTCCCTATCTCGTCATGCATTTCACACTCTACAAAAAGATGATAAAAACTAGCATTAGCCTGACAACAATAGCCCACCTTCTTGTTAATCAATGTACATATGGCTATGAAGGGCATATGACCATCTTGAATGCATTGTTTGTGACCCAAAAATGTAAGCGTTAACAGCAATTAAGGGAATAGATCAGACGTGATGTTTTATTGTACTGTAAGATAGGAAACACGCTCTGCTCTTGCAGGTAGGCTGACTGGGGGAAGGGATGGTCGGAGAGAACGCCTGGGTGTCTCCATGACAACAAAAAGCACTGCACTATTTTCTCTGTGGTTTTCTGCAGTTCGTCTGCCAACTATTTTCCACATGAGCGTGCAGATATCATTCTTTGGGTGACTCAACTTGTCATTTGTTTGTGCTTGTGAGAGTTCCTGGATGTAAGCACTGATCTGGTGGAAGTTTGTGGGTGGGTCAGGTGTCGTTGCTAATGGCATGAACGTTATCCATCAGTAAAGACCAATAAAGATTAAAAAGGTCTTTACGGTTACTAGAGCTATTATTTTAAGTTGGTCTGCATTTTAGGAAGGAATCCTAATTTGAGATAGTTATTGTTAACTTGATTTCGCATATATCATGCATTCATGTCAATGCAAGATTTGAACAAGTTATGCATGCCAATCTCAAGCTACTTGTCTTAAAAATATATATTTTAATCATAATGCTAATCAGTTCACAATCCAGTGCTTACTGGGGTAAATGGATGACTGTGATTGTATTCTGAATTTCCCAAGGGAGTTGACTCTCTTGAGGTTGTGCTTACAGTAGCTAACATGCCTCACGGTCATAGTGATGCGTGGCAATGTGCTTTTCAGCGTTGATGGTATGATCCAAGCCTTCATAAACATGGCCGGATTACCGACTGGTTTGGGTTCCTCTACTCTTGTCTGCGGCTACAATAACATTGATTTTCGGGCAAGCTGTGAAGCGCCGGGGAAGCTGTGAAGCAAGCTGTAGCCTATTGCATGATTGTGTTTATGAGTCTGTTATTAAATAATTAAACAATGTGTATGTTTACTGCCTTTCATTAAATCACGTATGGCTCTAAAATAGTATGGCTCTAATATAGTGCCTTCGGCAAGTATTAATACCCCCTGACTTATTTCACATTTTGTTGTGTTACAGCCTGAATTCAAAATGGATTACATATATTTTTTATCTCACCAGTCTATGCACAATACCCCATAAATACAAAGAGAAAACATGTTTTTAGATTATTTCGTAAATCTATTGAAAATGAAATACAGAAATTTCATTTACTTACACTACATGACCAAAAGTATGTGGATACCTGCTTGTCAAACATCTCATTCCAAAATCATGGGCATTAACATAGAGTTGGTCCCCACTTTGCTGCTATAACAGGCTTTCCATTAGCTGTTGGAACATTGCAGTGGGAACTTGCTTCCATTCAGCCACAAGACCATTAGTGAGGTCGGGCACAGATGTTGGGTGATTAGGCCTGGTTCGCAATCGGCATTCCAATTCATCCCAAAGGTGTTCAATGGGGTTGAGGTCAGGTCTCTGTGCATGCCAGTCAAGTTCTTCTACACCGATCACGACAACCATTTCTGTATGGACCTCGCTTTGTGCACGGGGACATTGTCATGCTGAAACAGAAAAGGGCCTTCTTCTACAAGCTGTTTCCACAAAATTGGAGGCACAGAATCATCTATAATGTTATTGTATGCTGTAGCATTAAGATTTCCCTTCACTGGAACTAATTGGCTTAGCCGGAATCATGAAAAACACCCCCAGACCATTATTCCTCCTACACCAAACTTTGCAGTTGGCACTATGCATTGAGGCAGGTAGCATTCTCCTGGCATCTTCCAAACCCAGATTCCTCAGTTGGACTGCCAGATGGTGAAACATGATTCATCAATCCAGAGAACGTGTTTCCACTGCCCCAGAGTCCAATGGCGGCGAGTTTTAGATTCTCAAACCAATTTAAGTAAAAACTGTAACTACGCCACTCAGGATCATTCATTGGTAAGCAACTCCAATGTAGATTTCACCTTGTGTTTGAGGTTATTGTCTTGCTGAAAGGTGAATTTGTCTCCCAGTGTCTGTTGGAAAGCAGGTTTCCTACTAGGATTTTGCGTTGCCTATGCTTATAGCTGTATTCTGTTTCTTTTAATCCTAAAAAACTCCCTAGTCCTTGCCAATGACAAGCATACCCATAACATGATGCAGCCACCACCATGCTTTAAAATATTAAAAGTTGTACTCAGTGATGTGTTGTGTAGGATTTTCCCCAAACATAACCCTTTGTATAAAAATTTAAACAATTTGTTATTACTTTAGTGCCTTTTTGCAAACGGGGTTCATGTTTGTAATATTTGTATTCTGTATAGGCTTCCTTCTTTTCACTCTGTCAGTTAGGTTAGTATTGTGGAGTAACAACAATGTTGTTGATCCATCCTCAATTTTCTCCTATCACAGCCATTAATAAACTCTGTAACGGTTTTAATGTCACCATTGGCCTCATGGTGTAATACCTGAACGGTTTCCTTCCTCTCCGGCAACTGAGTTAGGAAGGACACCTGTATCTTTATAGTAACTGGGTGTATTGATACACCATCCAAAGTGTAATAATAACTTCACCATGCTAAAAGAGATATTCATTGTCTGCTATTTTTATTTTTACCTGTCTACCAATAAGTGCCCTTCTTTGCGACACATTGAATACCTACGTAGTCTTTGTGGTTGAATCTATGTTTGAAATTCACTGCTTTACTGAGGGACCTTACAGATAATTGTATGTGTGGGGTACAGAGATGAGGTAGTCATTCAAAAATCATATTAAACACAATTATTGATCACAGAGTGAGTCCATGCAACTTATGTGACTTGCTAAGCCCATTATTACTTATTTAGGCTTGCCATAACAAAGGGGTTGAATACTTATTGACTCAACACATTTCAGCTTTTTGTTTTTAATTAATTTGTAAACATTTCTAAAAACATAATTCCACTTTGACATTATGGGGTATTGTGTGTAGGCCAGTGACACAAAATCGAAATGTAATAAATATTAAATTCAGGCTGGAACACAACAAAATGTGAAAAAGTCAAGGGGTGTGAATATTTTCTTAAGACTGTAAAATTGTTCATATGGTTATATAAAGGCTGAAGGCTAAAAACAGCCTATTACAACATATAGGCATATATCTAGCTTCTACAATGTATTGTTTCTCAAAATAGAGACAGGCAAGCCGTGTGCACCATGGTCCACAACTTGGTCAGTTTCTTCCTAGGTCTCCAGGCTTCTCTCCTTCAAGCCATTCATCATCACCTTTCGGATCAGAATCCGATCATTGTCCAGGATATGGTTGTGGATATCCTTACAAAAAAGTGTAAAGGAATTGTGCAGGTGTCCCTGATGATTTTGATATTCCTGCAGGACCAAGTACGTTCCTGCAGCGATCATGCAGGACTAAAACCTACAGGATTTTGATATTCGTACAGGACATTGCAATTTCAAGTTATCTACAGGATTTGCGATATTGTATGTTGTGACAACAGAGAAAATATACTTTTGAAATATGGCATCAGACATTTATCAGACATTTCAACTCAGCAGATGAGAAATTTAATAAATTACAATGTCCACACGCAATAAATACATTGTAGGCTATTTTTATTTGTTAGATACCAACACAATTGATGACGATTTCAGTAGGCCCACAGTTCAGTGAATGTAATAATGCATTTATATATCATGCTGCCAGTTTCATTCATTCGTTCTCTGAATAAATAAATACAAGATAAAAAAATTAAGTTGTATGCAGTTAAGTTAAGTGGTTCAACCCTTTCTCAGTCTTCTTCCCATTTTTTGGGCTGTAAACAGATGCAGTTGCCTTTGTACACCAGGGATGTCTTCCAGGTAAACACAGGTGGTACGGATGTCTGTGCCTTTGATTAATTGAACCTCATTTGAAATGCAATTCTCTTTAAGAATCCCAGAAGCAGTGCCTCGTGTCTCGAGGTCTCTTATTGTGCATCTTGTTGTCATCACTGGGTCTATAAAAGCGTACCCCACTTCACTGCCAACATCAACAAAAGACCTGACCATCCCTACTGACCCATGTTGGGTGACCATTACATAGTTTACTTGTTTTGATAAGGTACTTGCTGTTTTGGAATGAATGTGATTCCCATTAACGATCGCTCTATGGTGAAATTGACATGGTTCTTTGTAAGTAACGTCTGACTCTCAGAGGAGAAAGCCTCCCTTGATGTAGGGTTCCGTGCAGCAGGATACCCTAGTAAATATACACTCTTCTTTTTTTCACATTTGTTGGTGAATTTGTAGACACTTAACATTTCTTCAACAAACCTTTTGCTAGCTTGGTTTGATTCTGTGCTGTATGTAATAGTGAGTAGTCTCGGGATGTGTTGGTAGATGGTAAACATTTCCACTATTTATCCTGGTACACCTTGAGTGCCATGGAAGAGTTTACCATGTCTCCCATTACTACTTTCAAATATGAATGCACTTTGATCCCACAAAGGTCCCCAGTTTCAGACAGATGTCGGTGCATGCAAAAGTATTTGGACATTGTAGCTGACATGACATTTCCCATACAATTGTTCAAACCTAATAAATTCTCAAAAGAACATCTCAGCCATGGCAATGTTAAGAGAGGTAGCTGTGTCTTTCAGTAGACAATAGGTACCCTGCACCAGTAGCAGTAATGGTGTAGGTACTGCCTGGGTAAAATCCCATTTAAACAGAGAGGCTATAGAGCAGCAAGAAGTGTCAGAACTCTGTGGCTTTCCAATATTTGAGTAAATGAATTGAGCGTGGTGGTCTTGTCACATTTACAGGTGGTTTCATGGCAAGCAATATTTTGTTTATGCGCTCTATTTCTCTTCCACTCTACCAGGACTCAGGGTGATATTTGGACTCAAACCACAATGTAGTCATTTGCCGACATAAGCCAAGCAATATGCTGTGCATGTAATCAACAGCAAACCCTGCAATCATGTTGGAAACAGTAAGGAACATTAAAAGAGGCCCTTAACACCATGTATAATGTTCCCTGACTCTAGCACCAAGGCAACCTCTCTGCGGTGTTTAGTGTCTGTGCTCACTCTCAAGCGGATACACTCTAGTGAACCCATTACCCTTTTCTACCACTTCTCCTTTGTGATAGCACCAGTTGTACCCGTGTTCACCATTGAATTGTTTGATATCCTGTACTTTGCAGTGAGCAGGGGAATCACAAATACATAGTCAACTGTACACACGCACATTTGTGGGTGTCCCTCTCAACTGGCATGTCAAGCCCTCACCCTCAAGTGAAACACACTCATCCAGAAAGGGCTGAAGGAAATTATTAATTTCTGGGCTCTTTGGCCCGAACCACAGCTCCACAAGAATGATGTGCTTCACTCTTAGGTTCGGGGGAAGTTCATTAACTGTGACTTGTAGGGGCCAGATGTGAAAGGGAGAGGACTTGAATATTGGAACCCCATCCACATTCTATGAGAGTGAAAGGTTAATTAAATCAGTGTCATTAAGAGCATCTATTGACTTGTATAGTGCACCATCATAGATGTCATCTATACTATATGGGCTGCTCTTGGACCTAGAATACTTCTATTCTAATGCGTCACAGAATTTGAGGTCTGATAACTTTTCCTCTAGTTGTTTTTTGACTGACAATTTCATGAACACTGATCCTCTCTTGACAAGAGATGGCACATCCCCAGGGAGGCAAGCACATGATGTGCAATGATCTGGCACTTCACTGCCAAATATAAATACTGTCAAGTTGGACAAATATACTGCATTTCAAAAGTGCCATTACAGTCAAAATACTTAATAAACCTGTAGAGACTGTTGGGAACGCTGTGTGTCCCCTCTGGACAATGGAGATTTATAATGTCCAATAAATCACTAAGAGCTGTCTTGGTGGTTGTGTGTCTTAGAGCATTGCAGAGTTTTGAGAGCAGAGACTCATCTTCAGTCATTTTTGCATTTGGATAGATTTGGCCTTTTCTCCCCCCTCCTTGTCCTCCAACTGAATTTATGATGTCCCTGCCTTGTCCATCTGTGTTGTCCCCACCTGTGTTGTCTCCCTGTAAGCACAACAGATACCCTGGTCAGAAGGAGGCTTACAGCCGTAGTGTTAACATGAAGTAAGGCAGATCACTAAGAAACAGACAGTGGAACAAAAAGTAGACAAATGCAGGAGGAGAATAAGGAAGAGAAGGAGGAGGAGGAGGAGAAGACAGCCAACAAAAACTGTTGACTGCTTGAACCTCTCAGTCATCAACTTGTACTTTGGTATTGTTCCCATATATTGAGTCTACCCTGTAGTCTTGTGGTAAGAGTTTCTGTTTTGAAATCAGAAGGTTGGGTGTTTGATCCTGGCCATACCCATTTTAAAAGAAATGTGACTGTATGAGTCTCTGTTAGGTACTCAGTATTAAATATACTGCACAGTGGATCTTTTAAACACTATCCCCAAATATCTGACCTGTTGAGGAACTACATTCCCATTTTACCTAATGGTTATGTTCCCATTTTACCTAAGTGATCATTGCAGTTACTTTTCACCACAAAGGTTGAGAGTTCAAGTCCTTCAGTCTACCTTCTAAGTTCATGAAATTTCAATTTCTATATTGTTTTACCTGAATGGACGAATACTGGAGGTCTGGGGTCCCGTGGCGATCGACGCCGTTCTTGGACGAGCTGTCCTGTGGGGAGTAGCCATGCATGTCAGGTGACTGTTGCAACTGTCAGTAACGTTTCAGAAAGGAGTGAGTGTGTAGCACTGCTATGCTGTTTTACCTGAGTGAAATACTTACTTGTAGCCATGGCTTATAAGCCGTTTTCCTCTTCCAATCTAAGGAGGGTAGATGTTGATGAGATGATAAAGGATACAACACAGACAGAATACAACCAATCGTCATTATCAGTAGACAGTTTTAGTATAGACTGTTTTTAAGTCCATATAGGTACATCATACAGTAGCTATCTTTCTTGTTGTTGACCCGTGGTCATCTCCTTTTCATCCATCTTGGGACTGGCGTAGGTTCTTGGAGGTAGGCCTTCAATTCCATAACTAGGCCTATAGGCTAGATGAAATGAATGGGGCAGAATAGGTAAGAGGGCATTGAACAGGAGATTAAAATGGTTAACCAAGATACCCAGAACAGTGTTTCCCCTAGGATGGTAGTAGGCTTGGCCAAAGGCATGGTTTTAGAGGCCCTCTAGGCCGCAGAGACAACATTTAGCTGTTTTAAATCTAGTTTCCTGCAATTCTACATATTTATCAAGGTGCTGAGAGACACACTACAATTTCAAAGCTAATTTCCTGCAATCCTACATATTTTGCCATGGGGAGGAGAGAAAATGTGCAGTTTTAAAACTAATTTCCTGCAATTCTACACATTTTCCCATTGCGTATGTCGTGTTCTTATGCTATTTACATTTTTTGTCATTTTGCAGACATTCTTATCCAGAGCGACATGCAGTAGTGAGTGCATACAAAGGCAATGTGTCTCTTAACCCCAACTAACCCTTTTCAGTTATAGTATAACCCCTCCTTTGCTTCGCTTCCCCTCTTCAGCTTTTTTACTTTTTCATTGTGGAACGGAGCCTTGTGTGGAGGGCTCCACAAGACCTGAGCTTTTTAGTGTTGTCACTTCAATGAGCCCATTTGCATGGTTCAGACCAATGAGATACCCTTTTTTTATTTCAGCATAGAGAGAAAATATCATCAATATTTAATAAAAGGAAAAGGGAAGTTATGCCTTCAATGATTTTGTAACATGTTTAATAGTATATCATTACATAGGCTAATCATTACCCATGTGACTGAGTTGACAGCCTGTTAGTAATACTGCATATATGGGCTTAATAATGATGTTTAACAACAATCAAGTATTTTTCTGTTCCTAGTACAACCCCTTTCATTGAGTTGGATTTATGAAAGTAAGTATTCTGGTAAGTATGACCTAACTGTTAGTTGTTATGTAACACACACACTCGCATCTATTTTCTCTCCTCCCCAGTTAAGAGACAGAGCTTATGAACAACAGTGAGACTGACTAACACAGGCAGCAGCACTGGACAGCCATGCAGGCAAAGGTAACAAAACACACAGTTTCAGCTGTTACAGTATATACTGCATCCTCTGTCCCTCTCATTTCTCCACTTTCCTAACTAGTTAAAACGGAGCCACACACACACACACACAGTTTCTGCTGTTACATTCTGTGAACTCTGCCCCTCTCATCTCTCTCTTGTCCTCCCCAGTTAAGACAGGGCCTATAAACAGTGAGACTGACTACCAAAGAAGGCAGCACTGGACAGCCATTCAGGCGAAGGTAACATCACACACAGTTTCAGCCTCTTATTTCTCCCTTTAAAACGAAGCCTAAAACACATACATACTCACAGATGTTTTTGGCGTACCAGCCATGGCTGCTTATCATTACGCACACCTATCACCATCTATACGCGCATCAGAGCTTAATCGGACTCAACTGGACTCCATCACGTTATTAATTACCTCCCCTATGTCTGTCACTTCCTCAGTTTCTTTCCCGAGTCAGCATTAATGTCGTTATGTGTCCCTTGTTCAGACGCTGTTCGTGTTTTGTTTCCTGTCTGTTTATTCCTTAAATATTCACTCCCTTTACTTGCTTCTTGTCTCCCAGCGTCTGTCCTTACAAGTTTACCATTGCAGACATACGTTTCTGTAACGTCCGTGGTTCAGTTGTGGAAAAGAGTCAGGCACAGGAGGTAGTTCACATGTGAAAAGGTATTTTAATTGAGTCACCCGTCCACAAACAATAACCCTGGTGAAAACAAAATACCCACACGAACTTCAAAAATAAACGGGCGCAATCCAGCAACCCAGCAATTACGGGAACCACAATACAATAGGCCTCAGTACACAGACTGGGAAACATACAAGAACAAACGGTACAACCTAACAATCACGCACAATGGGAAGAGGGGAAGGAAGGAATATAAACAGTTGCGTGATTGGGAGAAATTGACAACAGGTGTGTACAATTAGACAAAACCAACAGAACACATGAAAAAGGGGAGCGATGACGGTCAGAAAACCGGTGATGTCGATGCCGAACACCACCCGAACAAGAAGAGGGACCGACTTCGGCGGAAGTCGTGACAGTTTCCCTTCACACCAATACACATAAGCTGTTCATGTGATTCTAAAGAAATCCTGCAGGATTCCTTTAGAATTTTGTTTTGCAGGTTTCCTGTAGGACTTTTTTGTAAGGGGATAACCCCATCAGTGAGGGCTTTGCGACCTCTGCATTTGAAAGCATCATATTCGGTGCACTTCCAGGACTTATTTGCGGTCTGTTATTCCTGTCTGTAGGTGTAGCCTTCATGCGCCAGGAAAGCTAAAAATATGTATTTTCTTGTCATTTATTCTATTCTGTCCTTGCCAGCCAGGGTAGGGTAGCACTTTACAACATTCCAATGTTATATTATTTTTATTGAAAATGGGAACAATGGGAGAGATGGACAAATACTTATTTCAAAACAAAATGGACTACATTCTCATTCATATTATGAAGACAATGTGAGTATCAAAATGGTTTAAAAAGATGCCCTTGCCTTAGAAACCGTTAACTGCAGTGGGCTAAATCAGGGTCACACAGAGGGATTCTTGGTCTTAAACAAATCAATTTTTAAACAAAAGTATACACCTCACACACATGATCATGGGCTTAAAAAAAAAAAGACATGTATCAATTGAAATGTATCAATATTGAGTTTGCATTCCAATATTACATTTTATATACATCACAGAAGACTGAAATATAACAAAACTGTTTGACATAGAAACACCTGATTTTCGTTGAGGTAATAAATAATCTTTATTAATTATGAAACTAAGAAAAATATTGATAATAGTCCCCCCTTGGGGCCAAATGGGGTGCTTTTGGACATTGACTGCAGGAAAGGGCTACAGTTGAAGCTAGATCTCTAGTATAATAGCTTATACAGTCAACCCAAATATGGTACTCTGTTCTTTTGAAATAGCCAACAATTTCTGGATCATAACGATAACATTAAATAACATAGGCTAAATTGACATAGTCCTATTTTAAATGTACTTATTACAAAAAGCTGACATTTTATTTAAACATTGGATTTTGAAAATCTGTATTTTAATTTCTAATTTAGTTGTGCAAATATTCTGTGGTCAGCAATAATAAAATAATAAAACATTTGAAAGCTCAGCAGTTGACTGTTCACTGACAGTTTGTTTCATGAACAGTGCCAAAATGTTTTTGCCCAGGGCCCATGATGTAGTTAGTGTCAGGGAAAAATTGCAAGATTATGTTATAATACTTTTATTACATCAAATGGTTGGGCCGAGTCAGGGCCGAGTCGGCAGGGCCGAGTTAGAGGAGAGTAATCTGAGAGTTTGTGGACTCAAAGATACTCTGCCACTGGTCGGTTGCGGGCGACCTAGAGCCGTCCTGACACTGAATTGATCACAGTGGGGATTGGTGCGGTTTGTAGGGGTGAGTGGCCAGGGTGACTGTGGGTTCTGTTTGAAGCATGGTACCTGGTGAAACCCTATTGGAAGAAGGACCTAATTCTGAAAAGTGTCTGTGTGACCGTCTAAGTGAGCCTCAGAAGTGGTGAATTCCAATTATTTTAAATGTGCTAGCCAGGTATGCCCTGGGTTTGGTAATTTAGCGTTAAATATCTAGTATCTGTGTGAACTAGTTTTGGCCATTTAATGTTAAAACATCCGGAATCTGTGTGAACTAGTTAAGACCATTTATGATATAGTATAAGATAGTAAGGTGAATCTTTATTTGTTTTAAACCTGTAATTGTTTTAAACCTGTACCCCATTTTAGAAGTATTGAAAGATGCACATGTATGAGTTGCATTATCCTAGGAACTAATCATGGGATAGAAATTAGAAAATATTCCTGCAGGTAAAAATATTGTTGAAAAACAACTAATTAATTAGGTATGTTTGAGAATAGCATTGTGTGACTGTGATATGAGAGTTGTGTGAATATGGAAATGAATCTGACGTTTGGATAGTAACATATAGAAATATGATTAATCAGATTATTGAAGTTTGGATAAAAAGCTTTGATATAACGTTATCTTGGGGTTCCGTTCCTTCACTGCCCATCATAGAAGATCACAGTTTGGTATTGAGAGGGGATGATATTTTAGAAAGCAAGTTCCTGAGAGGCTTGATTTTGCCGTGGTCTCTGGGAGGTTATTCTGTGAATATATGAAAATATGCTAAATTGTATGTGTGAATAATCGATTACTAGAGATTTGATTTAATGAAGTAATACTGGGAATATAATTAATACAATTTAAACCACCCATTCGTAGACGTACGTAGGTTTTTAGTTGGTATCTTTAATGGATAATTTGATAAAGATGAGGTTTAAGCATTATGAAACTGTCTACAAAGAAATTGGTGCTCTAGAAACTGATTGGAGTGTGTCCACTTTTGGTTAACTTACCTTAATGATGTAACTAATACACGCTTATTGGATTTTCTCCGTCTGGATACTACCACATTTAAAATAAAACTGCCCTTAAGGCCTGATGATTTGTTTTATTTTTTTCTTCCGAGTATGAGAGGAGTTGCTGGATTTATGGTATAAACTTTTTTCATCAAGTTAGAGCGATAATAAATTAGAATCTCGACGCAATTTATAACGTCGTACAAAGCCTCGGGTATCCATCAAACTAATTACCAAAGTAATTGAAATACGTTGCATGAGAAAACATATTCTACTTTTATTTAAAAAGCGCAAGATCGGTTTCCTAGTCAATGAATGTCGATTTAACTCTTTGACTGCTAATCAATTCATTTGGCATGTGAGAATCATCGCCGGAGAAACGCTGGGACCTATTTTCTGGGAATTGTGTCGTTAGTATGTGCTGATTTTACGACTACAGACAATTGTAAATTTGGTTATTTGAGGGGTTTCTTCGTCATTTCAATAGCATTGGCCATATGGTATTGACTCAAATCTGGGTTTCTGATTGTAATTCAACTATTGGTATCTTTTGTCTGGAAAGATACGACCGCTAGTGTTTATTTAAGATATAAACTGAAAGTTTTAATAGCTTGCTTAGTTCAAATTGAAAGACAAATTCATTCAACATAAATAGCGAGGCGATTTCGATGTAATACGTTGTCTGTTGCCTAAATAGTCTGCTGAAATAACATTGAGAATGGAATCGTATTTAATTCACTGAATCAAAGAAGAGACAGTTACCTAAATCTAATGAATTCTAATAATAGTGAATAGGAAATTGTGATAGAGTTGTGCCCACCGAAATGTGTTTTTTTATTCTTAAGGATTGACTGATGTATTTTGTAAATTTGGCGCATTACATGTTATTTTTAAAGTCTTGGACATTTCATAAACGTGAAGCCGAAAGAGAAGGGAAAGTTGTAAAGTTTGTTTTTAATCTTACGATAGAGGTAAACAGAACGTTGTTTGAGTATGGGTTATATTTTTGCCTACTGGTAAGAATAGGAGAGTTGGTTGTGCTCGCTGGGCTATATTGGGCTGTAAGGGATTCAGGTCTGAATAAGTTGAATTGGAAACGTTTTGTGATAGTATTTGATTATTGTTGCTTGGTTAAAATGTTTAGGTAACGCCAGTGAATTTGAGCAGGAAGTTAATGTATTCCAACATTATAATCTGTTACCATTTCGTGGAACAATGGCAGGTCAGTAAAGTGGATTGCAGTTTGAGTTTGATTTGATTTTTTATTTTTACAGTGACAGTGAACATAAATAACAGTTGTGTGTGTCTAATGGTAGGGTATTCCAGACATGGGAAGCTCTCACAGAGTAAGCAGATTGACTAAAGGTGATTTTCCTTAAGGGATCTATACAATCACCTCTCGTGGCAGATCTTGTGGATATGCTGCCATAAGGTTTGGGTTTTCTGTTTAACCAAAGTACTGAATGGAGGGGGAGCCTGGCCATTTAGGATCTTGAATACAAGACATGCGTCGGTGTATTGCACAAGATTTTTCCAACTCGGGAGCTCATGCATTCTGAGAATGTAACAGTGATGATAGCTATTGGGCTTCCTATCAAGCACTTTGAGAGCCTGTTTGTAGACATGTTGTAGAGCAAGCTTGGGCCCAACTAGTCAAGTAGTATGTTAAGTGGGGGAGTATCATAGATTTGAAGTACAGTTTTGTTACCTCTGTAGTCAAACAATGTCGTATGTTTTGGAAATTAGCTAGGTTGAATTTGGTTATTTGAGTTACCTTTTTCATTTGCTCTTTAAAAGAAAGGTAGGAATTAAGTATGATGCCGAGATACTTAAAATCAGATACCACCTGGAGCTTTTCCCCTGACACATAGACATCTGGCTCAGTGGCATAAATTGTCCTCTTTGTGAGGACCATGCAGACTTTTCATTGAGATGCAAACATGTGTCCGTGAGCAACTTTGTCACCTGGTCCATTACAGTAGTGAGTTATTGTGTAGCTTGTTGTTTGTTCTTTGCATGCATATATCACTGTATCATCTGCATACATTGGATCTTCTGACCCAGTACAGACAGAAGGAAGATCATTAATGTACAAACTGAACATTATTGACCTTTGGGGCATGCCAACATTGTAGCTATGAGTGGAAGTTAGTTTTGACTATTATGCTGATGAGACTGCACCTACTTTTTTAAGGTTTTACATTTGTTCAACAACAGGTTTGTTTTTACTAACTTTATGCAACAGGTTGAAGTGATTAGATTACTGGAAAGGGGTTATTGTTTATTGTTTGATTATTTTAGGTGTTAATTTCACTTAATGAAACATTGTATTATCTGATGTGATTTCAGTAGGATTCTTTCTTCTGGGACGGATGGAAGTCACCTAAAGTATGTATGTTAAAGGAGACATAGGAGAACACGTCTGAAACAAAATGTTTATTAAATGCCTGGGATTAAATATCACTGATTCCTTACGCTGAGAAATGTAGTACATTTGCGATTTTTTTTACATTTAGAGGGGTAACAGGAACAATCTAATGGGAAAAGCTATCACATATTTGTTGGACATTGGTCTAGTTACAATACCAGGATAATTGTATCTAAGGGTAGCGCATGCTAAATTAATATAGTAAGAAACACTTCTTTGAAGAGTTTGTATGACCTCTGACCTCTGTCATGACTTTCCATTGTGGTTTGTTCACCCTCATTGGAAAGCCATTTGGATAATGAATTTATTAAGGTCATTTGTCATACTGTTTCAGGGTAATTTGTAATATTGATAATTATGATGAAGTTTATTGTTCTTAGACATATTTGTGATTTGGACCAATGTGGAGGAGAGGGCATTGCCTTTGACTAAGGGTAGGCTGCCTTAAGTCTATTTTCCTATGACCATATGGGTAAAATAATTTTTCTTTATGGAGTTCTTAAGAGTAGTGATTTTAATTTGATTTTGTTATTTGAAATTTTGTTTTATTTTTTGACCAGTAGTAGTGTTTTTTTACCTATTACTCTCATGGAGAGTTATGTGTTAAAAATGGGGGAGGGTACAGTTTTTTGAGGTTTTGGATTGAAGTTTACACACTTTGAGGGATGTGTAGGAGTGTATGGAGTTATATGTGAAGGAGTGTATTGTTGTGTTGTTTGTTTGTCCTATTCCCAATGGGTTATAGGTCTAACTTCCTGATCCTGTGGCTCTGCGATGAAGTTGACAGTGTGTTGGGGAGTATAAGCCAATTTGAAAGAATAGTTTCAATAGAATGTGTTGTTATTCTCTTTGACATATGTTTAGATATTTGTATTAAGAATAATTGGTAAAAGTAATAATTTATCATATAGTAAATGAATTGAACTAAACTGTTGTTCTGATCTGTCCTTTCGAGGTTATCATGAAAAGTGACATCAGACGGTATCTTAATGCATGGAAGAGATAATTGGACCGAACAGTGTGTGTACCTCAAACCCCCCTCTAACTGGCTGAAGAAGAGTGACAAAGGCATTCAAGAGGCCCTGTCCGCACCACTTCTACCGAGAGAAATGAGTCCGAGCCAGCAACCGGTGTACAGCATCCGATCTAAGCTATCAACTACTTTTCTATCATGTCTTTTCTCAGGAGTGTGAGAGTAGTCCACATGGAGTGAGCATGGGGAGAGATCTGTTCTAAACTTCTCTTATGTCGCTAGTCTACTGGTTGACGAATGGACAAGACATAATGGGTGGTAGAGGTGATGGCGGCTCAGGTGAGACATTGAAATTGAGACATTATCATGGCCATCCACTTTGAGCTGTAAAGCTATCTGAAGAAGACGAAAAGGACGCCAGAAGAATCAGTGCCTGAAGGAGGGGGTTGGTCAACTGTGCCCAAAATTTATTTAGACTTTTGGGGTATCAGGTTGATTGTAGAGGTCTACACACCACATACAATTATAGTAATTTAGATTAAGAATGCATTGGGATACTGATTTGTATATAATCGTGATAAAAAAGTTAATAGTAGAATTATGGGATAATTATACTGGATGTTAATACCAATGTACATTCTGCCAATGTTGATGTGTGTTAAATTGAGTTGATTTACTTGTGAGAGTGATAGGGCCAATTTGAATCACTGAGCAATGTCATTCTACATTTTGGTTGAATAATTAATTGGGTTTTTAATTATGATTTGGAAACTGAATGATTTTTAAAAACTGAAGGATTGATTTGAGTTTAGTAATTAATGTATTAGGGATTGATTGTTTTGATTGTTGTTATGAACTAAAGATGTTGACACTATTATCACCATGCCATGGTGAATGGAGAGGGTGAACTCTGATCTGGAGAGTGAAACTGATCCTAATCTATTTGATCTATAGGCATTGCCTTATAAATAGTGGAATCATGATGCTTGTCTTGGGTCATGCTCATTCGGCACCAAGGGAATACATTTTACTCTAACCAGGAGTCACTACCTGGATTTGTCCAACAAGATATGCACATTTTAGTTTCTGGGATGGAAATAGTCATTTCCACCATACCATGCTGATCCATTGGCGTGTGATAGATAACTAAAGCTTATTTGATTAAACTCCATTGTTGCATGCACTGCATTATGCATTACATATGTTATTTTCATTGTCTATGAAGATATAGTTTTGAATCTCATAAACTGTATGCATTTTTTGTTTTTCTTCATGGGTTCGTGCAGGTGACTGTGTGTCATGACCTTACCAGACAAATTGCTAGAGTGTTTGGAATATGTGTTGAAATAGGAAACAGTGCTAAGATTCTTGGAAGGAGGCTGAGCCAGTGCTGTGGCAGCTGGTCATGTGCAGGAACCCATGCAATGAGTTATTGTTTATGTGCTTCTTGGTTTATGTAGAATATAAGCATTTTCTACATGTGAATGAATGTTCTTAAATCTTGTAATTTTCTTTTAAGTTGAGAGGACTCTCAAAATGGGGGTATGTCAGGGAAAAATTGATTATGTTATAATACTTTTATTACATCAAATGGTTGTTTTATTTCAAATTAATAGAGTATTCTGTTAACTATTGTGTGTGTGTTCTACTGAGGATGGGGCCTCTGGGAGATAACACTGAGGAGATTTACGATGTCTTTTGGGTGATAAAACCTAAAGAGCATTCCAGAGCATGAGTTAATGTTTCTGTTCTATATGGTACCAGAGAGAGATGGTTCTAGTTTGGAGTTGGAGGGCCAGACACTGGTCTATACAATGAAAACTGTTGACACAGCAGATACTGTCTGCTATGTATTATAGGTATCTTTCATACAGATCTTAACCTTGTGACCCATTCTATATATCTGTTGTTTGTCATGTAGGGGTGTATCTTGGCTATAAAAGACCTTTGTACTTTTGTGTTGGCGCTTTTCAACGGACCATCAGAGAAAGTGGTGAATTCGTTGACAAGCCATTGCTATTGCAAAGCTCTTAATATTGAAGATTTAGTTTAAGTATAACTCTGACTTTTGTCTCTCCTCATTTGATAGTAAAGAAATTAACCACCACATTAGTCCGGCCATGTTCATAAGTGAATTACAAACTCCACTGAAGTGTACTTGCCTTGGGGTCAAAACAACCTGGATCTCTCATGCTAAAGACGTTTCTGTGTGAAAGATGCCATTTCATTTTCCAGCGCTGTCTCTGTCGTTTATTGTAATGTAGTCCTTTCTTAAAAAACAGGGCTTTCAAACAAGTGAGAGAGAAGAATCTGATGGAGTGGAGTATGTGGAGGTTGTGTCTTAAGACAATGGAAAAGCATTGTCATTGGCTGTCAGAAGACGGTTGGGGTCATGTCAGTGGGGAAAACCATACCAAAAGTTGTGCTGTGGATAACGAAAATCTGTATTCTTACTGAACAAGTTCAGGTAGTAGTACGTCTGAATAAGACTGAACTCGACCCAGGACTCTTAGACTACTGTATGTCATCAGCAGAGATCAGTTGGTCATAATCTACTCTTATTGATCAAAGAATAAATGAAACGGGCAAATGCTGATGTACTACTAAGGCTACTGCAAACACCCCTGGCTGAGGAAGATGTTTCGGAGTAACAGCATTGATTTACTGTTGACTTTGAGCATCTTTCAATCCCAGTGTGGGATTGTGGCTGGTGAATCGAGAAGCTCCAATAATTCAAGGCTTTAGGCTCTTAACAGCTTCGGTATAATTTCAAGGACATTAGTGAAGCTGTTTAATAAAAAATGTATTAAAAAAGTAAGATGTTACCATGTAAAGCTATCAGCAGTCTCATGGCCAATCCATCCTCTCAATGTCTCCATGCAGGCCAGTCTGCTGCTCAGTCTCACAAGGGCAGATCACGGGCTACACTTGCAATACATTTATCTTGAGCCATTACCCTAGTGAATTATTCTTCTGTAAAAGGGTATAGGCCAGGGTATGGCCTACACCAAGTCCTTCTTGAGTGGTGAGGTCTGACTGTACTATCAGTGACCCTAATACCTATTTACTGACATACAGCCAGGTTCAGTGTAATAACAATGTAAGTATACTGTAGTAGCAGGCTACAGTTGTTGCGAAATAACAGTACTCTTTGATGTACATTTTGGGAGGGGGGGGCACATGCTCCTTAAAATATCTCTTTATGTTCTCAAAGTAAAATGTTTATGAGAGTTAAATACCAATAATGACAAATTATGTCAAACTTCTATGTAGCCAATTGCTTCCTACTGTGCCACATCAATGGTTTATTTGACAGCTGATGTTATAACGGTGACTCCACAGGGGTCTGGAAATCCGTTGCATTATATCCGAATCCAAATCTGTTAATTTCGGATCGTCCATCTCACCTTTTTCATGGAATTCCGAAGGCACGTAATTGTCTGATTAACATGTGATTGCAATAAAATGCTCTCTTTTGCAGCAGTCAGTAGTTGTGACTAGGCTATATGAAATTACACATGGCTGCAATGCTCTGATAGCTTATGCATTTATTTTTTTGCAATATAATATTGTAATTTTTAAGAATGGACTTCAGCACATAGTTGTAATATATTCCCTAATGAATTACACAGCCTGAATAATGTAGCCATTTACAGGTAAGTATCATGATATACGTGCGCCTCACTCCCGGCCGGTGCCATTCCTTCACATGCTCTCTTTAGAATAATTATTGAGCGTGTTGCCATATTAGTCTATCAACAACCTGTTTCTTTACATTTACAGCATAATGTTCTACATTATCTAAAAGGCAACAGGTTCCTCATGGTATCCCCTTGCATGGCGGGTTACTGTCAATTGATTTTCCTATTAGCCTACCATGGAATTTACAAAGACTAACCTAACGGTAGGCTAGGCCACTAACCATCAGGACACTTGTCTGGGAGCTGTAGGTTATAACTACCTGGGACATGCTTGTTCCCTTGCAAACTCAACATGGCTTAGTGATTCTGTCTTTCATAATTTACGGAACTGTTGTCTGTATGCCCCTGGGACCAACTCGTAAGACCGAAGGATAGCAGTTTTAACAGTGTCATAATCTGAACTCTGGTCAAGAGATAAAAGCAGGATTCACTTTCAGAGATTTTCCCACAAGAACACAGTGACCAAATGTCTCACGGACATTTTAGGGATGTGGCAATCCGCTCAAACAGAGTGAAATATACAGTACATCCACCTCCTTTTCGTTGAAAGGCGGTATAAGCCGGCTGTTCCAATCAAGATCAAACTCTGTTGAGGGTGCAGGATGGTCTGACTTGATTCGGAGTACTTCCAGATCCATCTCCATTTGTTGCGCATCCAGCTCCATCTCTTTTAATCGAATGGCATGTGCACATTCTTCTTGTTCTTGTTCTAGTCTTGCTGTTATTTTTCTTAATCTTGTTGTTTGGCTGCATGCTCATCTTGTCTTTCCCTGTGCTCCAACTCAAATTTCTGTTGCTTCCATTTTGCTTTTAGTTCTACCCCTCGCAGTTGCACGTCTATGGGGTGTACTCAACCACCCGTAGGACCCTTCTCATCATCCTCCTTCTCCGGAAGGATTTCCTCCTCCACCGCAGCTTCAGAGTATGTTACAGCGTTTGGTTTTCCATTAAAATGTTGAGGTTGGACATTAGCACGTTAGCATGTGGGGCGCACGGATTGGTGTCATCTCAATCAGTATTTGTTACACCTGTGCTGGTTTGTCATCTCGTTAGTGAGAAGGTGTTAGTCAGTGCATGCGCAGACCAGCTGGCTGGTGTGTTTACAGACATATTCAATCAATCTCTATCCCAGTCTGCTGTTCCCACATGCTTCAAGAGGGCCACCATTGTTCCTGTACCCAAGAAGGCAAAGGTAACTGAACTAAATGACTATTGCCCCGTAGTACTCACTTCTGTCATCATGAAGTGCTAAGGGAGAGACTAGTCAAGGATCATATCACCTCCACCCTACCTGACCACCCTAGACCCACTCCAATTTGCTTACCGCCCAAATAGGTCCACAGACGACGCAATTGCAACCATACTGCACACTGCCCTAACCCATCTGGACAAGAGGAATACCTATGTAAGAATGCTGTTAATCGATTACAGCTCAGCATTTAACACCATAGTACCCTCCAAACTCGTCATTAAGCTCGAGACCCTAGGTCTCGACCCCGCTCTGTGCAACTGGGTCCTGGACCTCCTGACGGGCCGCCCCCAGGTGGTGAGGGTAGGAAACAACATCTCCACCCCGAGGGGAAAAAAACTCTAGACCACCTTTACTCCACACACAGAGACGTATACAAATCTCTCCCTCGCCCTCTATTTGGCAAATCTGACCATAATTCTATCCTCCTGATTCCTGCTTACAAGTAAAAACTAAAGCAAGAAGGACAGGTGACTCGCTCAATGCGGAAGGGGTCAGATTAATCAGATTCTATGCTACAGGACTGTTTTGCTAGCACAGACTGGAATATGTTCCGGGATTCATCCAATGGCATTGAGGAGTATACCACCTCAGTCACCGGCTTGATCAATAAATGCATCGACGACGTCGTCCCCACAGTGACCATACGTACAATACCAGTCAAAAGTTTGGACACTCATTCCAGGATTTCTCTTTATTCTTAATATTTTCTACATTGTTTCTACATTATTTTATACATTTTCTACATTATTTCTACAAAATAATGAAGACATCAAAACTATGAAATAACACATATGAACCAAAAAAGTGTTAAACGAATCAAAATATATAGGCCACCCTTTGCCTTGATGACAGCTTTGCACACTCTTGACATTCTCTTAACCAACTTTATGAGGTAGTCACCTAGAATGCATTTCAATGAACAGGTGTGCCTTGTTAAAAGTTAATTTGTGGAATTTCTTTCCTTCTTAATGTCTTTGAGCCAATCAGTTGTGTTGTGACAAGGTAGGGGTGGTATACAGAAAATAGCCCTATTTGGTAAAAGATCAAGTCCATATTATGGAAAGAACAGCTCAAATAAGCAAAAAGAAACGACAGTCCATCATTACTTTAAGACATAAAGGTCAGTCGCAAAAACCATCAAGCGCTATGATGAAACTGGCTCTCATGAGGACCGCCACAGGAAAGGTGGACCCAGAGTTACCTCTACTGCAGAGGATAAGTTCATTAGAGTTACCAGCCTCAGATTACAGCCCAAATAAATGCTTCACAGAGTTCAAGTAACAGACACATCTCAAGATCAACTGCTCAGAGGAGACTGTGTGAATCAGGGCTTCATGGTTGAATTGCTGCAAAGAAACCACTACTAAAGGACACCAATAATAAGAAGAGACTTGCTTGGGCCAAGAAATACGAGCAATGGCACATTAGACCGGAGATTTTTGGTTCCAACCGCAGTGTCTTTGTGAGACACAGAGTAGGTGAACGGATGATCTCTGCATGTGTGGTTCCCACCATGAAGCATGGAGGAGGTGTGGGCATGCTTTGCTGGTGACACTGTCAATGCTTTATTTAGAATTCAAGGCACACTTAACCAGCATGGCTAGCACAGCATTCTGCAGCAATACGCCATCCCATCTGGTTGGGCATAGTGGGACTATCATTTGTTTTCAACAGGACAATGACCCAACACAACTCCAGGCTGTGTAAGGGCTATTTGACCAAGAAGGAGAGTGATGGAGTGCTGCATCAGATGACCTGGCCTCCACAATCCCCCGACCTCAACCAAATTGAGATGGTTTGGGATGAGTCGGACCGCAGAGTGAAGGAAAAGCAGCCAACAAGTGCTCAGCCTATGTAGGAACTCCTTCAAGACTGTTGGAAAAGCATTCCAGGTGAAGCTGGTTGAGAGAATGCCAAGAGTGTGCAAAGCTGTCATCAAGGCAATGAGTGGATATTTGAAAAATCTCAAATATAAAATATATTTTGGTTTTTTTAACACTTCTTTGGTTATGACATGATTCCATTATTTCATAGTTTTGATGTCTCACTATTATTCTACAATATAGAAAATAGTAAAAATAAAGAAAAACTCTTGAATGAGAAGGTGTTCTAAAACTTTTGACCAGTAGTGCATATATACAGTACCAGTCAAAAGTTTGGACACCTACTCATTCAAGGGTTTTTCTTTATTGAGAAGAATGGGAGCAACTCCCCAAATACAGGTGTGCCAAGCTTGTAGCGTCAAACCCAAGAAGACTTGAGGCTGTAGTCACTGCCAAAGGTGCTTCAACAAAGTACTGAGTAAAGGGTCTGAAAACGTATGTAAATGTTGTATTTCAGTTTTTGTTTTATTTTAAATCAGCAAACATTTCTAAAAACCTCTTTATGCTTTGTCATTATGGGCTATTGTATGTATATTGATGACAGAAAAAAACGATTTAATCAATTTTAGAATAAGGCTGTAACGTAGCAAATTGTGGAAAATGTCAAGGGGTCTGAATACTTTCCAAATGCACTGTTTTTTTTTATGAATATTGCTAAGAACAACAGATTAAGCATATTTTGGGCAAGGGAACAGTGGAATATATTTAGAGGGTGTAATACAATACAATTTAATATTATTAATCTACAATTTATGTTCTTAACCCTGGGTAACATTGGCCTGGGAGACTCTCAGGGATATTGGTATCCACAGTACTTCACCAATGATTTTTTAAAACATGATTGTGCTGTCATTTAAGCATTAAAACTGCAAAGTTTTCTCTCTGCCTCATAGAAAAATGTGTAGAATTGCAGGATATTAGCTGTAAATCTGCAACAACAAAAAATATCTCTGCCACATGTCAAAATCTATAGAATAGCAGGAAATTAGCTTGAAAACTGCTAAATGTTCTTTCCGATGCCAAGAGGCAGGCCTTTAAAATGCTCCTTCTTAAGGGCCCGAAACTTGGTTCGTCAGGCCATACACTGCCGAAATAATTGTAAAACTCCTGTATTTTTATCTCACTCGAGTTGTGTTCTCATTAAAACATTTGAGAACCCCTGGTTTAGAGCACAGTAACACGATCAATTACTATTGTCCCTCAGGTCGTAAAACCTTATCACAATTATATACACTGCCTTTGGAAACTATTCGGACCCCTTGACTTTTTCCACATTTTGTTACGTTACAGCCTTATTCTACAATGGATTAAAAAATAAATAAATCTCAGCAATCTACACACAATACCCCATAATGACAAAGCGAAAACAGGTTTTTAGACATTTGTGCAAATTTTTTAACAAACTAAAACAGAAATACCTTATTTACATAAGTATTCAGACCCTTTGCTATGAGACTCGAAATTGAGCTCATGTGTATCCTGTTTCCATTGATCATCCTTTAGATTTTTCAACAACTTGATTGGAGTCCACCTGTAGTAAATTCAATTGATTGGACATGATTTGGAAAGGCACACACATGTCTATATAAGGTGCCACAGTTGACAGCGCATGTCAGAGCAAAAAAAAAAGCATTGAGGTCAATTACATTTTCCGTAGAGCTCCGAGACAGGATTGTGTCATGGCACAGATCTGGGGAAGGGTACCAACAAATTTATGCAGCAGGTGCTGGCAGCATCATGCTGTGGGGATGTTTTTCAGCGGCAGGTACTGGGAGACTAGTCAGGATCGAGGGAAAAATGTACAAAGAGATCTTTGATGAAAACTTGCTCCAGAGAGCTCAGAACCTCAGACTGGCGGTGATGGTTCACCTTCCAACAGGACAATGACCCTAAGCAAGATGGCGCAGGAAGAAATGGCAGCAGTTTTACGGGCGCCTGACCAATCGTGCTATTATGTGTTTTTTTCCGCATTATTTGTAAGTTATTTTGTACATAATGTTTCTGCCACCGTATGTTACGGCAAAAAAAAGCTTCTGGATATCAGAACAGCAATCACTCACCTCGGATTAGACAAATATTTTTTTTCAACAAGCAGGACGCACAGGATGTACTTCAGACACCCGACAAGGCCAAAATCCCCGTCATTGGCAAGAGAAAAAGACGCAGGTATAGAGAACACAGGGCGGGGTGCCTCGTAAGGATCCGCTGTCGGCGAGTGAGAAATCTGCCCTTACCATCAATATTACTTGCCAACATACAATCATTGGACAATAAATTAGATGAGGTACAATCACGAATATCCTACCAATGGGACATCAAAAACTGTAATATCTTATGTTTCACCGAATTGTGACTGAATGACAACATGGATATTCAGCTGGCGGGATATACGCTGCACCGGCTAGATAGAACAGCACACTCCGGTAAGCCGAGGGGGGGCAGTCTGAGTATATTTGTAAACAACAGCTGGTGCACGAAATCTAAGGAAGTCTCTAGATTTTGCTCGCCTGAAGTAGAGTATCTCATGATAAGCTGTAGACCACACAATTTGCCAAGAGTTTTCATACATTTTTTTCGTGGCTGCCTATTTAACCCCAACAGATGAATGCTCATCCAGAGGTGGCGCTCCTAGTGGCCGGGGACTTTAATGACTTTAATTTCTATCAGCATGTTAAATGTGCAACCAGATCTAGATCATCTTTACTCAACACACAGAGACGCGTACAAAGCTCTCCCTCGCCCTCCATTTGGCAAATCTGACCATAATTCTATCCTCCTGATTCCTGCTTACAAGCAAAAATTAAAGCAGGAAGCACCAGTGACTCAGTCTATAAAAAAGTGGTCAGATAGAGCTAAACTACAGGACTGTTTTGCTAGCACAGACTGGAATATGTTCTGGGATTCTTCTAATGGCATTGAGGAGTACACCACATCAGTCACTGGCTTTATCAATAAGTGCATCAAGGACGTCGTTCCCACAGTGACTGTACGCACATACCTCAACCTGAAGTCATGGATTACAGGCAACATTCGTACTGAGCTAAAGGGTAGAGGTGCCGCTTTCAAGGTGTGGGACTCTAACCCGGAAGCTTATAAGAAATTCTGCTATGCCCTCCGACAATCCATCAAACAGGCAAAGCGCCAATACAGGACTAAGATTGAATCGTACTACACCGGCTCCGACGCTCGTCGGATGTGGCAGGGCCTGCAAACTATTACAGACTACAAAGGGTAGCACAGCAGCGAGCTGCCCAGTGACACGAACCTACCAGACGAGCTAAATCACTTCTATGCTCGTTGGGAGACAAGCAACACTGAGGCATGCATGAGAGCATCAGCTGTTCCGGACGACTGTGTGATCCCGCTCTTCGTAGCCGACGTGAATAAGACCTTTAAACAGGTCAACATTCACAAGGCCGCTGGGCCAGACGGATTACCAGGAGGTGTGCTCCGGGCATGTGCTGACCAACTAGCAGCATGTCCCTGATTGTAATACCAACATGTTTCAAGCAGACCACCATAGTCCCTGTGCCCAAGAACACTAAGGTAACCTACCTAAATGACTACCGACCCGTAGCCATGAAGTGCTTTGAAAGGCTGGTAATGGCTCACATCAACACCATTGTCCCAGAAACCCTAGACCCACTCCAATTTTCATACCTCTCAAACAGATCCACAAATGATGCAATCTCTATTGCACTCCACACTGCCCTTTCCCACCTGGACAAAAGGAACACCTATGTGAGAATGCTAATTGTTGACTACAGCTCAGCGTTCAACACCATAGTGCCCTCAAAGCTCATCACTAAGCTAAGGATCCTGGGACTAAACACCTCCCTCTGCAAATGGATCCTGGACTTCTTGATGGGCCGCCCCCAGATGGTGATGGAAGGTATCAACACATCTGCCATGCTGATCCTCAACACTGGAGCCCCTCAGGGGTGCATGCTCAGTCCCCTCCTGTGCTCTCTGTTCACCCATGACTGCATGGCCAGGCACAACTCCAACACCATCATTAAGTTTGCAGACAACACAACAGTGGTAGGCCTGATCACCGATAATGATGAGACAGCCTACAGGGAGGAGGTCAGAGACCTGGCCGGGTGGTGCCAGAATAACAACCTCTCCCTCAACGTAATCAAGACAAAGGAGATGATTGTGGACTACAGGAAAAAGAGGACCGAGCACGCCCCCATTCTCATCGACTGGGCTGTAGTGGAGCAGGTTGAGAGCTTCAAGTTCCTTGGTGTCCACATCACCAACAAACTAGAATGGTCCAAACACACCAAGACAGTCGTGAAGAGGGCACGACAAAACCTATTCCCCTCAGGAGACTGAAAAGATTTGGCATGGGTCCTCAGATCCTCAAAAGGTTCTACAGCTGCAACATCGAGAGCATCCTGGCTGGTTGCATCACTGCCTGGTTTGGCAACTACTCGGCCTCCGACCGCAAGGCACTACAGAGGGTAGTGCGTACGGCCCAGTACATCACTGGGGCTAAGCTGCCAGCCATCCAGGACCTCTACACCAGGCAGTGTCAGGGGAAGTCAGAGACTTATATCTGCTACCGCATGGCAAGCGGTACCGCAGCGCCAGGTCTAGGGGACCAAAAGGCTTCTCAACAGCTTTTACCCCCAAGCCATAAGACTCCTGAACAGGTAATCAAATGGTTACCTGGACTATTTGCATTGTGTCCCGCCACCTCCACCCGCCAAACCCCTCTTTTACGCTGCTTCTACTCTCTGTTTATCAACGATGCATAGTCACTTTAACAATTCATTCATGTACATATTACCTCAATTAGCCCGACTAACCGGTGCCCCTGCACATTGGCTCCCCGGACTATTTGCATTGTGTCCCGCCACTTCCACCCGCCAACCCCCTCTTTTACGCTGCTGCTACTCTCTGTTTATCATTGATGCATAGTCACTTTAACTATACCTACATGTACATATTACCTCAATTAGCCCGACTAACCCCTGCCCCCGCACATTGATTCTGTACCGATACCACCTGTATATAACCTTGCTACTGTTATTTTCACTGTCATGTTACAGTTTTTTTTATTTCTTTACTTATCTATTGTGTACCTAATTACTATTTTTTACTTAAAAATTGCACTGTTGGTTAGGGTTTGTAAGTAAGCATTTCACTGTAAGGTCTAGACCTGTTGTATTCGGCGCACGTGACAAATATGACCCTAGCACAAGAGCGGCTGCTGCCAACGACCCTAGCACAAGAGCGGCTGCTGCCTACATACACAGACTTGAAATCATTGGCCACTTTAATAAATGGAACACTAGTCACTTAAATAATGTCACTTTAATAATGTTTACATATCTTGCATTACTCATCTCCTATTTATATACTGTATGCTATACTATCTACTGTATCTTAGTTTATGCCGCTCTGACATTGCTCATCCATATATTTATATATTCTTAATTCCATTCCTTTACTTTATTTGTGTGTATTAGGTATTTGTTGTGAAATTGTTAGATATTACTTGTTAGATATTGCTGCACTGTCGGAACTGGAAGCACAAGCATTTCGCTACACCCGCAATAATGTCTGCTAAGCACGTGTATGTGACCAATAAAAGGTGATTTGATTTGAAGCACACAGCCAAGACAACGCATGAGTGGCTTTGGGGCAAGTCTCTGAATGTCCTTGAGTGTCCCAGCCAGAGACCGGACTTGAACCCGATCGAACATCTCTGGAGAGACCTGAAAAAAGCTGTGCAGCAATGCTCCCCATCCAACCTGACAGAGTTTGAGAGGATCTGCAGAGAAGAATGGGAGAAACTCCCCAAATACATGTGTACCAGGCTTGTAGTCATACCCAAAAAGACAAAAGGCTGTAATCGCTGCCAAAGAACTGAGGAAAAAGTCTGAATACATATGTAAATGTGATATTTCAGTTTTTTTTTCTTCTATAAATTAGAAAAAAGTATAAAAAACAGTTTTTCTTTTTCATTATGGGATATTGTGTGTAGATTGATGAGGGAAAAAACTATTGAATCACTTTTTGAACAAGGCTGTAACATTCAAGGGGGATACTTTCCGAAGGCACTGTACATAAACATGACATGAATCTATTGAAAGCCATTAATGCTTATTTGAAAATAGACTATCCAATTACAATGAGAGAGAGGGGCCTGTGTTGCTCATTCAATGTGTTTTTTTGGTAAGTGTTCATGTTTTTGGGATTCTCACAGTCTGCAGTTTTGTGATGGGGCTGTGTTGCCATAGTAATGAAATATATGAGGCAAGACAAATAATGCCAGAACTCCCGCCCCATTACATTTCACTCTGTAGTATTTGCACAGACTAAGAGTTTATTTCGTCTCCAAGGGCACATGGAAGCAAAGGATACATGTGTTGATTTTTGGAAAAACCCGACAACTTATATTCACTTCCGAGAAGAGATTTCAAGCCATTTAGGTCAATATTAGCCTACCCTGGTTGTCAGAATAAAATATTCTTAACATATTTCACAGTTTTATAGCTTTGTTTTATGCAAAGGTATTTTATACTTGCAATAAAGACTAAATTATGCATGCTTAATTGATAGAAATTGATGCAATTGGCAAGAAACAGTCATGTGGTTTTTATCAGAGGCAAACAGGTTCCTTGGCAACAACTAGAATGATTAATATAGTGCGTCTCTAATATAGTGCCGTTCTTCCAAGCTACTCCGTAACACAAGTATCTCTGGCTAAGTGCTGGACTAAGTGCTGGACTAAGTGTGTGTGTGTGTGCATGCGTGTGCATGCGAGCGAATGTTGTGTGTGTGTGTGCATGAGTGAGTGTTGTGTGTCCCAAAACCACCACCAAGTCTCCTAAATCTGCTGCTTCATCAGACAGAGAAAAGGCTTGATCTCTTACCATTCAGTTGCTTGTATTGTCACAGAATCTTCAAAAAATAGTAGTCATTGCCACCCACTGGCATCGGTAAAACAATTAAAACAAATGACCATAAATTATGAATGTGCTATCATGTCGTGTCTGCAATGCTGCGGTGGTTGAGCGATGTTCCTAAAACAAGGTGGTTTCTTCAGCCGACAGGCATGGAGCCAGTAAGAGGGATATTATTGCAGTCCTCTGCTATGACATACTGCTGCCTGTGACTTCCTCCTCATTCAGCAGGTCTCCATTTCAGCAGCGAAATGCAATTTTCCCCTCAATGAGATTGGGTGGTTAGGTAGCCATTTCTCAAAGTGTGAAATTGGTTAAGGTACCATTACCTTCTAAAAGGATGGAGTGAGAAGTGAGTGCATAGACTAGTGTTTTTTGACAGGAAGAAATGTTTGTATATTTGATATCAAGACAATGTACTGTATAATGAGATAGGTACATGTCTGGACAGTTTTTTTCCAGGAATAAATGTTTGTTATTTGATATTTGACTGTTACCCATCTCATATGAATATACTGTATTCCAGTCAAAGCTCATCCTATATAACTACTGCTGTACACACCTTTTCTATTCATATACTGTCTATGTCTATACAAGCCATGATATACATATACATTTATATTCCTGACATTGTTCTAATATTTCAATATTTAAAAAAATATTATTGTTGGGGGGTATTTGCGTGTATTGTTTCAAATTGTTAGGTATTACTGCACTGTTGGGGCTAGGAACATAAGCATTTTGCTACACACACGATAATATCTGTAAAATATGTGTATGCGACCAATAAAATGAAGACAAGGCAGGCATCTAGCACAGAATTCCATCCAGGACCTTGTTATTTTCAACCTATAAATAATGCCGGAACTATTACCTACCTTTTCTCAGAGTGATTGAGCAATGTTGGGCAAACAAGATGGTTTCTTCAGCCAGCTGGCACATTGCCCCTGCAATACTGCTGTCCAATGGTCATTGGAATTAGGCTAGTCGTACTGTATACCCATTGATCCTTGAAGAATAAAAAAAAAATGCCTTAGAACATTTGTCTTACCCCATTATAACACAAAATATAAAGCTGCTTTTCTCCCCAGTTTTTTTTTGTCTTTTGGGGATTTATTTAGAATACAGCTTTAAATGTTTGTAACTATGAAATTGATGTCATGGACTGTCAGTCAATGTATCCATAGGATCCATCGAATTTGGAAGTGGTTACATTTCTCAATCCCCATCCTTCAGCTTTATAACAAGCCAGGTGGCTATACTGATTGTCTTGAGGTTTTCCATGAACGAAATCCAACAAAGAACAGAATAGGTTGATGTGAGCCAAATCCTGGATGGTTACTTCCAGCCTCCAGACATCAATGGACAGACAAACAAATGGAAGCCTGTCGTCTGACACATTATTTGAGGAACCAAAGGGATTACACTACTCACAAATCTTTGGAATAAACACTTAATTCATAAAGGCTGAGAAAATCCTATTTCAATCCTTTGCAACCATTTTTTATTTCTTTGAGCCACTACAACAGCTTGATAGTCAACTGAATTGATTACTCATATCACCTACCACACAGCTCCCAACTCCACAGTCTCTCTTCTCCCCATCACACAGGCATTGGCATCCTAATGAAATAGGAGCCCACCTCTTTGATTCTGTTAAAACCTGACACTCTGGGATAAGGTCTGCAGCAGATCATGTCATATTAATGAAAGGGCAAGTGTAACAACCTTCATTATCATTCAACTCGACTAGGCTAATCACACTGACAAGTGACAACTAATACAATCCAATATTTAGGCCTTATTCAGTCACTTCCTCTAGTCTGATGGCATTACACTCCTGTGTAATAATGTATTGGTAAACTGCCATGGTGGTGTATTTGTAAATTGTAAATTGTGAATACATATACCTCTCAAATAGTCATAACCATGCATTATTCAGATTATCAGATTAAATTTTTAATTTGCTAACTTTTTATGGCCATTACAAAATCAATTAGCACTGCAAATGACTGTAAAGAAATGCATTGATTTTACTTTAACAATGGATCTGTATCTTTTCTTAATCCAAACACAAAAGCTGACTCAAAGTATTACAGAATCAAATTATAGCCCCTCTACAGCCGGTGGTCCCATGTTGGGTAATAAACAGCCTGGCAATAATTGAAAACAGCTGCTGCTTTCCGGGGTTCGTTTTGTTCCCAGGCTAGCTCTCCTGTAATGGAAGAGAAGAGGAGAGACTGACATCACACACAATGCTATACTCAGAATCATTAATTCTTACCTTATAAAACGCTGTCTCAAATTGAGGCCTTTACACATTTAACATGCATGACACATTGGCCTGTTGATACCGAATGTGATACCAAGTCACAATGTCAAAGGGTTTGACAACTTTGACATGATAAGTGGATGGGATGGGGAAAACGGATTTGTCAGTCATATGAAATCTAAAGTGCTTGATGCAGTGCATCTCAACCAAAACCTTTTTTGCTATATTATAGAGAGAGAAGGTATGGAGATCTATTGAACGTTTGTTGGATAAAATGGTAGCAACAAATAGGCTACACATAGATTCAATATTGTGGTAAAGGTAATATTCATTACAGTGTTTGATAGATAATGGTTTATTTGACTACTTACAAAAACATTCAGAATTTAAGTATATTTAGAAAACAACATTTGCTCATTAACAACTTTATGTAAAATGTAGTATCATGCATATTTATCATTTTAGATATTTGAGTGAAAATCACATATGCAGTTTCAAATTTACAACAATAATTTAGAAAGTACAATGTTCACCATGGTAACATTAAAAGTATCCACTGTTTTAAGACAAATCAGGGATTTTGTAAAGTCACATGTACATGTTAGTCTATGGTACAGTATATTGTCTTATCCCTGAAAAGATACACAGGCATAATAATACCATCATATACAACTTCAAATAATACCACAATATACAGCTGACAAAGCCTGACGGCATCCCTATCTACACATACTTTCTAAAATCATTGAACGAACTGACATATATATTTACTTTTTATTATATATAAATATATTAAGTACAAGCAAGTTCCAACCTGGGTCCAAATGCTATTTAAGGGATTTCAATTACTTCCACATACATTTCGAAGTAAATATTTGTTGTTTTTTCAAATAGAAGTAGTTGATTCGGTCCCATTATTTAAAAATACTGAAATACACAGAAAATATACTGAACAAAAATATAAACGCAACATGCAACAACTTTAAAGATTTGACTGAGTTACAGTTCATATAACGAAATCAGGAAATTGAAATAAATTCATTAGGCCATAATCTAAAGATTTCACATGACTGGGAATACAAATATGCATCTGTTGGTCACAGTTACCTTAAAAAAAAGGTAGGGGCATGGATCAGAAAACAAGTCAGTATCTGTTGTGACCACGATTTGCCTCATGCAGCGTGACACATCTCCTTCGCATAGACTTGATCAGGCTGTTAATTGTGGCCTGTGGATTGTTGTCCCACTCCTCTTCAAATCAAATCAAATTGTATTGGTCACATACACATGTTTAGCAGATGTTATTGCGGGTGTAGCGAAACGCTTGTGTTTTAATGGCTGTGCGAAGTTTATGGATATTGGAGTGAACTGGAACACGCTGTCATACAAGTTGATCCAGAACATCCCAAACATGCTCAATGGGTGACATGCCTGGTGAGTATGAGACTTCTGTGGCATTGTGTTGTTTGACAAAATTGCATATGTTAGAGTGGCCTTTTATTTTCCCCAGCACAAGGTGCACCTGTGTACTGATCATGCTGTTTAATCAGTTTCTCGATATGCCACACCTGTCAGGTGGATCGATCATCTTGACAAAGGAGAAATGCTCACTAAAAGGGATGTAAAATTTGAGAGAAATACGTTTTTTGTGCATTTGGAACATTTCTGGGATCACCACTTTGCATTTATATTTTTGTTCAGTGTACTGTAAGTATTTAAAATACAAATATTTAAAGAGATTCTCCAGGACTTTTCTATACTTTTTTAGCCAGTACTTGATAAAGCAGCATTATCATGTTGATGGAACATTTTGCAGGTGAGCAAGTTGTCTGCCAAGCTCTGTTAAAAATGACAAACAGTATTCAATACAATATCTGATAATAACTAAATGTAATCATTTTTTAAAATCACTTTCAGTTTGAATATTTTGCAGGGCTACATTAAAGGCAATTCACATACACATAGAATACATGACAATTTAGCACATATAGTATATAAAAGCAGCTATTCACAGCTTTAAAGCTGCAGTCTGTGATTGGTAGGCTACATCCATTTTCTGAATTTTAAATTAATGATATATAGCCATTGACTCTTGAAGCAAACAATAACGTAATTGTAAACAAATAATGTACAAGTTCAAAACATGGCCAAATTATAATTTTCAGTATGTTCAGAATGCCAGTCTAAAAGGGTAGCCTACTGTGTACATAACAGCTGATGTTGGTTCATTTCAGTTTTCAGCCCAAAGTTCAACATTTTAATAATGCTACCTGACCTAACGCGGAGCTCTATTCTACATTCAAATATTTGTCAGCCTTGCCAGAAAGAGGCGACAGTAACATTTATGCTCATGCCACATTGCATTTCAGCATCTTGGCGCATTACATGTCAGAGCTTTGTGTCAGAGCACCGTGGTTACCTGGGTGACTTCCGAGCTCATGTCGTCGTTGGGCTGGCAGCGCGAGTCTAACGACGACATCTCCATACCTAGTCATACCTGTTGATTGGACCTCTCCACCGTGTTGGCGCTGGAGTGCTGCTCACGCTGGTGCTGGTGGCGGTGGCGGGTACGAGAAGAATTCTGCAGCTCCAGCATCGAAGGACTCAAGGGGATGCAGAACTCGCGGAAGCAGCGTTTGAAGTTCTCGTCCAGGAAGGCGTAGAGGACCGGATTCAGGCAGCTGTTGGTGTAGCCCAGCGCGATGCAGAAGTGCCAGGTGACGGACTGCAGCAGGGAGTTGGGGATATTGATCAGGGCTTTGATGATGACGTAGATGTGGATGGGTGTCCAGCAGATGATGAAGACGGCCACCACCACCAGGACCATACGGGTGATGCGGCGCAGGTTGCGGTCCTTCTCCTTGGAGCCGGACAACATGCGCACGCTCTTCAGGCGCAAGATCATTAGCCCATAGCACACTGTGATGATGAGGACGGGGATGATGAAGGCAAAGATGAAGACGCAGATCTTCAGAAGATTCTCCCAGTACCAGGACGGGTGGGGGAAGATCAAAGTGCAGTCGATGATTCCTGAAAATGTGGAGATTGAGTAGTCACAGTTGAATGAATGTAGCATATGAGGAAATTAAACGCTTCACAGCAGTATTTTTCACAGGTAGATAAAACTACAGTATATAGTCCCCAAAGCAATGCTCAAAATGATAACCATAAAAGTCAGCTATGTTCTCGTTTGTTAAACAAGCTTGTGCTCAGTGTTTGTATACCTCAAGCTGACATCAGATATATTTTCATCATGAGACTGCAAATAACACTATATATTATCCTCTAACCAATAACAAGAGCTAAGACGATTTTGACAGACACTTTGAAAACCTAATTCAGGAATCACGCATCACCAAATTTGGTGACAAGTTTCTATCCCACTACTACTACTGCAATTATGCACAACCTTTCTGAGGATTATACATGGTGGTAGCTGCTAGTCTATGGCCATATAAGCCATCTTTAAAGCATAATATTGATGAATAGATTTGGAGGCCTACATTAAGGCCAATTAGGGATGAACGCTTGCAAAACATAATTTAATGAGTTTGTGTTACATGTAAACCTAAATAAAGAATCTGAAAGTGTTCTTATTATATGATAATAAAAACATGATTCATAGCTAACGTGGCACTCTATTTCTCTCTATGACAGACCCAGACCATGCGTAGAACAACAAAGTGCTTAAATTCAGCTCGCTTTCCATTCGCTTCACAGAAATAACTATCAAACATAATTGTTACTCTCGCTGCTGTGGTATGCTCACTAACATTACGGATAGGATATCTATAATTGAGGATAAAAGAAAAACAGCATGGGGTAACGTACTGTCGTACTTGCCATTATCGGTTACAGTAGTTAAGGCGGTGAACATGACAGGCAGACCGATGGCAGAGGACAGGATCCAGTTGCACACGTTGACAATCTTTGCGTTACGGGGCGTGCGGAAGTCTAAGGCCTTGACGGGGTGGCACACTGCAATGTAACGGTCAATACTCATTGTAGTCAAGGTGAAGATACTGGTGAACATGTTGTAGTAGTCGATAGATATCACTATCTTGCACAGCACGTCTCCAAACGGCCAGGTCCCCATCAGGAAGTTGACACTCTGGAAGGGCAGCGTACTGGTGGCTAGTGCATCAGCCAAGGCCAGGTTGAAGATGTAGATATTTGTGGCGGTTTTCATTTTAGTGTATCTGGAAAGACAACATACAAAAATAAAAATTAAGAGACCAAATTAGGGGGTGCTTATCAGAAAACAAATAATCTGGACAGCAATTTGTCTTTCGGAAAACCATTTAAAGGTAGACTCATAAATATCTTTGGTTCACTCTGCCGTTCATGGCAACGTCTTATCACTGTGTCTCAGTTTCTCAGTCAAGTCATGCCTCCCAGAACAGGATTACAAAATATTGCAATGGATTTATAAGGAATTGATATTACAAACATACAGATGGATGGTGCATTGACACACATACACAACTGTAAATTCATTATAATCCAATATCTCTTTACGGAGAGTTACTTACGAGGGTGATATTATGGGAGATTGGGAGATTATAATCTCATGGGAGATTATAAAAATGTACACAAGCAGCTAGACAGATTCTGAGACTCTATATGTGCAACACCAGGGTCGTGGGTTCAATTCCCATGGGGTACCAGTACTAAAAAAGTATGAAAATGTATGCACTCACTACTGTTAATTTGCTCTGGATTAGAGCATCTGCTAAATTACTCAAATGTAATACAACAGTTGCACATGTCTTTTAAAGTACTCTAATAATGTTAAATAAACAGATTGTCATGGAAATGTAATTTAGCTCTCTGTTGAAACATTCTTTCCCTTAGAGAAAAGCCACATGATATTTCCACATGTAAAATCAGAACGCTTCACAGGTAATGCCCTGCAAACAAGAATCTTTACAATACACACCCTGCTTTTAACATAGAGCATTTCCTACTTACATATTTGACACACAAGAATACATTGTGTATGTTTATACAGCAATTATTATTTAACATGTCCTTATTTGGGATTTGAACTCACAAACTCTTGGTTCATGACATTCCAATATCCTGCTACTCCACCATGTCTGTGTCAATAACTGATCTGACCTGTATTCCTACACTTTGGACTTCAAAGTAAATCTCAGCCTTGTTAAAACTACATTCATGAAAAAACAGTTACATTTATCATAGTGATTCAGGAGTAACATTAAAACAGAATAATTTGCCCACCAACATTAGACAACTATACAGAAAACCCTCAAATTGCTGAAGTAAATTTAATTAATGATGAGAGAAGAGTCAGAATAACTGATAGCACTGCAGATGGCACGCAGTTGCTAAGTACAGATAGAGTATGTATTATAGGTAATGCATGTTCAGGTGCATGCAGCAGACTTTGTGGTGCAGCAGATAGATCAGTTTACCTCTAATCCAGAGGTTTTGAGTTCATATCCCAGATGGGAAACAATTCAAGTACACTTCACGTGTTTCAAAAACATCTGTTTACATGTGAACTGTTCCAAAAACACATTTTCACACATTTCACATTATAGGTAGCCTATTTAAGACAATAGAATTTGCCAACAGTAGCTTTTGTCAAGTTCTAAAATACAGTGCATGGAGAATGGTGTTATTAATATCCCCCAAAAACTAAGTAGATGCTTTTTTCCACTTGGAACCGGTAGGTTCGCTCGACCTTATTCATGGTTTCCTCGCTCGTAAAAGAGGTGGAATTATTAGAGAATTAAGTCAAGGTTAGAATATGGCGTATCTGTAGACACACCTCCGCCACACCTTCATTTATTCGATCTCCACCCCAAAACGAATAGCGGGTGAATAGCATGCTATTTTCATGCTTAAATTCAAGGTCAGAATACGCATAGAGAGAAAAGCGCAGGAAAAGTGAATTATGTTCCATTTACGCTCACTTAACTCGGGTCAGAATCAGCCCCATGTACACAGAAATTCACAGTTTTAATTTAATTATTTTCAATACCGGAAAATGAGGAATTGGAATTTAGTTTAAGCCACGCTTGCAATCTTGTGATAGGCTGCTGCTGTTACAGTACGCTGCCAATCAGCAAGTGATAGGCATGTTGTCAACAGAAAAGTCAGTAAAGGCACAATACGTTACTGGCAAGATTGCTATTGGCAGCAAGTGTCCTGTAGGTTACAGGCAACATTTTGTCAGTAAGTCATTATGACTTTTACAATAACTTGCTGACAATTACTTTCCAGTTGTGAACTGACAAATTCACAAGTTGCCATTAAGTTACTGGCAAATGCACAATAACCTCTTCACAGTGCAGCTCATTACTAAAACATTATCTTACAAAGTTTGCAGAACAGTCAACGTTAAAGGAGACACTACTTTTATCGGCATAACCGTCAAACACGTAAACTGCTACAACACTTCCACAAATACACATATATTTGACCAAGTACCCAACTATGCTAATGAGCCCCACCAGTACATTGCCGCACCTATCAAAGCACAGTGATGATCGTGCCTTATATTCAAAATATTGGGTAGAAAAATTTTCCATTATACCTACAAGGTACCAATCTGTAACATGGAGTTTATATGTGTACCTGTGAAGTGTACCCTAACCATACCCATATATTTTTTTAGTGTGTTAATATACAGTATGTTCCAAGCAATTAGTATGAGCCTGGTGGCACTGCAGAAAAACATTGATGCCCTCTCAACCACGAAATGGCAAGTTCAAATGCCCAAATAATGTATACTCTATGTCAGGACTCTTCAACCCTATTCCTGGAGAGCTACACTCCTGTAGGTTTTCACTCCAACCCCAGTTAAAACTAACCTGGGCCCAGTTTCCCGAAGTGATGGAACTTACGTTTACGAGTGTTCTACTTAATGCATCTTTCCTACAACGGAAGAAGATGTAACATGCCTTTCCCAAAACACCACGCAGAGAGAACGGTAGTAGTTGGAGCGTGTATCGATACTGATAGGAAAGGGAGTGCTGCTCTCGGACCAGCTTTCTCCATTCAAATCTTTCCTTAACATTATAATTATTTCACAACACTGACGACGGTTCAACTTCTATAGTGACGTTACCAACTACGGCTGAACATATCTTATTTTAATGCTTACCTGATAAAAATGCACTAAATCCCCGTTTTGGCATACCATTGCGCACAACGTAATTTAAATAAGAATACATCATGAAATATATTGACACAAATTACAGACAGTAGCCTACAAGTAGCAAAATATAACTCAATTTAACATTAAATGCCTATAGCCTACTGTATTTATATTTGCAGTCATCTCGTTTTTTTATACGTTGCTTGTTTGTATCAATTGTGCAAAGACATTGCACCTTTGTATATGTAGTCAACTTTATTCTGATTTTATCGGCAGTCACAGAGATGTTTTATATTTAGTAGAGCTCTTCTGTGTATAAAGAGACAGGGGAGGACAAACAAATATCTAACAACGCACTTAGCTGTTCTATGAGTGGTCTGAGGCAAGTGTTAAATTACGAGCGTTTTCAAGCGCAACGTTAGCAAAGATGGTTTTGGGAAACAGCTCCGAGATTTAATGATACTCCTACGCAGGTTCTAACGATGAACTTAGCCTTAAAATGCTTTTGGGAAACCGGGCCCAGATTTCGTTTATCAGCCTTCCAAATATTAGAATCAGGTCCGCTAGATTAGGGTTGGACTGAAAACCTACCGGATGGTAGCTCTCCAGGAACTGCGTTGGAGAGCCCTGCTCTACGTCAATTGTCCTTGAGCATTTCTAGTTTTACGTTGATGTTACGTGATAATTGGACAATTATTTACTTGATTCTGAGCAGCTTTTAGCAAAGAGGATAAATGTTTTCTTGCCAATTAGTCTTGTGGCCATATCTCTTTCATGCTCACAGATCTGGTGGTGTAGCTGCACTGTAGGAGGACATTTCAGGTTTTTAGCGAGGTTATGACTTCAAATTCCATTGAAAGCTGAGTCACAATTGTGGTCACAGTACAAGGTTTTACAGTAATTTAAATAAGATTACAGCAGCATACTGTCATTTTCTGGAAAGCAAAGTGCAAAAATGTAGTCTAGCCAAAATCCATTATGTCCACAGACCTGGTGGTGCAGCAGGAACTTCAGATAGCTAGCAAATTTGAGGTTGTGAGTTCAAATCCCAAGTGAGGTTGTGTCCCCCCCAAAAAATTTAATAGTTCATCATATAACATTATTATGCCACTATATATATAATACCACCATATTACAAAGGGAAAGGAGGATACCTAGTCTGTTGCACTCAACCAAAATGTGTCTTCTGCATTTAACCCAAACCCTTTGAATCAGAGTTACAGGGGGCTCCCTTAATCGACGTCCATGTAATTCGGGCCCGGGGAGCAGTTGTTATTGTGGACAGAACAGCAGATTTTCCACCTTGTGTGGAGTCGATGTGCTAGTGTCTGTGTGTCTCATTCAATTTGTTCCATAAGGTGTAGTTTTATCTGTTTTTTAAATCAGATTTTACTGCTTGCATGAGTTACTTGATGTGGAAATGAGTTCTATGTAGTCATGGCTCTGTGTAGTACTGTTCGTTTACCAGAGTCTGTTCTGGACTCAGGGACTGTGAAGAGACCCCTTGTGGCATGTCTTGTGGGGTATGCATGGGTGTCTGAGCTGTGTGCTAGTCGTTTGAATTGACAGCTCAGTGCTTTCAACATGTCAATACCTCTCACAAAGACAAGTAGTGATGCAGCCAATCTATCCTCTACTTTGAGCCAGGAGAGATTGACATGCATGCTATTGATGTTAGCTCTCCATGTATATTTAAGGGCCAGTTGTGCTGCTCTGTTCTGGGCCAACTCTAATTAGCCTATGTCCCTCTTTGTGGCACTTGACCATATGCCTGGGAAGTAGTCCAAGTGTTAAGAAAATATTTACTAAATAATTTTGGGGTGGTCAATGTAAATAGTACAGGTGGCCATTTGATAAATTAATTGTTAGCTTGGGGGTAGAAGCTGTAAAGGAGCCTTTTGGTCCTAGACTTGGTGCTCCGGTACCGCTTGCCGTGCGGTAGCAGAGAGAACCGTCTATGACTTGGGTGATTGGAGTCTTTGACAATTTTTAGGGCCTTCCTCTGACACCGCCTAGAATATAGGTCCTGGATGTCAGGGAGCTTTGCCCCAGTGATGGGGGAAAAGGTGTTGTCGTGGCCTCTTAACGTCTTGGTGTGTTTGGACCTTAATAGTTCATTGGTGATGTGGACACCAAGGAACTTGAATCTCTCAACCCCCTCCACTTCAGCCCCGTCGATGTTAATGGGGGCCTGTCCGGCCCTCCTTTTCCTATAGTCCACAATCTCACATTGAGGAAGAGGTTGTTGTCCTGGCACCACACTGCCAGGTCTCTGACCTCCTCCCTATAGGCTGTCAGGCCTACGGCCTACCACTGTCGTCAGCAAACTTAATGATGTTGTTGGAGTCGTGCTTGGCCATACAGTCGTGGGTGAGGGATTACAGGAGGGGGCTATGCATGCACCCCTGAGGGGCCCCATAGTTGAGGATCAGCGTGGCAGATGTGTTGTTGCCTACCCTTATCACATGGGGGTGGCCCGTCAGGAAATCCAGGATCCAGTTGCAGAGGGAGGTGTTTATTACAGTCAGATTTGCCAAATGGAAGGTAAGGGAGAACTTTGTATGCATCTCTGTGTGTGGAGTAAACCTCTGGTTGCACATGTGACATGCTGGTAGAAATTAGGTAAAACGGTTTTAAGTTTGCTAGCATTAAAGTCCCCGGCCACTAGGTGCGGCGCTTCTGAATGAGCATTTTCTTGTTTGCTTATGGCCTTATACAGCTTGTTGGGTGCGGTCTTAGTGCCAGCATCAGTTTGTTGTGGTAAATAGATGGCTACAAATAATATAGATTTGAACTCTCTTGGTAGATAGTGTGGTCTACAACTTATCATTAGGTATTCTGCGTCAGGCGAGCAATATCTTGAGACTTCTTTAATATTAGACATCCGCACCAGCGAACATCAGTCATTTGTGTAAGTGCCATACATGTTGAGTGCCCTTCCCTATAAGAGTGCTGAAAGCCAAATTATAATTTGTTTACTGTGAAATAGCATTGTATATGGTGAAACACAATATTTTCCAAAAGTTTACTAAGGGTTGTTAGCCGGCTGATTAGTCGGCTGTTTAAGCCAGTATTTGACGTTGGGGCGGCAGGGTAGCCTAGTGGTTAGAGCGTTGGACTAGTAACCAAAAGGTTGCAAGTTTGAATCCCTGAGCTGACAAGGTACAAATCTGTCATTCTGCGCCTGAACAAGGCAGTTAACCCACTGTAGGCTGTCATTGAAAATAAGAATTTGTTCTTAACTGACTTGCCTAGTTAAATAAAAAGAGAAGATCAGTAATGGTTTGAGTTCTTCTTCATATCATATGCTACTATGCTCATCCTGTCTCTCACACAAGAAATATATGTTTTGCATTATTTTCACAGGATAAGCACAAATGATTGACAACAGATTGTAAATAGCCCTCAAACACAATCCTGTTAAATGAGTATTTAATGCCTTTTTCAAATAAGAGATTTGTTCCTGGGTTTAGACGACAAGCCATTTATAAGTAGAGCAAATATTGTTGAAGCATCAAAAGTCTTTGTCTCAAGTTGAATGAATTTAGCAGGTTTTTCCTCATTAAGGAAATTGTCCTCATAATCAGAGATACCACAGATGAATCATATCCCAGAATTCTTTAGTCTGGCTTCATACTCTTTAAGGTGGAGAGTGATTATTGTGGGTTAAAGGAATGACGAATCCTCTGGTGCAGCACAGAGAGATAGGATGGAAGTGGCACGCCATCTAAAATGGATTCTTTCCACCTCTGGAAAACATTCTCTGTGCTGTGATTTGGGTTTAGTGATTACGGGTGAGTCAGGCCCTTAGAACTAAATAGCCATCACACATTGACTGTATGTACCATTTGCTAGAGGAAAAATCCACTTGAAGCCACCACAACAACCTTTTCCCATTAACTTTTCCCATAGTCACTCCATAGAATCACTTGGGCCTTATAATTTGTATAGGACAAGAAGTCTTCCACCATTTGTGACTGACCGGCTCGATTTGGTCTTATGTAGCAAAATTTGAAAATCAGTTTTTTTACATTAGATAAACTCAGAGGTAGAAAATGGTATATGATACACTACAGTTGAGGGAAAATAGGAAAGTAATTCTGCTTTGAAAGTTGATAAACTTGTAACCTCACTTTTGAGAAAATGCGCCATGAATGTTCTGGTACCTATTGGAGAGGTCTTCTTTGTCTACACCCATTCAACATCGTTCACACCCTTTTAAGCTTAAACCCCACCCATCTCTTTAAGGATTCACAAGTGAGGCTATGTACTAAACAACCAAAGATTTCAAGACTAAAGGCTGGTTTATACTACGGGTGTGTTTGTAAATTTAATCTGGAGTGCCAGAGTGTGCTCTGGGCGTTCATAGACTCAGAGCGTTGTCAGATTGGCCGTTCCTAAATTCAGAGCGTTTCGCTCTCGGAGCGCAAACTGGGAAAGGGAAAGGGGGATACCTAGTCAGTTGTCCAACTGAATGTATTCAAATTAAATGTGTCTTCCGCATTGGACACTCTGGCTCCATCTACATATTTGCAATCAAACGGCAGAATATTTTCCATCTCCTTAGCTATCATACTCTAATTCATTCAACTGATTTCAAAACTCGGTCCTCCAGAAAGTGGAGAGCAACTCTTGTGCAGATCTACTACGTGATATATTTCAAAAAACCTGCATTAGAAACGATTACCTACACATACTGACCACCTAATATTATTGACAGAAGCTTGCTACATGGCAGACCAATCCAAACTCATCTCTCGGCATGTCCAGCCCACTCATTATCTCAGGCAAACATGGCTAGCAGGAAGGTTGCTTCCTTTTTCATGGCTAAACCAACTAGGCTTGTAATTTAACAATTGTATTCGTATTTACAGATGGCATACAAGTTTGTTATTAAGGCACATGAAAGTTCACATGTTCCAGAAGGAATTTCTGCCCAAAAAACGGTTTAGATTTCTTTTTTTAAGTTTACGCTCAAATGGCGCTCCTGTGAAGTAGTGACGTGTGACATACGCCTAGTTTCCTGAAACGAGTCACATTCCTATCCAAAACGACTTACAGTGGAGTGTATTGGATGCCAAGGGAAGCCAGGCTTCCCCAAATCATTTAGATAAAAAAAACATATTAAATAATTTATCTTTAGTCTCTCTGTGTTTCATAATTTTCCTTCAATTCGCAAAAGGCTGAATGTATCTCACTGGAGAAAGCATCCAAGTGAGCGAAACAGTGCCCCTCTGTCTCTGTACGTGAAGGCCATCTATCTGATGCTGTCTGGTCAAAAAGAGTAGTACATTGTTACCGCCCATAGCTTTGAATGCAAGGTAAGAAAGCCAGCGAGCACTTGGCCTTCCTTGATAAAATATTATAAAATAATAGCAAATCAGTGTTGAGCTAAATTGAGTGAGCTCAACTGGGAATGATCCTGGCGCACCCAAAAAAAGAGTCAAAGGAAGCTAGTTTGGATTTGGCTTCTCTCCAATTACATCACATCGAGAGCAATACGTCATTGACAGAAACAACTTGAATTGTTGCATCTCGTTGTGTTGTCCGCTGCCTATCTAGCTAGCTAAAATTGGCCCTTTCCTAAATTAGCCATGGATGGAGATAGGGATTTGTACTGGTTTTACTTAATTCTCTGTACTGGCCAATAATTATAACAGAGATTCTGATCCAATCATAAATTCATACATTGTGCCCATGGCCTGAGAGGATGGAAGTTCAGTATGTATGTTTATGTAAAAGGCTAATGTTAACTAGCTAATGTTGCCAATAAAAAGGAAGTTAGGCTAGCGAGCAAGCATTTTAGCCAGGTAGCCTAAGACAATAAAAAAGTGTGTACTGTATGACAGAGTCATAGACCGTTTCATCAACATGAAAGAGAGGAGGATGGCATTGGCTTTTTTCTACAAGTAGGGTGAGTCAACATGTTTTTTCTACTTGCACGAACACACACACATACACAGAGAAATCAGAACCATGGACAGCCACATCATATTTAGCGTACGTTGATTGGACTACATTGTTTTTGGTATCTTTTAGTTGTCACTGTAAAAGACTAAGTATAGGTGATTTGATGATGTTGAAATGTTGAAGTTGAAATGGTGCTGGAATAGTGGAGGCAGCAATAGTTGTTTAGTCGCCCAAAAATGTCCAAAACATTAACTTGCTTGACCATGCGGTAGGTCATGTAAGTGTTTGTAACATAAACTTTGCGGACTCTACCAGACAGATGTTGCTCTCAGTTTTTGTGATGAAACAAAGGTGTGGTTGAATTTATTCTGCCACTGTGTCTTCTTATTGTCTCTGCCTTAGGCCTAGCTATCATGGTTGCAAATGCACTAACAAATGAACTGACAGGTTATTATCACAACACTTAGGTTGTAATATGGCTTTTCTTCCCCAGTGATTTTACCCACGCACCACTACCGGCAACTTCCAGGAGCAATTCGGGTTAAGTGCCTTGCACAAAGGCACAACAATAGTTTTTTAACCTAGTTGGCTCAGGGACCTTTCAGTTACTGGCCCAACATTCTTAACCGCTAGGTTACCTGCCGTCCAGCAGGGGAGTGTGTAGAAGGGAGTAAAGGGAGAGGAGGCCTCCTCCATCAGCGCTGTCTTTAGTTAGCGGGGACTAGTTCACTATGAAAGAGGGAGCACAGTCATCAAAGCATCTGATAAAGACAGACAGCAGCTTAACACTAAAACACTTCTCTGGAATTACTGAGTGTGATGGTCCGCTTGGCTGGCACACATGATCACAACAGTGGCAGTTACCTCGAATCAAATAGAGCAGATATCCCTGCGCAGCCAGCTGTCTTTTCTGATTCCTCAGCGCCAGCAGATGATGTCTAGTGGAACAAATTCGCAAATACTTTGGGATGTTCACCGCTGACATGTGGCTTTTGTGCATGGCGTGTTGTAAGGTCTAATGCACATGCATAGTGACAGTTGACATAGAGCAGGCATAAACATGCGTTTTCACGGACAGCTCCATCCTCATCAGTGCCACACTAGTACAATTTATGTCGGCACTGTGAAAACATCTAGATTGTGTTTATAGGCAATGAATATACACCGCAACACACTGTCATCGTAAGTCTGTATACAAAACATTGGTTAGTTTTGATTATCTCTCAAGATGCCGGTTAATTTTAGGAAATTAATGACATGAATGGTAACCTAGTATAACCACAGAAACAGAGCAGCAGAGTAGCCTATAGCAATGAAGGCTTGTTGCTAAGGAACAACCGGAACATGTCCTCTGACTTTGTGATTATCTTCTCCTGATACAGCATTCCATTACATTCAGGCCGAGACAGTGTTTCTCTGAGGTTGTTTTTCAACATGGGCCTCTTTAAACATTTCAATTGAAATCAATTTCCCCAATGCCTATAGGACCACACCTATATAATGGTAGGGGAAACACTTGAGTTGAGTTCCTTTGGTACAAACAAGTTAAACTTCTAATGAATATTAAAATGTAAAGTGGGCAATGTATACTCTGACGTCTTTCCTTTATCCAGCCTTTTAAAACTGAAAATCTTTGTCAAAAGGACAATACGTTATTCAGTTGGAAATGTCAAACAGTCAAAGACATGTTCTGTCAAAAATCACCATCACAAAAGCCACTGTTAATATAGGAGCCAAAGAAAGCAGTAATGAGTCTGATTATAAACTCATTTTTTTTCTGTAGTGTGACATGTTTTGCTCCATCTCTTACACTGAATTATAATCCTTTGAGTGGCAGAGAGAACAAAGACAAGTGTATGTAATGAGTGGAGACATAAAAATGTATTAAAAGTTATCTACATGAGTAATGCATTCATTGACAAAGCTACTATCAATCATACTGTGAATAAATATTTACTGTTTAGGAGCAGGCTTATTCTTGTCCTCATCTTACCTTGAAGAAAGACAATCCTATGGGAGGGAGGCAATGGTGGACATAAAATTGTTCACCACTGATGACCTTTCAAGACCAGTGCTTGACTTGGGCAAGAGCTCACCGGAGCTGAGTACTGACACCTCAAATTGTCTACTGCTTGAGCTCCTGTTCTGCTTCTAGAATATTATCTCAAAAGGATTATGAAGCTCCTGCACCTAAATATAAATGGTACTGGCACCCAAAATGAGTACTGGAACCTATTTCAGTTCAAGTCAAGCACTGTTCAAGACCAATATTATTAATCTCCCTTAATAAAGATGGAAAGTCATTAAGTATGAGAATAAGGGCATTGCCCCAGAAACCAAATGTGTAAGGAATCACACAGTATGCTACATTCTGTCAATAGACTTCAGGAGTTAATCATAAGGAGAGCCAACATATTGAGCGTAACACAGTGTGACATAAACTGCCTGTTGGAGGCTGAGTTACAATGGACATCAATCATATGCATGTTATTTCCTGGAGTTTGAGAGGATGGATCTCCTACACTCTTAGAACAAAGCGTTCCAAAAGGGTTCTTCGGCTGTCCCCATTGGAGAACTGTTTTTGGTTCCATGAAGAACCCTTTCCACAGAACTCAAAAGGGTTCTATCTGGAACCAAAAGGCTTCTACCTGGAACCAAACAGGGTTCTTCAATGGGTTCTCCTATAGGGACAGCCGAAGAACCCTTTTTGGTTCTAGATAGCATGTTTTTTCTAGGAGTGTAATATTAACCTGTATTTTCTGCCCATTGAAATGATTCTATTTGGCTTAGAGTACTGTGTTGAGCCTATTAAAACAAGTTTCTAAAAGCGTAGTTATCCCCACAGGACCTCCAGCACATGGCAAGTAATCTTTGAAGTGACTTATGAAACCTACTAACATCATGAAATAAGAAAGGAGAGATTTTATTACTAAAGGTTTGTTGAATGATGTTGAGTGATCAATCAGGGAACACTTAGAGAAAAAGGAACATAATGTTTTTATTTATTTATTACGTATCCCTTAGCTCAGAACCCTCCTTTATATAATAAATTAATTGGACCTGCTGTATTAGGCAACCTGTTGATAAGTGGACAAATGAAATGATAAATCTGTATTAATCAATAACATTTTGTTTGTGCAGAGAGGAAAATTGTACTCTGAATCAATTTCCCTATCTCGTCGAGCTTTGCACACTGTACAAAATTATGATAAAAAACAAGCACTAGCCTGACAATAGGCCACCTTTTTGTTCATAAATGAACAAACATACGTCCATGAAGGGTACAGGTCCATCTTGAATGCATTGTTTGTGACCCAAAAATGTAAGTGTTAACAGCAATTACGGGAATGGATCAGACGTGATGTTTTATTGTACTGTAAGATAGGAAACACGCTCTGCAGGTAGGCTGACTGGGGGAAGGGATGGTCGGAGAGAACACATGGGTGTCTCCATGACAACAAAAAGCACTCTGCACTATTTTCCCTGCGGTTTCCTGCAGTTCTAGAATTGATTTATCACATGAGCATGGAGATATCATTCTGTGGGTGACACAACTTGTCATTTGTTTGTGCTTGTGAGAGTTCCTGGATGTAAGCACTGATCTGGTGGAAGCTTGTGGGTGGGTCAGGTGTCGTTGCTAATAGCATGAACGTTATCCACCATGTAGGTGCTGACACTCAGCAAAGACCAATAAAGGTTAAAAATGTGTATTCATTTAAGATAGTTTGGGTTGGTCTGCACTTAGGAAGGATCCAGTTTTGAGATGGGAATAATTAGCTCGATTTTGCGTAAATCATGCATTGATGTCAATGCAAGATTTGCACGTTATGAGCAAAGCTACTTGTCTTTAAAAAAATATATATCATAATGAATATCAGTTCAACACCCACTGCTCATTGGGGCAGTGGCTTAGCGCAGTTTCGCAAGGCTCCCCGCAATGTCCGAGCAAGGTATCAGCTATCACACCATGTGTAACCGGTGTGAAATGGCTAGCGGGGTGTGCGCTAACAGCGTTTCAATCGGTGACGTCACTCGCTCTGAGACCTTGAAGTAGTTGTTCCCCTTGCTCTGCAAGGGCCGCGGCTTTTGTGGAGCGATGGGTAACGTTGCTTCGTAGGTGTCAGTTGTCTGTGTGCAGAGGATCCCTGGTTCGAGGCGAGGAAAGGGACGGAAGCTATACTGTTACATTGGTGCCGTGACCTGGATCACTGGTTGCTGCGGAAAAGGAGGAGGTCAAAAGGGGTGCAAGGGCCGCAGCTTTTGTGGCGCGATGGGTAACGATGCTTCATTGGAGGTAGTTATTGATGTGTGCAGAGGGTCCCTGGTTCGAGCCCAGGTAGGGGTGAGGAGAGGGACGGAAGCTATACTGTTACACATGTAAAGGAAAAACTTTTTTTTAATATTAATTGCAACTAACTGGATTTATGTCAACTCCGTCAGACACATTAAAAGGCATTTAATTTTTTCAATTATTGTCCAACAAATGTTTAAAGGCATTGATTGTTTCATTCTAACATTAGATATGTAATACAAATACAAATCTGCAAACTTAAAAAAAAAAAAATTATAGCACTATTAAATACTCCAGGGGTAATTGCGTTAGCATTTTGCCATAATTTTCTACATTTAGAACATAAAACAACATTTATACAGCAAACATTATCCCTTAGGTCTAGCACAGGAAATACTACAATTGTTTAAGCATATATTGCAGACCGGAGGTTAGCCATCAGTGATGGAGTTGACAACAGATACTCAAAACAGACATATTTTTGCCAATACAAACATTTGTAAAACATGGAAAATTCCTAATTTGAAAACCCCCAACTGAAAACATAACCATTCTATCAGATCTTTCAGCACTCTGACGGAGTTGACATTAAGACGAAAATCTGACGGAGTTTATGTTTTATGGAGTTGACAAAAATTTATTTTTCTTCTTCATTCAAGTGTTATACACAGTCAAATGTTTTGCTTTATAACTCTAAAACCTAATTAAATGTAACAAATTTGAACCAAAATGTATATTCTACAGTGAGGGAAAAAAGTATTTGATCCCCTGCTGATTTTGTACGTTTGCCCACTGACAAAGAAATGATCAGTCTATAATTTTAATGGTAGGTTTATTTGAACAGTGAGAGACAGAATAACAACAAAAAAATCCAGAAAAACGCATGTGAAAAATGTTATAAATGGATTTGCATTTTAATGAGGGAGATAAGTATTTGACCCCCTCTCAATCAGAAAGATTTCTGGCTCCCAGGTGTCTTTTATACAGGTAACGAGCTGAGATTAGGAGCACACTCTTAAAGGGAGTGCTCCTAATCTCAGCTTGTTACCTGTTTAAAAGACACCTGTCCACAGAAGCAATCAATCAATTATTTTATAAAATGCGCCTAAATGTAAATGTAAGCTCAAATAATGCAAAAAAAACAAAAAAAACTAAGACAAAGGATTGTCCCGAATTTCAAGAATACCTGAGCTAATTTCCTGCTATTCTACACATTTTGCCATGAGGCTGTGAGAAGCTGAGACACCGTGCCTCCATCTTGGCACTCCCCCACCATTATAAAAAAAACTGTGCTTACAGTAGCTTACATGCCACAGGGTCATAGTGAAGCGTTACAATGTAAAACCATACCGAAACTTGTGCTGTGGATAACGAATATCTGTATTCTTATTGAACAAGTTCAGGTAGTAGTACGTCTGAATAAGTCTAAACTCGACCCAGGACTCTTAGACTACTGTATGTCATCAGCAGAGATCAGTTGTTCATCACATCCTCTTATTCATCAAAGAATAAATGAAGCAGGCGAATGCTTATGTACTACTAATCCTACTACAAACACCCCCAGGCTGAGGAAGACATTTCTGAGTAACAGCGTTGATTTACGGTTGACCTTGACCTTTTGGGATTGTGGCTGGTGAATGGCGATTCAAGGCTTTGTTGTGTTTCTGACATTTTCCATCCCTCTCTAGCTCAGGCCGTTATCCCCACCTGCTTCAAGATGTCAACTATTATCCTATGCCCAAGAAAGGGAAAGTAACTGAACTGAATGACTACCAACCCGTAGCACTCACTTCCATCATCATGAAGTGCTTTGAAAGGCTAGTCAAAGACTACATCACCTCCTCCCTCCCTGACACACTCGATCCTCGCCAATTTGCCTACCGCCCCAACAGATCCAAGGATGACGCAATCACCATTGCCTTGCACACTGCTCTCACCCACATGGACAATAGGAATGCATATGTGAGGATGCTCTTCATCGACTACAGCTCGGCCTTCAATACCATAGCGCTCTCTAAGCTCACCACAAAACTCACAGCCCTGGGACTGAACTCCTTCCTATGCAACTGGGACCTGGACTTGGGCCGCCCCCAGGTGGTGAAGGTAGGCAACATTACCTCCTCCATACTGATCCTTAACACGGGGGCCCCACAAGGGTGCATCCCCAGTCCCCTGCTGTACTCCCTGTATACCCACGACTGCATGGCCTCACACAGTTCCAACTTCATCATCAAGTTCGCTGACGTCACGACAGTAGTAGGCCTGATTACCAACAACGACGAGACGGCCTACCAGGAGAAGGTAGACACTGGTGCCAGGTAACCAACCTCTCCCTCAACCAGCAAAACAAATGAGTTGATTGTTGACTACAGGAAGAACCAGCTGAGCACGCCCCCATACTCACCAACGGTGCCGCCGTGAAGACGGTCAAAAATGTCAAGTTTAGGCCTCCCGAGTGGCGCAGTGGTCTAAGGCACCACTAGAGATCCTGGTTCATATCCAGGCTCTGTCGCAGCTGGCCGTGACCGGGAGACCCATGGGGCGGCGCACAATTGGCCCTGCGTCGTCCGGGTTAGGGGAGGGTTTGGCCGGCAGGGATGTCCTTGTCCCATCGTGCTCTAGTGACTCCTGTGGCGGACTGGGCACAATGCACGCTGACACAGTCGCCAGGTGTACGGTGTTTCCTCCGACACATTTGTGCGGCTGGCTTCCGAGCGGGCATTGTGTCAAGAAGCAGTGCGGCTCGGCTTGGTTGTGTTTTGGAGGACGTACGGCTCTCGACCTTTGCCTCTCCCGAGTCCGAACGGGAGCTGCAGCGATGAGACAACACCGTAACTACCAATTGGATACCACGAAATAGGGGAGAAAAAGGAAATTTAAAAAAAGTCAAGTTCCTCGGCATACACATCTCCGAGGAGCTGAAATGGTCAAACCACATGAACACGTGGTGAATAAGGCACGACAAAGACAATTTAACCTCAGAAGGCTGAATAATTTCGGCCTGTCCCAGAGGGCCCTCATAGTGTTCAACAGGAGCACCATCGAGAGAATACTAGTCAGCTACCTGCTTCCCACCCCCTCCTGCCTAATCCCCCCCTGGACTTGGCTGGATGTCCTTTGGCTGGTGGACCACTCTTGATACACAGGGGAAACAGTTGAGGGTGAAAAACCCAGCAGCTTTGCAGTTCTTGACACACTTAAACCGATGCGCCTGGCACCTACTACCATACCCCGTTCAAAGGAACTGTCTTGCCCATTTACTCTTGGCATTTTCTCAACCAGCTTCACCTGGAATGCTTTTCCAACAGTCTTGAAGGAGTTCCCACATATGCTGAGCACCTGTTTGCTGCTTTTACTTTTCAATCTGCAGTCCAACTCATCTCGATTGGGTTGAGGTTGGTTGATTGTGGAGGCCAGGTCATCTGATGCAGCACTCCATCACTCTCCTTCTTGGTCAAATAGCCCTTACACAGCCTGGAGGTGTGTTGGGTCATTGTGCTGTTGAAAAACAAATGATAGTCCCACAAAGCGCAAACAAGATGGGATGGCGTATCCCTGCAGAATGCTTTGGTAGCCATGCTGGTTAAGTGTGCCGTGAATTATAAATAAATTACTGACAGTGTCACCAGCAAAGCACGCCCACACCATCACACCTCCTCCTCAATGCTTCACGGTGGGAACCACACATGCAGAGACCATCTGTTCACCTACTCTGCGTCTCACAAAGACACGGCGGTTGGAACCCAAAATCTCAAATTTGGACTCATCAGACCAAAGGACAGATTTCCACCGGTCTAATGTCCATTGCTCGTGTTTCTTGGCCCAAGAAAGTCTCTTCTTATTATTGGTGTCCTTTATTAGTAGTTTATTTGCAGCAATTCGACCATGGAGGCCTGATTGACACAGTCTCCTCTGAACAGTTGATGTTGAGATGTGTTTGTTACTTGAACTCTGTGAAGTATTTATTTGGGCTGCAATTCCGGGGGCTGTTAACTCTAAAGAATTTATCCTCTGCAGCAGAGATAACTCTGGGTCTTCCATTCCTGTGGCGGTCATCATGAGAGCCAGTTTAATCATAGCGCTTGATGGTTTTTACAACTGCACTTGAAGAAACTTTAAAAGTTCTTGAAATTTTCCGAATTAACTGACCTTCATGTATTAAAGTAATGATGGACTGTCATTTCTCGTTGCTTATTTGAGCTGTCCTTGTCATAATATGGACTTGGTCTTTTACCAAATAGGGCTATCTTCTGCATACCTCCCCTACCTTTTCACAACACAACGGATTGGCTGAAATGCATTAAGAAGGAAAGAAATTGCACAAATTAATCTGTTAATTGAAATGCATTCCAGGTAACTATCTCATGAATCTCAAATATAAAATATATTTTCATTTGTTTAACACTTTTTTGGTTACTACATGATTCCATATATGTTATTTCATAGTTTTGATGTCTTCACTATTATTCTACAATGTATAGTAAAAATAAAGAAAAACCCTTGAATGAGTAGGTGTGTCCAAACGTTTGACTGGTACTGTATATATTATTATTGTTTTTTTTATTGTTTCATTCACACCTGCACTGTTGGAGCTCGGAGCTTAAGTATTTCACTGTACACTGCAACTACATCTGCGATACTATGCATGTGACTAAATAAAAACCTGATCTAATCTTATAATATGAATGCCGTTAGTGAAGCTGTTTAATTAAAAACACATATCGGTCTAATAATGTGTGCTAAAAGATGCATCATGAGCTCCCACCATTCAACAGACCTGTGACTGAACGATGTCATGTCTGTATAGCAAGTGGTGTGATGATAACAAAGTAACATGTTACTATGGAAATCGGAAAGCTATCAGCAGTCTCATAGCCAATCCATCCTCTCAATGTCTCCATGCAGGCCAGACTGCTGCTCAGTCTCACAAGGGCAGATCACGGGCTACACATCCTCTACATTTCTAATGAGCCATTACCCTAGTGAATTATTATTCTGTGAAAGGGTATAGGCCAGGGTATGGCCTACACCAAGTCCTTCTAGTGGGAAAAGTCCTTCTTGAGCAGTGAGGTCCCACCGTACAATAAGTGAGCCTAATACCAATTTACTGACATATAGCCAGGTTCAGTGTAATAACAGTGTAAGTACACATTGTTACATTGCACTTACAACTAACTGTAAGGCATGCTACTACACTGTGTTTTGCTTTAATGTTCTCAAAGTAAAGCGTTTATGAGAATTAAATAACAATAATGACACATTATGTCAAAATCATTGTAGCCAATTTCCGCCTATTGTGCCACATCAGTTGTTTCTTTGACAGTTAATATTATTATGGTGACTCCACCGGGGTCTGGAAATCCGTTGCGTTATAGCCGAATCCAAACACGTTCATTTCTGACCGTTCGAGGCACTGCAGTTGTCTGTGGTTACAATAAAATGCTATCTTTTACAGCAGGCTATATAAAATGACACATGGTGCAATAGTCTGATAGCCTATTGACAAAATGTTTGCAAATACATTTTTATGATCGCCTTCAGGACATACTGTAGTTGCAATGAATTCCCTTTAATTACAGGCTGAAGAATGTAGCCATTTACTGGTCAATATCATGATTTACGTGCGCCTAACTCCCGGTGGAATTTTTTCACGTTCTCTGTTCAGAATAATTATTGAGCATGGTGCCATATTCGTTTATCAACAACCTGTTTCTTTCAATTTACCACATAATATGGTTCCTCATGGTTCCCCTTTTTATGGCGGGTTACTGTCAGTTGATTTTCCTATTAAAGTATGAAATGTACACATACTAACCTAACCTAGACTCAGATTTACCATGCATCAGAACAATAGTGTCAGGGCAGTGTAGGCTATAAAATCTGGGATTAGTTGTTGATATCTTACCTGATAATGACATACATGACGAGCACGTTTCCCACCAGACCAAGCACACACACAATAGAGTAAAGAGTCGTGATTATAATCGCGATGATCACAGGTGTCGAGTCTTTGGCCAGGTTGTCTGTTCTCTCACATTTGGCATCCAAGCTCATGTTATCGCTGAAGTTCCGACAAAAAACACTATTGTTCATCATGGCCAAATTTGAGAAATGGTACGGATTGTTCGACGTGTTGCCACTGCTTTCCATGGTCAGCTGAAGCTGTCCCGTCTGAGGCGCTCAGGACAATAAATCTCGCAACGATTCTCTCACGTTCAATGCTGCACCGTGTGAGTTTTAAGGCGTTTTGTGTCACACCAAGTACCCTTACGCACGAGTTATGGGACGTGGATGAAACATAAATGCATATAACCAGTTCCCCCTATTGCGTTTTCTCAATTTATCAAGCAAAATGACGTCACTCCATGAACCAACCCCGAGGCACTGGCGTTAGAATGCCGTAATTGCCTATAGCGGAGCATTAGCCTTTAGAATTATTTAACAATATTGCGCTACGGTAGACTGCATACATTTTCAAACGCAGCCCTTACGAAAAAACATTTCAATCAGAGTGCACTATAACTGCAGTACACAGCAGTATAACTGTTGTTAGAGTGCAATATAACTGCAATATGCTGCAAATACTGATCCAAAACAACACCGTTTTTTTTACTTTAGTAATTTTGCAGTGTAACTGCAGTTAGAGTGCAGTATAACTGCAGTTCAACTGCAATACACTGCAGTTATTCTGCAATTACTGCGTCCAAAATACCACAGTCGACCGCTGTTACTGTACTTTTACTGCAGTTTCAAAACTGCAATCTTTTTTTTGTAATGGAGGTCAATCTGAAGTGCAGCTGTAGACCATGGCCTATAGGCTACAAGTGAACGTGTAGTTGAAAGCATAGTAGCCAACCCAGGTAGCACATTTCGTTTTTGGGAACTTAAGTTTTTGGTTTCCCATTGGTTCTGGGAACAAAGCCAGAAGTTTCCTGACCATTAAAACAGAACGTTTTTTAAATGTTCTGAGAACAGAAGTGAAAATTTTGACTTTTCTGGGAACTAACATTTTTAGGTTGCAGGGAATTTCAGATAATGTTTTCATATGGTTCCCTGAAAAATATTTTTTGGGTTTTATTAACATTCTGAGAACGGAAATTATAGGTTATGTAATAACGTTCTGAGAACATGTTTAGATTTTCATTTTAGTCATTTAGCAGATGCTCTTTTCCAGAGCGACTTACACTCTTAAAATAGCTAGGTGGGACTACCACATATCACAAGCATAGAAAGTAAATTTTTCTCAATAATGTAGCTGCCAGTAGAGTCAGAGCTAGAAGGGGGGAGTGTTTCAATAATAATGCTAACTTAACTGTTTTGAACTCCAAGCACAGATGGGACACATGGAAATGCATTTGCTTAGGCATTAATCATGCAAACACATTTCTTTTTTTATTGTGGCATGGCATCAATGAGATTTGAACGTATGATCTTCTGCTCTCTACTCATGGAATTAGTCCACTGCGCCACCAGGATGGAGCTGGTGTGCCATTTTTTTTTTACTAATACAAAGCTGTCAATTTAAGTCTATTCAAAGAGACCCTATTTTCAAGCAAACAAGCACTAATTAAGATCAGGTGTGGCCAATTAAAGGGTGCGGCCAACACACCTGAACACACTTAACAAGATAGAGAATAGAGTTTTGTTGATGCTGAGAACGGAATGTATATGTTTTTAAATAACGTTCTTAGAATGTTCGTGGAACATTACTAATGTATTCTGAGAACATGACTTTAAATAGAACCATGAGAAACCTGTAGGAAACGTTTTGGGAAGGTTGTATGCAAAGTTGCCATAGGACAATCACTCTCTCACCAAGCTCTAAGAAACATATGGTTCTCAGAACATTATGTGGTAGCTTGGTAAGCTATCAATATCAGAATGATATAGGCTACAAAGATGTGGGGGTAGTAGTGGTTGTGGTGATGAGGGCAGTTTGAGGTATTCTTATAGTCAATGTTTTGTGTTGCATTTTAATTGCATTATAAGTGAAAGAGGTCTGGTACCCACAGTTCTATAATCCAATAGTCATTGATTTTAATCATGATAATGCAACTGTGTGTTACACAACTATTTCTGGGAAAAGTTAAGTGGATTACATTTATTCATTAAATGTATTGAAGGCTGAGTAACTTTGGTACAGAACAAAGCTTGGAAAGGGGATACCTAGTCCCCCCCCTCCCCCCAGTTCCAGAGTGTCTTCAGCAGGAAAAAGGCGTAAATTCTGCCCCCTCATCACCCGGAGGACTGCGCGATCAACCTCCTTCCTGGGTCGAATCTACTCCTTGTCCATCCCAGAGAATGAGGCTATGGACACCAATATAGAGGAGGCCCTTGACATGAGATTCATCCGTCCATCCACGTCTCCGGCTGCATCCAGTTTCGTTTTTATGAAAAAAAAGGATGGTAGTCTCCGTCCCTGCATAGATTACCGACCCCTCAATGACCTTACCATCAAGAATCGGTTCCCTCTTCCTCCGATTCCGGCCGCACTAGAACAAGTTGGACAGGCTACCATCTACTCCAAATTAGACCTACGTTCTGGCGTCTGTCAGACCCCAACTAAATCAGTGGTGCCATACCTCGCTGAGTTCTGTCCATCATGGGATCACCCCGGACCACGGAGCTACTGACACGCATGTTCTGGTGGTCATCCCTAACAGCAGACGTCCGAGATTACGTTCTTTCCTGTCCCGTCTGTGCATGGGCAAAGAGCCCTCGCCAACTACCTACCGGTAAGATTGAGCTTTTAACTACACCACACAGACCATGGTCCCACATCCCCAGACTCTTCGGGCTTCACTATTTTAGTTGTAGTGGACCATTTCTCCAAGATGTGCCGACTCATCCCCCTTCCGCATCTACCTAATGCCATGGAAGTGGCCGAGTGCATGTTACAACAGGTGTTTTGTCTGTATGGGATTCCGGAAGACTTTGTTTCGGATCAGAGACCCCAGTTTGTTTTCAGGGTGTGGCGAGCCTTCTGCGACCGACTGGGGGTCTCCATCGGCCTATCCTCCGGATACCATCCCCAAAGCAATGGGTAGACGGAACGCCTGAATCAGGAAATAGGGAAGTACCTTCGCCAACACTGCACCCACCAACCACACGAAGTGGAGTCGCTCTCTAGCCTGGGCCAAATACGCACAGAACTCCTTGACTCCAAGCGTCTGGGGGGTCGCATCCACTACCTGGTGGATTGGGAGGGGTATGGACCGTAACCGTCCTGAGCACCCCACTCCACGTCCCCGGGGGAGCCCCCCTGCTCAGCTTCCTAGGCCGTCAAGAGCCGCCCGTGGGGGGGGGGGGGGGGGGTACTGTCTGCTTCCAACTCACACTCTCAAACACATAGATCCCCTGAATGCAGCTCACTTTCCAGATCCCAATCACCTGAATTCTGATCACCTGTTCACACACCTGTATGTCATTATCACACACTGTTTAGTTCAGTTCCTTGCTCCCCATCATTGTGAGGTATTGTTTGTTTTGTGACACACTTCTATTCTGAGCTTCGTTTTTTCCATAATTGAATCCCCCGTGTATGATAGTTTTTGCCTGCCTCACTAACGACGCCTTTTGTCTATTCCCTGCCTGTACATCTGATTTCCTGTTATGAACCTATTGCCTCATCTCCCAGTCGATGTTACTAGCCTTTTCCCTGCCTGTACTGTTGCCTTGTTGGACCCCCTGTGTATGACATTCTGCCTGCCCCTGGACCCAGCTACCTGCCTCCTCCTGTGGTCCTTTACAATAAACACCTGCTGTGCCCTGTGCTTGAAACCAGCTCTCTGTCTCCCATCGTGTTCATTACAACCCTTACCTACCGATCTATAAATTACGTCTCCGTAATCTAGCATGGGTAGGATGGTCATCTGAATCAGGGTTAGTTTGGCAGCTGGGGTGAAAGGGGAGAGAATACGATAGAGGAAACCAAGTCTAGATTTAACTTTAGCCTGCAGCTTTGATATGTGCTGAGTGAAGGATGGTGTACCGTCTAGCCATACTCCCAAGTACTTGTATGAGGTGACTACCTCAAGCTCTAAACCCTCAGAGGTAGCAATCACACCTGTGGGGAGAGGGGCATTCTTCTTACCAAACCACATGACCTTTGTCTTGGAGGTGTTCAGAACAAGCTTAAGGGCAGAGAAAGCTTGTTGAACACTAAGAAAGCTTTGTTGTAGAGCGTTTAACACAAAATCCGGGGAGGGGCCAGCTGAGTATAAGACTGTATCATCTGCATATAAATGGATGAGAGAGCTTCCTAGTGCCTGAGCTATGTTGATGTAAATTGAGAGAGGTGGGGCCTAGGATCGAGCATTGGGATACTCCCTTGGTGACAGGCAGTGGCTGAGACAGCAGATGTTCTGACTATATACACTGCACTCTTTGATAGAGGTAGTTAGCAAACTAGGCCAAAGACCCATCAGAGACAACAATGCTCCTTATCCGGCCCACAAAAATGGAATTGTCTATCGTATCAAAAGATTTGGCCAAGTCAATAAAAATAGCAGCACAACATTGCTTAGAATCAAGGGCAATGGTGACATCATTGAGGACCTTTAAGGTTACAGTGACACATCCATAACCTGAGGGGAAACCAGATTGTATACCAGAGAGAATACTATAGACATCAAGAAAGCCAGTCAGTTGATTATTGACAAATTTTCCCAACACTTTTGATAAACAGAGCAAAATAGAAATAGGCCTATAACAGTTAGGATTAGCTTGATCTCCCACTTTAAATAAAGGACGAACTGTGGCTGCCTTCCAAGCAATGGGAACCTCCCCAGAGAGGAGAGACAGGTTAAAAAGGTCAGAGATAGGGTTGGTGATGATATGGGCAGCAACCTTAAAGAAGAAAGGGTCTAAACCATCTGACCCCAATGTTTTTTGGGGGTCAAGTTTAAGGAGCTCCTTTGGCACCTCGGACTCAGTGACTGCCTGCAGGGAGAAACTTTGTAGTGGGGCAGGGGAAAAAGAGGGAGGAGTATCGGTGCTAGTCGCATTAGAAGGGGTGGGAGATGAGGAAATGTTGGACGGGCAAGGAGGCATGGCTGAGTCAAATAGGAATCCTGACTTAATGAAGTGGTGATTAAAGAGCTCAGCCATGTCCTTCTTGTCAGTAACAACCACATCATCAACATTAAGGGACATGGGCAGGAGTAGGGTTTATTCTCCAGGTCTTTAACCGTTTTATAGAACTTCTTGGGGTTAGACCCACAGAGAGAGAACTGCTCCTTAAAGTAACTTTGGCCTTCCGGATAGCCTGAGTGCACTTATTTCTCATTTGCCTGAACGAGAGCCAGTCAGCCTGAGTATGCATGTGCCGAGCCTTAGTCAGGTGGTTTAAGAATGCCCCAGTTTAGGTCACCTAGCAGGACAAATTCAGACTTAGTGTAAGGGGCCATGAGAGAGCTTAGGACAGGTAGGGTACAGATGGTGCTGATGGAGGACGATAGCACCCAGAAACAGTCAGCAAAGAGTTATTTGAAAGTTTAATGCTTAAAACCAGCAAATTGTTTGGGGACAGACTTGGTGGAGGCAACCAAGCACTGCAGGCGATCCTTGGTAAAGATTGCAACTCCCCCACCTTTGGAAGATCTGTCTTGCCGAAAAAGGTTATAACCGGAAAGGTTAACATCAGTATTCAAAACATAACCACGTCTCCGTAATGACCAACACATCTGGATTGGAGCTGTGAACCCACACTTTCAATTGATCCATTTTAGGTAATAAGCTTCTAGTGTTAATGTGCAGAAAACCCAGGCTTTTACGAGAGCAGAAATCAGTGAAGCAGATATCAGAGCACAAGTCAGAATTGGGGCTAGCAACAGTAGATGGGCCAGGTTGTACATGCACATTTCCAGATATCATCAGCAGTAATACAATCAAGGCACGGCAGAGGACAGGGAGAGCTCTGCAGTGCTTATTGATGAAATTTGAATGTGCAATAGATGGCAACAAGATCATATTGTACAGCAATTTGTCCCATATTATATTGCTATCAGATTAAGGTTATACATTGTGTGGAATTCAGGCAAGTAGCTGGCATCTTATAGTTAACAGATATGTTGGTTCTGGACTATTGACTTATTCCTGTTAAGGGACGAACAAATTCTTATTTCCAATTACGTTCTGGCAAAGCATGTGTTTGGATAGCCGTAGCCTAGCTGTGAAGAGTGTTGGGCCAGTAACCAAAACGTTTCTGGTTCACATCCCCAAGGTGTAAAAAGCTGATGTTCTGGCCTTGAGGAAAGCAGTAAACTCCCTGGGTGCTGTGGATGTTGATTAAGGCAGCCCCCTGCACCTCTCAGATTCAGAGGGGTTGGGTTGAATGCATTCAGCTGTGCAACTGACTAGGTATTCCCTTTTCCCATACTGTCTAAAGAGATTGTGTTGTAAGTATGACTAGTGTTTGGGGTGAATAAAGAGGTACCTACTGTAACATTACTGTGCAGACCAGGATTAAAGTTTTATTGTGTATACTTTGTGTTTAATTGAGCTTGCCAGGTGCAATGGAACCAATGCTGGATCTTTACAACAAGAGGGCTCAATCTGTCAGACCACCATTTGCCTCATGCAGCGCCACACATCTCATTTTCATAAGGTTGATCAGGTTGTTGATTGTGACCTTTGGAATGTTGTCCCACTCCTCTTCAATGGCTGTGTGAAGTAGCTGGATATTTGCGGGAACTGGAGCACCCTGTCGTACAAGTCGATCCATAGCATCCCAAACATGCTCCATGAATGACATGTCTGGTGAGTATGCAGGGAATAGAAGAACTGGGACATTTTCAGCTTCCAGGAATTGTGTACAGATCTTTGTGACATGGGGCCGTGTATTATCATGCTGAAACGTGGTGATTGCGACAGTTGAATAGCACCACAATGAGCCTCAGGATCTCGTCACGGTATCTCTGTGCATTCAATTTTCCAACGATAAAATTGCAATTGTGTTCGTTGTCAAAAGCTTATGCCTGCCCATACCATAACCCCACCGCCACCATGGGGCTCTCTGTTCACAACGCTGATATCAGAAAACTGCTCCCTACACAATGCCATACATGCTGTCTGCCATCTGTACGGTACAGTTGATTCAAGGATTCATCCATGAATAGCGCACTTCTCCAGCGTGCCAGTGGTCATTGAAGGTGAGCATTTTCCCACTGAAGTCGGTTACGATGCAGAAATGCAGTCAAGTCAAGACCCTGGTGAGGATGACGAGCATGCAGATGAACTTCACTGAGACAGTTTCTGACAGTTTGTGCAGAAATTCTCTGGTTGTGAAAACCCACAGCTTCATCAGCTGTCCGGGTGGTTGGTCTCAGATGATCCCGTAGGTGAAGATGCCGGATGTGGAGGTCCTGGGCTGCCGCGGTTACATGTGGTCTTCGGTTGCGAGACCAGTTGGACGTACTGCCAAATTCTCTAAAACGATGTTGAAGGCGGCTTATGGTAGAGAAATGAGCATGCAACAGCTCTGGTGGGCATTCCTGCAGTCAGCATGCCAATTACACATCTGTCGCATTGGGTTGTGACAAAACTGCACATTTTAGAGTGGCCTTTTATTGTCCCCATCACATGGTGATATGCCACACCTGTCAGGTGGATGGATTATCTTGACAAAGGATAAATGCTCATTAACAGGGATGGAAACAAATTTGTGCACAACATTTGAGAGAAATAAGGTTTTGTGAGTATGGAAAATGTCTGGGATCTTTTATTTCAGTTCATGAAACATGGGACCAACACTTTACATGTTGCATTTATATTTTTGTTCAGTGTATATGTGTGGTCATAAAGGGTTTACTTTTAATTTAAACACATTCACTTACGCAGTAACTTGGTGAAGGCTTCAGGAATGTAAGTAATTGAATGCAACAACCATGTCTCTGTCACTATTAAACACAGTCAAGGTTGTGTATATCTCACATTTATTCGAAAGGCTTGCTGGGAAATATCCAAAAATGGCTTTACACCCTACAGTGTTAAAACAACACCCCCAGTGTTTAGTGTTTGAAACCTAAACGCCTTAAACTATGGCTGGGGAATTGATAAGGACCTCACAATACGATATTATCACAACACATTGGTGCCGATGGGATATGTACTGCGATTCTCACTATGTATTTCGATTCAATACTGGGATTTATTGCGATTCGATGTTCCAAACATATTGCTCACCATATGTCTACTGCGGAGGGACAAGAGAGAGCCATGACATTTTTTTTTATCAGTCATGGAAATAAAAGTGTGGAAAACAAATTGGCTCCCTATTTAAAAAGAAGATGGAAGGGAAAATACTGGAGCTTTGGTGCAGGTACTGCCAACTAATGCAAAAATAATATTGCAATATTGTCAAAACGATACGATATATCGTCAAAAACAATATCCCGATATGTAACTATCGATTTTTTCCATCACTAGAATAAACGTGTTCATGTGTTTAAAAAGTGTTAGTGAATAAACATGTTCTGAAGTTTCCAATCTAAAAACTGGTGCCTTTTAATTGAAATTGTAAATGCCTTGACACATTTGAAAAGTGTAACAAAAGTAAATATGTGTTCAGATCCTAAACACTTGGTTTACAGTTTATATACTTAAATTTAAACCATTTAAATTCCCAATTGTTACTCTCGTATATGCTACCTTAGTTATCAGCTATTCTGTACTGTACTTATAAATACATAGAATGTAGGTCTACATTACTTAAAATCTGGAGACATTTCCAATTAGACAACCATAAGAGACTCTTGTCCGTATCTTGATAAGAGGCTATAGTTCATGTGGTGTAATTGAAATGAATGTCCATTACAGATATTATTCTGTGACGTGTTATCTCAAACATGTTCCTCAGTTATTAGGCCTACAGGCAGAGGAGTTGGACTGTTACCAGGCAACAGTTGGAAGGGTCTATACCGGCAATAATGCTCATGTGTTCTGCCTTTGTCAATCAAAGCTAATTATTTTAAATGCAGTGTTTTACTCCCTCTGTGCAATGACAAAACAGAGCAGATTCACAGCAGTACCCGTTTTGTGTGGTGGTACGGTCATGGCTCATTCATTGCACGAATGACATTAACGGGTTGTTGGAGCTCCACGCACTATAGTCCTTTGTTTGCCATCCTGTGAGTTGTTGACTATAACTCTACATCTTATGAGCTCACTCTGCATACCAGCTGTTGGCATAGAAAGGCTTGGTGAAGTAGCTAGTCATCCATAAATCAAAGTCTTACAGATCTCTTCACAAATGATGCAACATGGTACTGTGGCCTATACCCATTAAAAGTCAGTGATTTTTTTCTCACCTGATCTGCAGTACTTCATACACAACTTTGCTGTTGCCTTTGTTTTTGCTTTTGTCAAAAAATTCTAAAAAGCATTAGACATGTTAATGCATTCAATAGTTTGTTCTTTATATGCACTGATTGTATGAGGAGGTGTCTTGAGACAAAGAAAGTGTAAAAGTCTGTAACAGAGACGCTGTGAGTCGAGAAGCAGGTGAACCATTTAATAAAAAAACAAACATGGACCGAGACAACATACCAGCGGCGTTTACCCATGAACACAGGAACAATACTGACTGAGGAAGGAACCCAAGGGAGTTAAAGATATAGTGGAGGAAATCAGGAAGGTAATGGAGTCCAGGTGCATATCATGATGATCTGCAGGTGTGCGTAATGATGGATGCCAGGACCGGTAGTTAGTATACCGGCAACGTCGAACACTGGAGTGGAGTAGCGGGAGTAGACGTGACAATGTCTAATGGGTCCTAGTCAACCATGAATAACAGAATGTGTGCTCATGACACGTAGTGTCTATTCCCTCTTGATCGTCCGCTGTCTCTCTCTGACGCCGCACACACACACACACAAACACGCACATGCACGCACACACGCATGCACGCACACACGCATGCACGCACATGCACATGCACGCACGCACACACACAAACACACACACACATACACACACACACTTAAAAGATGCCCCAGGCATGCCCCAACCTGTGTGGAAAAGTGATTTAGGAGACTCAATAAACCTCATAACAACAAATAAAGAAATTATTTATTTTACACTTGAGCATCCTCGTAAATTAAGTTCCCAGCATTGTCTTATTCCATTTTGTCTGCGACTGAAATAAAATATTAATTTTACAAACTCACAATAGTATTTCCCACCCAGTTTCATCTTCTCTCCACAATACTTTTTAACTTTTTAAAACTAGATATTTAGCACACATACTGTACTTCGAACAAAGCTATTAGGGTTCTTATGTTATTCTCATTACAGTATTATATACTGAGCTGTTATGTCTGAACATGTAAAGTAAATTATATCTATTTTCAAGGTCCACAAATTAAATGATTTGCCCAAGTTATAGATAAAGCTATCTTAAAAAGTTGGTCTTCAACCATGTAGACAAGATTTACAATCTATCTGTGATTACTTCTTGATTATTCACCAATTGGGACACTACAGTTTTAAACTACAATGGTTGATAGCTACTATTTGTCGGTCTGCTGTGTTATAGCTTTACCATGCATCACACAACCCCTTTGGTAATATTCTGCCCTGGGTTCTCATTATTACCACTGTCATTGATTTCACAGGTTAAGTTCAGCCGGAGCAGCAGTCCTGGATACGTGTTAGTGCTAACGTGTTAGTGCTAACAGGCTTTCCATGTTTACGGTTCACAGAAAACACAGCACAATGTCCTCATTGCCACATTCATCTGCTCACCTGCTTTTAACATCCTTTGAGGTGAATGCATTTTGGAATTTGGTTGGATGACCAATTAGATGCTAAATTAATTCTGGTGCCATTTCTTTAGTTTTCCCTGTGAATGTGACGAGGGTGACAGAGCTCAGATCATAGCTTGACATTCTTCCATTCCACATTGCTCCAAACAATCTGCAGACTATGTTCTGAGTTTGCTCGTCTTGGACATACGCCTTTCCGTTGAAGTAAATATTTAGCTCTCAAACACACTCAATTACACAAAAGAAAGGCTGGCGTAGTGACTAGATTATTTGTCATGTTCATTGTCTAAATACTGTCAAACATTTCAGACAACAGACTAACAGACCTGCAATGACCTTGCATAAAATCTCCCGAACTTCCTTGTTTTTAAACTCTATTCTTGCTCTATATTAACCAACTAAATGGTGTTGCAAAAGTTGTGTTGCTATTTTTATTGCTGGATTCATATGCTGTCATGCTTCCCCACCTACAGTATATTATGGGACAGTAATGGGAACCAGCACTTCAGAATGCTTCCTTTACATGTAGGATACTGTATAGTATAACCCTGCCTTGGTATGTATAGGACCCTGCCTTGGTGCAGTGGTAGACAAATTGAAGTGTTTTTCCCTGGCGGGTGCATCTGTCTTCAGTGCTCTATTTTGTCACTGCTGTGCTGCCTGGTTGAAAATATTCAATCCAGAGCTCATCTAAAACAGACAGACCGGGGAAAGAGGACGCTGCACTTCAGAGTGTTCGATGGGCAGAAGAGACATTTGGATCATTTGGATCTAATGGATGGTCAGTACTTCCATCCATAGCCATGCTGATGAATTCAAGTGTGGTTACATTTCTTCAATCCCATGCCTCAGTGTTTACCAAAACAGTGGCGGGATGGTCGCTTTGCTGTTGTTTGACCTGCATATTGCCCTTTTAATGATAGATAGTTATTACAGTATTGACATTATGCATTCATGACTTTCACAACGGCTAAATGCGTCTTAGTCTAATTATTTCAATCTTTAGCTCAATGTCATAGGAATTAATCTCATGCCCTTGAGATACCGCTTGATCCCAGAGAAGAGGATATTCATTAAAATGACGTTTTTGTATTATTATTCATTATTTAAGATTACAGTAATACAGGGAGTTAAGTTATTCAGCAACACAGAATTAAATCTTTGTAGGCAATATTATGCACAGTAACCACAGCACAGACGCTAAACTCACATATGTAATTGTTCCTATCACAACAACCAGATGAGTGAGGATAGTGTTGTTCTGGTTGGCCGTTGTAAAATATTGTCCACCCTGCTCAGAAGTAATTTATGAACGATGAGTTCTTGCTTATTTCTTAAATTTAGCTAAATATCATGAAAAATAGCAAGTTATGAATGATGAGTTCATGCTTCTTTTTTAAGTTTACTATATATATATCACAAAACCATATGAATGGAAAGGGTGTGTGTGGTTTTTTTTGTTGGGGGGGGGGATTTCCAGTAATGGCACAGTGATTAGAGTAATGAAGATGGAGGATATTTGTAACTCAAGTAATGAACACATGGCACGCATGCACACACACACTCACACAAATACAACGTCGCTCATTGATATGTGTCATTGGAGTCTGTTGGATTCTGAGTTGAACAGATTTACATAAAATCCATGCAAATTAAACCAGCACTAACAAAAAATGTCTTTGTCAGTTTAAGGCCATGTCTGCAGCAGGTAAAAGGGGTGATGTGGCAAGGCAGGCAGGTTGTTAGCTTCTAACAGTTTAAAAAAAATTTTTCCAAGGTTGTTCTACATCATGAAGCAACAACCATGCACATGTTTTAGTTTTGTTTTTGTTTCAGAATGTGTTCTTTATGTTTCATAAACCTGTACGTAACTCATACCTTGACCATAACCACACAGGGTTTATTATCTAACCTTAACCCTACACGGTTCTTGCATCCTAATTTTGTTGAGTGAATGTGATTTTTACAAGGCATGTCTCCCATAAAGAATGTTACATTTCTACATTTTAAAAAAAGAACATCGTCAAGAGCTTGTGAGATCAAACTGCTCCCAGAGGATTCTGCTGTTGTAAAGCAGAGTGCACGACATATTTCTAATTTATATTTCTTTGTGTCTTTTTTATACTGATAATTAGACTACAGTAGTTGTGTAATACTTGGATTCAGCGTCTGGGATTTTTCTGTGTTGCACTATTGGATTTGAAATGAATGGTTAAATAAAAACCCAAGGCTGCTTCTTGAGTATTTAGCATGGATTTTGGAATGCAAAAGAAAGAGGAAATCAGAAAAAAAGTGATGATGCACTAATCAGTCACGCTCCCATTTCTCCAGTGACACAGCGAGGCCTCGAGCAAGAAGCCCTTTTCAAGGCCAATGAGAGAAATGGGAGAGACACCGAAATACACCATCAAGATCACCTGGTGCGCGCTTCATAGGCTAAACTTTCTGCTACTTGTTGCAACTGTATGTACAGAATATCACATTTTCCTCAAATGGTGAGTCCTTTAACAGTCTTCGAGGTATGTTTACCAAAATAAAGTGGCTGGGCAACTGTTTTGTTGTTGTTTGAATTACAGACTGCATCTTTAAGATTATAAAGTGCGACCCTTTAGAATTCAGGATAATTTCACTAATAAGCATTTTCATCCAAGCATAGTTTGCACCTAATATTTCGGTTGGGAATAACAAACAAATCGAATGGAACAGTCTATTACTCCTCATTATAAATATCAGAACTTGCACTTCCAAATTAAAAGGCCTGCATTGTGTTTTTCTTTCTCAGCACTGAATAATTTGAATACATTTGGGGGAAGCCATAGTCTGTTGAAAAATGGGGAAAAGTGTAGAATTCCCCCCCACATAATATTTGGGCCTCTCCAGTGTTCCCTCCTAGGCTTCTAGATTCTGACTTAGTATAATGCACCCACCCTTAGCGGCATTGGCAGAAAGCGGATGTTTCCGGTTTTCAGGGATACAGTATTTTCAACCTAACTTCCCTTTCCCCTGAAAAACAGATGTGGGGACTCAGCCCAGGCTTCTTTTACACCTGCTACGTTAGGTTAAGTATAATGCAATGATACAGGGATCCAATCCCATCAACCATGCTGTACGGCCCATTTTTTGGCAAATGGGATTATATACATGGAAATTTGCCTCCCCATCAATTACACATTGCTCAGCAATTTAAGAGCCCCCAGGTTTGTCTGGTTTTATCACCATGGAAACACTGCAGTTCATTGCACTCATGTAAATACATTTGAAATGTAAATAAGATGAGTATAATAAAGTGTTTCATGCTTTCTAGGAAGCATCCTTATGAAGACAAATGCATGTAATGTGTAGCAGACGGTCTAGTAATAACTTTACAATCGGTCTCCTGCACACACTTCAACAGATGGGGCACTCAGTTAGACAGTCTGACTGGTGAAGTTGTCCCGTGTAAAGGTCAAACTGTCAATTTGTGAGGGAACCTATAACTTTGAAGAGGAGACTTGAGATTGAGGATGGAGAGCATCTTGATCTATCCACCAGAGGGAGATAATTAAGACCTGTCCTGATGTCCTCAGAAAGCTGACTATGGTCTCACTCATTGTATCTCAATGAGTAATCATTTTTCCTTTCCTGAGAAACACCAGGCAATGAAACATCCCCTACTGTTGGGCACTTGGGCAAGGCACTTAACCCCAAAACATGCTCTCCATTCAGTGGCGCTACACTGCCGCTTTACCGTGTGTGTGTGTGCGCAGGATTCTCAGAAAGACATTGTTATGAGTTCGATCAGTATTATATTCCATGGGTCCATTCAAGTTTGACATTTTTTTTATATACCCACATGGCAGTAAAACACTGAAATACATAGGTATGGACTAACATCAATGAATACAAAATTACATACAACAATTACACACAATTTAGATGAGAAGACTCAAAGAGTCTTATGGGGGATTTCTTGTATCTCTTAGTGCTGGCATGTCAGACAGAGGAGGTGGGTGCTGCGGGTGGTCTTGGAAGTGGGACTTCATTGCCGTCTAAATCGTCTGTGTACCAGAGGGTGCTGCCTGAACTCTTCCTCCCGTAATCACAGCCACACCGTTCATCCACTTGAGTGGACCACCCCGTCTGGCAGTCATGGCCCACATGGCAGTGCTGTCTTGAACTCTTAACCCCCTTAGCATCACCACAACACAATGTGAACCATGTCTCAGGGCTGCTGAGCCGTCACCCGTAGGGCACCTCAAAACGCTCAAGGCCAGTTTGGACATGCTGGGTCTTCCTAGAGAACAATAGGGGAAAGCTCCATCTTCGGCCCTGCCACTCGCAGGACCACCAGACTACATAGATCATCCTGTAGGGAAACAAACTGCAAAAGCAAACAAAACTACTCCACAACTGCCCACTCAGTGGCCCAGATCCTGCCGACTACGACAAATGTCAAGAGGTGGAAAAGTGACAGGTTCTTTTGGATTTGAGTTGAGCAGGCAGAGTGAAGTAGAGACCAAGGACCAGTTTCACCTTTATAGCAGTGGCCATTCTCACTGGCCCAGGAACATTCACAAAGCATGCAACAAACTATCAAAGTAACAAAATGGCACAGGAGGCGATATAGCCCAGGAGGCAAGCATCCATCTTGTTACTCTCATCAAACTCACGAGACTCCATTTCCCCCATACTCCTGGAAACCATCTTACCTCTGGACTGCATCACCTCCCGTGAGCAGCCGCCCCTCAAACAGAAAGAAACAGGGGTTTTATATACTGTAGGTCAGGAACCACAATTAACCAATGAGATTGCTTTGAGAGTTAACGAGGCAATCAGTCACACCTGCGGCAGTACCCTATTCCCTATATAGTGTTGTTTTTCCAGTGCCCTGTCAAAAGTAGTGCCCTACATAGGGAATAGGGTGCCATTTGGAACAGTGTATTTTAAGGAAGGTTATCGTCTGACTTGAACAAGGGAGTAGCAGCATCGTAAGAAGCGTTCTGTTCACTGAATCTAGCATGTTGAGAAAAAAAAAATTCTGAGCCATTACTCTAAGTTTGTTTGCCTGGCTACCCATCCACATCGCTCCAGCCAAACGCCACGCCCACTAACGTTTCTTTTCAACCATGAGTCTGGATTTGCCTCCCTCCCCGACGACTTCTGGAATGCGAACACATTCTGACCGTTCTGATTGGTCCCAGAAACTGATGGATTGGGGAAGAGCCAGCCTACATGATGACGTTATCAACTTTGATAATCTGATTGGTTCGATTTGTTAGAAGTTCCAATCGCTGATTAATTTGTTTTGTACAACGCCCCTCGTTTTAACGTCACAAACAACTTCTATGATGGCAAATTCAGACTGAATGTATGTAGCGATGAATAGAGCAGTGGAATTAAATTCAGGATGGGTCATCTGGCAATAGGTTTGTAGCATTCAGGTACATGATGTCAATTCTGCTATCATCAGTGGTGGAAAGTACTTAAGTAAAAATACTCTAAAGTACTACTTAAGTAGTTTTTTGGGGTATCTGTACTTTACTATTTATATTTTTGCTTACTTTTACTTCACAACATTCCTAAAGAAAATAATGTACTTTTTACTCCTTACATTTTCCCTGACAGCCAAAAGTATTCGTTGTTATTTTTTACAGCAAAATTATCTAATTCTGTCACGTCTACTCCCGCTCCTCCCCTCCGGCATTTGACGCCTCGCCAGTATACAAACCACTGGTCCTGGGATCCATCATTACGCACACCTGGTATCAATCATTACGCGCTCCTGCACGTCACCATCAGACACACCTGGACTCCATTACCTCACTTATTACCTCCCCTATATCTGGCACTCCCTTAGGTTCTTTCCCCAGTCAGTATTGTTTATGTGTTTTATATCTATATGCTACTCGTGTTTGTTATATTGTTTGATGCGCCGTTTATTATTAAACTCACCACCTGTGCTTGCTTTCCGACTCCCAGCGTATACGTTACAAATTCACACACTTATCAAGAGAACATCCCTGGGCATCCTGCCTCTGATCTGGTGGACTCACTAAACACAAATGCTATGTTTGTGAATTATGTATGAGTGTTGTAGTGTGCCCCTGGATATCCGTCCAATAAAAAATTAAAAATTGTGCCGTCTGGTAAGGAATTTGAAATGGTTTATACTTTTACTTTGACTTTTGATACTTAAGTACGTTTTAGCAATTCCATTTACTTTTGATACTTAAGTATATTTAAAACCAAATACTTTTAGACTTTTACTCAAGTAGTATTTTACTGGGTGACTTTCACTTTTACTTGAGTAATTTTCTATTAAGGTATCTTTACTTTTACTCAAGTATGACAATTTAGCACTTTTTCCACCACTGGCTGTCATTGTCCTTCAGATGCAGTTCTGTGTTTGCCAACATGATTGATGAGGAATTTATACAATAATTTGATAGAAGCTAAGATAATAGTGTTACCTACTTCTGAGAAATGCTAGAGGACTAATCTCAGCAACAGAGATGTACAGTATCTAGCTATGAGTGATTACAGAGGACAGACAACAGAGCATTTGTAGAAGCATTTGCCTTTATACATCTTCTTGTAGTATACCTATATGTATTTAGACTAGAGGCTATATAGTTAGTTTATCCCTATTTCTGTAAGTATGTAAATCAATCATGTTCCACTCATTTCATGTGAAGGATTTTAGGAATTTAAATAGAAATCAAACTGAATAATGTCCAATGTTGGCTGTGACTAAGTAAAAACAAGTTACTGAAGAGTTATCTCCCCATTAGAGCTGTCAGGCCTGCAAATGTGCCTTGATAAACACACATTTCCTAAATTCCCAGGAGAAGGACAATCTAGTCTGCCGTAATAGACTATACAATCAGCTCAATTAGTGTCTATTGGACAAATCCACAAGTGACTTTCCAGAAGCCTACTTTCCAGGAAGCTATTATTACTGACTCATAGACCTACTCAAACATTCCATTAATTCCATGTTCAACTATGGCTTAGCTTTTTCCAGTCATCGCTGTTATTCTCACTTGTATGCACTTGCCTTTTGCATTATTCTTATGTTTTTTGTATTTGTGTGTGTTCTTGAAGATTAATTAACATTTAATTAATGGGCGATGTACCACTGTTTTTGATTGAAGCCAAGGTTAATTAATGGCATCAATGGAACTGAGACTCTCTATAGGTGTGATTGATTAGACTAGTGGAGCCTAATAGCCCAACAGTTATTTCCTCTGGGAGCTGATGCAGTGTTTCTCTAGCTTTTTGTGCAGGGAACAAACTTTAATAGACCTGAATCGATCCCGTCTAATCTGTTGGGAAGACAGGATACGGTGGTGGGCAGTATTTAACTCGAACAAAATGTTCCAAAAAATTTTCCATTAAAAAGGCAGCAGCATTCCCGATTCCAGAAGTATTATGGGATGCAATAAAGGTACACACGTGTCTAACATTGGACTGCAGTACCCAATTTGACCAATGTCCAATTTTAAACACACTTTGGTTATTAATTATTTTAATGAAGAATGTATGATGGAAATAAAGAAGAACCCAGTTTGTTGTGTTAATTGTTTCATCATGGACAGTTTCTGGGTTAGAGAAGGTTAATTGGTGAATGTGAGACAGGTGAACACAAACACTGTTAATGTGAGTGTATTAAGAGTGTACTGTATGTACCAGTATTATGTAATACATCTGCTGGGATTGGAGTTTACATACCATTACCTGTGTCATATACAGCCAGTGTTAAGTAGCAGTAAATATGAATTAGACACTGAGGGGAGCAATTTTCTCTACTGAGGGATGTTATGGTTTTTAATCCTTGATTGTTTTGTGTAATGTAATAATGTAGAGCTCTCTTAATGAGTGTTTGCTGTATTTTCACCATTGGTCATTTCAATTACCTATTAAATCCAGTTGGTAATTACATATTGTGATAATGCTGATCCAGTGATCCAGCAAGGTCCGAGCAAGGGCCCCCCATTTTTTCCATGGGGCAGAGAGAAAAATGTGCAGTTTTATAGCTAATCTCATGCAAAAAATAAATAAATCCCCCACAAATATTACTCTTAATATTAACAAAATGTTGATAGACCAAAGTATCAGCTATCACATTATGTAAAGAAACAACCTAAATGTATATCTTTTTTCATAAAATACAACTAACTGGATTAGTTGAGGATGGAGAGCATCTTGATCAGACACCTTCGTCAGACACCATATAAGGCATTCTATTTGTACAACAAGTGTTTGAAGGCCTTGCTTGTTTAATTCTAACATTAGATTATTTAAACATGTCATACAAATGTCCAAACATCTTTTTGTTTAGTTTTATAGCCCTATGAAGTTCTCCAGGGCTAATTTTGTTAGCATTCTGGTATGTTGTACTAGATTTAGAACATAAAACAACATTTCAAAAATAAACATTATCCCTTAGGTTTAGCACAGCAAATGCTTCAATTGTTTAAGCATATGTTGCAGAGAAGTTAATAAAATATTTGTTCAGAATATAAAAAAAAAAAAGACTAAGGGTATAAGCCATCAGTGACGAAGTTGACAAGCCGTTGACGGAGTTGTTAACAGATATTCAAAACAGACATATTTTTGCCTCTAAAAATAAAAGTTCAATACAAACATTTGCAAAATATAGAAAATTATTAATTTGAAAATCCCTAATCAGATCTTTCAGCACTCTGACCAAGATGACGTCAGACACAAATATGATGGAGTTGATGTTTTACAAAGTTGACAAAAATTGCATTTTTCTTCTTCATTCAAGTGATTTTCCTAAATTGCTTTATAACTCTAAACCCTAATTAAATGTAACATATTTGAACCAAAATGTATATTCTATTGTAATCTATCAGGCAGATGGATTTAACAGTTAATGGTTGTGACTGTGACCATACCATGGTGCTTCCAATATTGTTTGTTTAAATCTATAAAAAGTATAGAACTTTACAGACCATGCATGAGTGGTCTTGTTGCACTACATGCAATGAAGACATGAATAGGGGGTCCTTGTGGTATAACTGACCCTACTCATTCCTGATTAATTTAGGATTTTAGACAAATCTGACGAAGTTGACCAAATCTCCGGATATCTTTTAGAAATCACTGTTTTGAGATAAATTTTTATTAAAGATAATTTTTCAGCTGTTATCCATAATTGCCTGTTTTTAGAATTTTTAACACTTTTTTGGAGCTTTTGAAATTGAGATATTTTGCTCCAGACGGGCATTTCTAAGCATAGAGCCGAAATGGAAATACACAATATTGAAAGTATTTAGAAAATTCCCAAAACAAATCTTTTCCTGATAAAATTATTTAGCAGGTGGCTATGATTGTGGCCAAACCAGAGTGGATCTGGCCTCCTGGGAACATACACCATTTGTCAGTCCACTGACAGCTAGCGTAATGGTCTCCGTTATGCCGGTAAGGCGCAGGACAACAAAATGAGTGTTCATAAATTTTACTCATAAGAAATACCATACGAGTGGTAAAACAATCACTCGAAACGGAAACAAAATACAACAAACAATCACACACAAAAACATGGGGGAAACAGAGAGTTAAATAAGGAACATGTAATGATGGGAAATTAAAACCAGGTGTGTGAAAAAGTAAGACAAAACCAACGGAAAATGAATAATGGATCGGTAGCGGCTAGAAGACCGGTGACTTCGACCTCCGAAGGTCGCCCGAACAAGGAACAAGGAGAGGGACCAACTTCGGCTGAAGTCGTGACAGCTAGTTTCAACAGGTTTCTCACACTCTTAGAAAAAAAGGTTCCTTATAGAACCAAAAAGGGTTCTATCGCTTGCTTCATATATGGAACCCCTAAAAGTTCTATATAGAACCATTTCATAGGGTTCCCTAAAGGTTCTTCTTCACTGAACCTAAAGGATTCCATATAGAATCCTGCATGGTGCCATTTATGAATTATGGCTGCTACTATTAAATAGTAATATTTTTTAACTAACAACATCATTTAATAAACTATTAAATATTGGAAAAAAATATACCAGCATAGTTTTTAGAATGTATTGTCATTATATTAAACATAGTTTGAAAATGTGCACTGGTGGCCAGGGAGACATCTCTTTGTTTGAATGATGGCCCATGACTTCTTTAGAATAGAATACAATACAATCCAATACAACTTTTTCCATTAGTTACAATGAACAACAAAAATGTGTCTTCTGCTCCATTCTCAACCCCCCCCAAACAGCAGACCTCACATATACAGTTGAGACGAGCATAGGTTGAAGCTGCAGTGCAGCGCCCCTGAATGGAGAGCATGTTGAAGGGTTAAGGGCCTTGCTTAAGGGACCAACAGTAGGGGAATGTTCTAAGGATGTGAAACCAGCATCCCTCCAGTTGTCAGATCAATTCCACTTTTCGGCCACAGGTCAAACTCCTGCATCAGGTACAACTCCTAAGACGCTAGGCAGCCTTCCGCCAGTACAGTATGGGTTGTTGCCTGACTGGTTCTAGAGAAGAAGAAAAAATTAGCAAAAACATAAATTAATCTTCAGAAATAAGCTTGAGTTAATCTGCCAAAATGAAGACAAAAGTCTGTGCAGACATAATTACTATAATGTAGAAGAACAACTTACAAGCTGTTGCTGTCAGTAGCAGCCGAAAGAGAGATCCTCAGCCTCTGATAGTTCTAAGTTAACGCCAGACAGAGCAAAACATAAATAGTGTGTTAAAAGTAATAGAATGATTTAACTAGGCTATTGAATCACCAAGACATGTTATACATAATCTATTATAAATCATTTATACATACCTCAGTCTTCTAATGGCTTCATGAAACATTTTTATTTCTTTCATTTTTTATTTAACCTTTATTTAACTAGGCAAGTCAGTTAAGAACAAATTCTTATTTACAATGACAGCCTAGGAACAGTGAGTTAACTGCCTTGTTCAGGGGCAGAATGACAGATTTCTAACCTTGTCAGCTCGGGGATTCAAACCAACCTTTCGGTTACTGCCCAACGCTCTAACCACTACGCTACCTGCCGCACAACATAGTCCCCTCACTGAATTCCACACTGAAATACTGAAATAAAAGTAACAATTTCCTAATTGACAATGTCAGGCTGGGTCTGTAGCTTTATATGGCATATCCCATAATAACAAATAATGTTTATTTGAAAGAGTTTGCTGGCTAGCTAGTAAAGTGGTGAATTAGCCTAAAGTGGCCCTGCTTTTTCTGTTTAGTTAGCTAAGCTTACAAACATTCTCAAATTCTAATCAAGTTTCAACTTTATTTATCAAGCCTATAGTTTATCATATGACTTTAGCTTCATATATTTGAAATAAATAATAAACTTTGCTTACCTTAGTACATTGAAAAAGAATGTGCTTATTGGTAGGGTACTTCCAAGTTGGTTCAACAATCATCCCCTTGAATGGTCATGCTGCAATGGCAGTTGGTTTTTTAACTTAGGGAGTGGTGGGGCGCTAGCGCTGTGATATTGGGGCGCTAGCGCCCCACTCCCGACACTACCCGGTGAAATGCAAGGTGCCAAATTCAAAATCCAAAAGTTGAATTATTAAACATTCATCAATATTGTTGCATAGTCATCAAAAGCTCTGCTTCTTGGCAATATCACAGCATTGTCAGATTTCAAAAAGGCTTTACGGCGAAAGCACTACATTTGATTGTTTGAGGGTAGCACCTCCAAAATTCTTCCCATTAGCATAAATTCATAAACCATCGCGGTTCACACAAAACACATTTCATAGCGAAAACAAATCCCTTACCTTTTGAAGAACTTCTGCTGAGGGCTTCCCAAGTGTCCAACGAAGACAATCAATGGTTCTTTTGTTAGAAAAAGTCATTTATTATATCCATAAATCTCCGTTTGGTTGGTGCGTTATGATGAGAAAATACAGCGTCCACTCGCCCATTGAACCGTGAAGAGAACTCGTTCAACCTATACCTATACACTTGTCCAAGAACAATCAAACATCATTGATAATGTATCCTTAGGAACACTTTAATGTATATTTAGTATAATATTTCAACCGGATTATAAACTGGGCGATAGGAAAGGAAAAAACCACAGCGCGCGCAAGCCTGTGAACGCGCATCCTCTTCTGTTTACTTCTGGTGACCACTTCCCAATTCTTCTTCTATTACCATCCAGAGCAACTAAACGTAATCAAAACACTGTCTAGAGACTGTTGACATCCAGTGGAAGCAATAGGTACTGAAATCTTACTCCCTTATATGGTCATTTTCAATAGGGAGGGGTTCAAAATGAGGCAATGTGTCAAATACACTTTTTCCAGGACAGAAATTCCTCGGGTTTTCGACTGCCATATCCATTCTGTTATACTCACAGACAATATTTTAACACTCTTAGAAACTTCAGAGTGTTTCCTATCCAATAGTACTAATTATGTGCATATCCTATTTTCTGGGCCTGAGTGGGAGGCATTTTACTTTGGGCACGCCAGACTCTCCAAAACCGTCACCTCGGGAGCTGCTCCCTAAGAAGTTAATAGGAATGGCAGTTACATTTTGAATTGACCAAAAGTTTCTAGAAATATAACCCCTTTTTTTTATCTAAGGGTGCATTCCTAAATTCACTCTGGCTATCTACTCCGATTTCAGAGCGCAGAATAACTGATGAATTTACGAACATGCAACACCCGCTGAATATATGACCGGTGTCAGTGAACTCATCAAAAAAACATAATTAAATTGTTGCCAGCAGCACAGTTACAGTCACCAACTCCATACAACATGAAAACAGCCTAACCAGCTCTTCTATGGCGAGTTAAATGGTCAGAGTGAGGTGTTCTCTCATTTGTGTCTGGAAGTAGCTAGCAAGCTAGCCATCTTTAGCCAGTTAGCTTGGGTGCTTGACTGCCTTTGTGAGGTCAAAACGCTCGGATCAACCCTACTCCTCAGCCAGAGTGTCCAGTGCAGTGTACGCTCTGAACCCTCCAAGAGCGAACGTAAATCTTACAGTACATTGCTCTGCATTTACGAACGCCCAGAGCGCACTTTCGAACTCACCCTAAGAATGTATGCTTTTATTAAACAAATTATTTCCTCTTGCTTCTAGCTAGCATTTAGTTTGCAACAGCACGTTTCTATGAACCTTGCTGTTTGCCACTCAGACCTCGGCAACAATGTTGCAAACTATGAATTCCATCTCCCCCTCTGCCATAAAGAGCTGGCAGAGGGGACATCAGCTAGCCATTTTTTCTGACCAGGCGAAATCATACAGCAGAATCGTTAATTTGAATATAAATGTCAATGCAAAACAGCTAAAACAAATGAAAATAGCGATAATCAGCTGTCATTTCAGAATTTGATGTGACTGGGTTAGCTTTTGTTATCTGTTGTTGTCTAAAATCCCCATTACACTCGGGGATAGGGACATCATCCTCAAGGTTGTTTGCCTTCACTGGGTATCCAGCATACACCTTTACTTTATCCACATTTTGTTGTGTTACAGCCTGAATTTATTATTTATTACATTTAGATTTTGTGTCACACTGATATACACACAATACCCCATAATGTCAAAGTGGAATTTAGATTTTCTGTATTCAACCCCTTTGTTATGGCAAGCCTAAATAAGTTCAGGAGTACAAATGTGCTTAACAAATCGCATAATAACTTGTGTTGACTCATTCTGTGTTCAGTAATAGTGGTTGACATGATTTTTGAATGACTACCCCATCTCTGTACTTCACATACACAATTATCTGTAAGGTCTTTCAAGTCCAGATTCAAACACAAAGTCCAGGGAGGTTTTTCAATGCCTCGCAAAGAAGGGCACTGATTGGTAGATGCTGAATATCCCCTGAATATCCCCTTATCCCCGTTATTAATTAGGCTTTGGCTAGTGTATCAGTACACTCAGTCACTGGCAAGACTTGAAAATGGCTGTCTAGCAATGATCAATATTCAACTTGACAGAGCTTGAAGATTTTTTTTCAAGAATAATGGGCAAATATTGTACAATCCAGGTGTGCAAAGCTCTTGGAGACATACCCAAAAAAACTCACAGCTGTAATCACAGCCAAAGGTGCTTCTACAAAGTATTGACACAGGGGTGTGAATACTTATGTAAATTAGATGTATCTGTATTTCATTTTTTATAAATTCAGGCTGTAACATAACAAAATGTGGAATAAGTCAAGGGGTATGAATACTTTCTGAAGGCACTGTATATATAACCTTTTTCAGTAAAGGGTTCTTTAATCTCGTCCAAAGAATCAAAAGGTTCTATATACCCCAAATAACAATTTTTTCTAATAGTGCATGGCTTTTCAAAAGTGCATGGCTTTTTGCCCTTTCTCTCTCTCTCTCTTCCAAAAGGGATTCCAAATTCCAGAATGTTTTCTAGTTTTTGTGAAAGCATGGGTGGCTTGAGGCGAGAAGTGAGGTTTTGTTTTTGTTGGGGGATTTTATTTTCTAATTTGAAGCTTATTCTGCATTTCCCCTGATTGCTAAGAACAATGGCTTTGGAATGCATCTGTATGGTTTTAATTTATTTGCTTGAATGAGGAGGAGAACCTGATATCAGACCTGATATCCACAAGCAAATGATGAGTATCAATGATTAAGGACAAATCTTTTGTTTGCACAAGGACATTTAAAAGTGAGTTAATTGAGTTGCCATAGAGGGACAGTATATGATAAAGGCAATGCATCAGAATTGCTTTGGTTTTGTTGTAACCTTTGAACAAATATATTTTGTCATCATCTCTGTTTACATTTGGGAAGGACCAATAGTGGCAGTTTAGGCAGATTGAACATTTGTTATGCCGATTTCTGTAAGTAGGAAGCTGCCCTGCTTTGGTTCAAGATGTCATATTGCAGTTCATCTTTCATGTCATTAATACCTTTCATGCCGTATCTTTGTCCAAAGGCTGTGGATGTCAAAATAGATTCAATACCATAGTGTGTGACAGACATCTCATCAGCATTTTGCTCACACTTTATATTTTTACTTTATATTTTTATTGAGTCAATTTATCTTAGCATTGGCATTTCCTGAGGAGACATTAAACATAATATTTTGCCTCTGTTTTTTCGGCGCTATCTGTATTCCGCATGAAATGTCAAGTGGATAAGAGAGAGTAATGATTTCATCTGGGGGATTCTGAGCCTATCATTATGTATAAAAGCATGAAACTGCAAGAAAACCTTGTTATCCTTGGACACCAAACAAGATTCTAGGCCTTCATTTTAATCGCTTACCTCTATAAATCAGCTAAGCCTGCTCCCTTGCTGTGTGAATTGACTACAGCACATTTAGAGGTGGAAATCAAATGGTATAGCCTATTGGTAACTATTCAATTTTCCCTGGATCAAACATTCCATTCAGTTACAAGGGTATGAATCCTATTCAAGACAGGCTCTGTAGTGTGTGAAACTTAGACTAAAGATGCGATAGTTCATGTCAAGCTGTTAAACATTTACTCACTTTGTTGCATGCACAATACACTACATATTAATGCTATATTTGATAAGGACTAGGGATTTTTTTAGGATGAAAAGAAACGGAATCGAGCTAAGCACAGGCAAAATCCTAAAGGAAACCCTGTTTCAGTCTGCTTTCAAACAGACACTGGGAGACCAATTCACCTTTCAGCAGGATAATAACCTAAAACACAAGGCCAAAAATACACTGGAGTTGCTTACCATGACAACATTGAACGTTCCTAATTGGCAAAGTTCCAGTTTAGACTTAAATCGGCTTGAAAATCTATGGCAAGACTTGAAAATGGTTGTCTAGCAATGATCATCAACCAACTTGACAGAGCTTGAAGAATTCTAAAAAGAATAATGTGCAAATACGGTACAATATAATTGATGCTTTGCCTTTAACAATGCAATTAGCAAGCAGCATTTTAATTATATTTCAACTCTCTAAAGAAATATAAGACACCTCTGATTTCTAAGTAAGCAAATTAACACATTTTGCTGTGGCTATTCCTTTATGAACATCTCACATTCATTTCAGTCTGATGAAGCTGTCACCTTGACGACGCTGGCACCTAAGGCCCACTCATTACCATATAAACACAGCTCCACATAACTGAACACCTAATTGTTGATCCATTATAGCACTAAATGGATTTTATTGAAATCAAACTTTTATTTCCCTAAAGCTTCACTTGAAATATCTAAGTGCACTCCGCTGTACATAGCAACATCCCTGTACTTTGCAAATGTACAATGCAGCACAGAAAATAACCCCAGGGATTCTTTTTTACCTTGAGGAAATAGGATAATGTGTTCAAAGAAAGAAATTAAAATAATAATGGCTTTCCCTAAAAACTTTCATATTGTCTTACTTGCTGCTTCATGTAGATTAAAGTGACAGCACATTATGGATTATGCATTGCACAAATGGCAATCTGTGATTGCTACATAATTTTTTTTTACTTTTTAATTGATGATATACACCCATTTATTATTGAAGAATATAACTTATAAATGCCTCATGAGCTTAGTTCAACTGTCAGAACCCAAAACAATAGCTTGTTTTATTCCATTGTTTGCAAACAATGTAATTTTAAACCAACACTGTATAGCCTCAAACATGGTTAAAACTATAGTTTTGATACAGTATCATAAATGGCTAGTCCTTACATCCATAGCTCTGCCTATGAATTTGAGAGTGGTTACATGAGGTCGAGTGGTTACATGAGGTCGAAGGAATTGTCCGTAGAGCTCCGAGACAGGATTGTGTCGAGGCACAGATCTGGGGAAGGGTACCAAAAAATGTCTGCAGCATTGAAGGTCCCCAAGAACATAGTGGCCTCAATCATTCTTAAATGGAAGAAATCTGGACCCACTAAGACTCTTCCAAGAGCTGGCCGCCCGGCCAAACTGAGTAATTGGGGGAGAAGGGCCTTGGTCAGGGAGGTGACCAAGAACTCGATGGTCACTCTGACAGAGCTCTAGAGTTCCTCTGTGGAGATGAGAGAACCTTCCAGAAGGACAACCATCTCTGAGGCACTCCACCAATCAGGCCTTTGTGGTAGAGTGGCCAGACGGAAGCCATTCCCCAGTAAAAGGCACATGACAGCCCGCTTTAACAATTTTTAGGGCCTTCCTTTTTAGGGCCTTCCTCTGACACTGCCTGGTATAGAGATCCTGGATGGCAGGGAGCTCAGCCCCAGTGATGTACTGGGCCGTGGCCTATGCACAAACCACTCTAGTGCCTTACGGTCGGATGCTAAGCAGTTGCCATACCAAGCGGTGATGCAGCCGGTCAAGATGCACTCAATGGTGCAGCTGTATAACTTTTTGAAGATCTGAGGGACCCTGACAAATCTTTTCAGTCTCCTGAGTGGGAAGAGGAGTTGTCATGCCCTCTTCCCAACTGTGTTGGTGTGTTAGAACCATGATAGGTCCTTAGTGATGTGGACACCGAGGAATTTAAAGCTCTTGACCCGCTCCACTACAGCCCCATTGATGTGAATGGGGGTGTGCTCTGCCCTCCGTTTTCTGTAGTTCACAATCAGTTCCTTTGTCTTATTGACGTTGAGGGAGAGGTTGTTGCCCTGGCACCACACTGCCAGGTCTCTGACCACTTCCCTATAGGCTGTCTCATCGTCGTCTGTGATTAGGCCTACTACCGTCGTGTCGTTGGTAAACTTAATAATGGTGTTGGAGTCATGCATGGCCACACAGTTGTGGGTGAACATGGAGTACAGAAGGGAACTAAGAATGCACCCCTGAGGGGCCCCCGTGTTGAGGGTCAGCGTGGCTGATGTGTTGTTGCCTACCCTCAACACCTGGGGGCGGCTCGTCAGGAAGTCCAGGATCCAGTTGCAGAGGGAGGTGTTCAGCCCCAGGGTCCTTAGCTTAGTGATGAGCTTGGAGGGCACTATGGTGTTGAATGCTGAGCTGTAGTCAATAAACAGCATTCTCAAGTAGGTGTTCCTTTGTCCAGGGGGAAAGGGCAGTGTGGAGTGCAATAGAGATTGCGTCGTCTGTGGATCTGTTGAGGCGGTTTGCGAATTGGAGTTGGTCCAGGGTGTCTGGAATGATGGTGTTGATGTGAGCCATGACCAGCCTTTCAAAGCATTTCATGGCTACAGATGTGAGTGCTACGGGGCGATAGTCATTTAGACATTCTTGGGCACAGACTATGGTGGTCTGCTTGAAAAATGTATGTATTAGAGACTGGGTCAGGGAGAGGTTTAAAATGTCAGTGAAAACACTTGCCAGCTGGTCAGCACATGCTCTGAGTATGCGTCTTGGTAATCCGTCTGGCCCTGCGGCCTTGAGAATGTTAATCTGTTTAAAGGTCTTACATCTGCTACGGAGAGCGTGATCACACAGTTGTCTAGAACACCTGGTGCTCTCATGCATGGTTCAGTGTTGTTAGCCTCGAAGCGAGCATAGAAGGCATTTAGCTCTTCTGGTAGGCTTGCGTTACTGGGCAGCTCGTGGCTGGGTTTTCCTTTGTAATCCGTGATAGTTTGCAAGCCCTGACATCTGACGAGCGTCAAAGTCAGTGTAGTAGGATTTTATCTTAGTCCTGTATTGACGCTTTGCCTGTTTGATGGTTCGTTGTGCATAGCGGGATTTCTTATAAGTGTCCTGATTAGTGTCCCACTCCTTGAAAGTGGCAGCTCTAGCCTTTAACTCAGTGAGGATCTTGCCTGTAATCCATGGCTTCTGGTTGGGATAGGTATGTACAGTCACTGTGGGGACGATATCGTTGATGCACTTATTAATGAAGCCGGTGACTGATGTGGTAAACTCCTCAATGCCATCGGATGAATCCCGGGAACATATTCCATTTTGTTCTAGCGAAAGAGTCCTGTAACTTAGCATCCGCTTCATCGGACCACTTTCGTATTCAGCGCATCACTGGTACTTCCTGTTTGAGTTTTTGCTTGTAAGCAGGAATCAGGAGGATAGAGTTATGGTCAGATTTGCCAAATGGAAACCGACCAGTGTTTGAATCCTGTATCTCCTCTGCACCACAAGACTGTGTTAGGAGATAAAGCCTAGCTTGTGGAGCTAATAATGTAGGTATTCAGGTCTCAGACAAGGTTACTCATCATGCAAGCGTGATTCCAAACCGCCTTTGTTACACTTCACCCTCCTTTGACCTTGTGGTCGTTTGACCCATCCCAGTCACGGCACAAAACTTTTTTCAAGCCAGGTTCAACCCCAGTCTCCTGAGCACCTGCTCGTGTGATGAAGCAAGGTTACTTATCATGGAGGCATTGTTCCAAACCACCTTCGTTATATTTACAAGACAAGGAAAACAATTAACCTATGTTTTCTCGACAGAAGCAACAAATGTTTTTACCCTTCTTGCAACTTATCCTACCATAAATACCATGGGTCTAATAATGATTTGATTATTGTTTGGCTATTGAGAAAGTTAATAACTTATTTGACAGACTTTCCTGTTTTCAGAAGACAGTAATGTCAGTGAACTATTAACCTTTTCAATGCAAATCATTAGTGGCTTCTGGTTCTTGTCTCATTAAAATGTCATTTCAGGCTAGTCCATCAAAGGTCTTTTCAGGCCAGTCCAATCAATCAAATCCCTTTATTTATGACAATCAGAAACATCATGTGTTGTGCATTCTTCCTAGGCTATCGATTTATTAATTAGTTACAACATAGAATTAGGAATTGTAATACTATTAATTTAATAGGATCTGTATGAGCAGTGGTGGAAAAAGTACCCAATTGTCATACTTGAGTAAAAGTAAAGAAACCTTAATAGAAAATAACTGTCACGATCTTCAAAGACGGACCAAGGCGCAGCGTGCCGGGTTGAGTAAAACATATTTATTCAGTTAAACTCACCAAAACAAAAGGAAGAACACAACAATCGTGACTCAACGTGTAGCGCACAACAGCAACTAACACACTGAACATAAACAAGCCCGCACGAAAAGAGGCGGGCTTAACCGGCTTAAATAGCCCTAACAAACACAAAAACGAAAACAGGTGCAAACAATATGAATAATCAACAGAAAGAAAATAGAGGATCGATGGCAGCTAGTAGGCCGGTGACGACGACCGCCGAACGCCACCCGAACAGGCAGAGAAGCCACCGTCGGTGGAAGTCGTGACAATAACTCAAGTAAAAGTGAAAGTCACCCAGTAAAATGCTACTTGAGAAAAAGTCTAAAAGTATCTGGTTTTAAATATACTTAAGTAATCAAGATAAATGTAATTGCTTAAATATCAAAAGTATCAAAAGTAAAAGTATGAATAATAAAAAAATCCTTATGTTTAAGCAAACCACGGCACACTTTTCATGTTTTTTTTAATTTACAGATAGCAAGGGGCACACTGCAAACACTCAGACATAATGTCTTCACCCCAACATCTGCCCACAACCCTCCCTTGCCACTCACCAGACCAGTTCCCACTCTGCTCATAAGCAGAAGTTTTCCCTCCAGCATTCCTTATCCTGTTTGTGAATGCATGGGGCGGCCATTCTGTATTTCCTTTCCATGTTGTGCGTTACTGACAAAGCGAATACCTTTTATTTGTTGGAGAATATGTGGCCAGAGGTTAGGGGTGAGGACACAACAGCTGCCTTCTTGAAAGGGTCATTGACTTAGGGGTCTTGGCTGGTCTAGAACGGTCTAGAATGAGTTTGACTTCCCACTGAGCAAAAACTGTTTGAATCAACGTAGTTTCCACGCCATTTCAACCCAAATATGAAATGAGATGACTAGGTATGGGGTCAAAATTGATACAGTTACATATCGGGTTATTATTTAGGAAGATATGTCGAATAGTTTTGACAATATCGCAATATTCCTTTTGCACTAGTTACCTGTATCTGCACCAAAACTCTAATTTTTAAATAGGGAGCCAATTTGTTATTTTCACTTTTATTTCCGTCCCTCTGCAGCATGGAATCGCAATAAAATTACAGTATCGAACCGCGATACACATACTGTAGAATCATGATAATCGCAATGCATATCATAGTATCGTAATAATATCATATCATGACGTCCCTGACAATTCCCAGCCCTAGTGATGACGTTGAATCAACGTGGAAAATATATTTTATTTGAAAAAAAGAGCCGGGCGGAGAAGTCTGGCAGGTTGTAGGATATAGCACTTGTGCTGGATCTACAGATGAAATGCTTGATTTCGCTGAACAACAGAAGCTCATCATGGGAGCCACACACAACTTCAGCTTAACCTTGATGGCCCATGGTTTTCAGGAGCCCAACCAGTGTTTGAACAAGGAAGGCGAAGTCATCAAACGCGTGGCTATATCCTGAGCTGATAGGTGGAAGGTCCATTTCTTTGATCTCCTTGAAGGTAGGGATCGGCACAAGTACACGAGTACTCGATTCAAGGTTCCATAGCTAATAATTGAATACAAGTACTCCAAATTCGTCCTCTCTGGTTATCTGTGGGAATGTTGGACCCTCTGTTGTTCTGTATGGTCTTCTGCCTAGTAGGGTGGTTGGATTAAATACACCACATGCTGGGGGCACTACAGGCTGAGGATAGGCTGGAGGAGGAGCCTGGGGCAGAGGCTGGATTGGAGAAAACTAGATTGGAGGAGTGAGGTGGCAGAGGCAGAGGTAATTGATAGGTGGAAGGCTGCGACTACAGCCCCAGAATGGCGGCCCACTGCTGGTGGTTCAGGTGGTGCTTGAGGTTGATCAGGTGTAGCTAGTGCCAACGCTGGGAGGTGTGTTGGTGTGAAGTAGTGTTTTGGACTGGAATATTATATTATTACATGGATGTTGCAAATTACATTGTTATTGTCGAGAAACAGATGTCTGTCGGTCTTTAATATTAATGTCCAAACCTTTACAGTAAATATCAAAGCCGACTAAACCTTATGTTGTTGTAGTTTAATTTTCATGCTGAATCAATCTTAAACATATTACTTTCTATGTTCTGATTATGTCAAATACAGTAGATGACAAGACAAGAAAGCATTCACAGCTTATGTTAGACATATTTTGAAGGTAACGATGCACATTATTGCTGGGTCATGTTGGGCCTTGGATCATATTGTGTCTACACCCAAGTAAACACATCATGTAGGTCAAGTGATCATCTTATAATAGAGAGAGATATCATGTTTTTTTACTGTTGTTTTAACATTGTACAAGTCAGCAACATGCTGTGAAAAATATTGGAGGGTTTCTGGTGTGGGATAGAGTGCTTCAAAGTGGAGTGTCTGTAAGAGCACTACCCACTGGGCACACCTCGTCATTTCAACGTGGGTAATTTGGTAATATCTGGTTATGAAGTTGATCAATGAGATTACAACCTATAGTCACCCACTTAAAAAGACAGCCAAAAGTTAGTTGAATTTATAATGTGTCATCACTATGCTTTCAACCATCTAAAAGCACAACCAAATTCCAATGGAAAAACAATGTCTGTTGTTTGGTTGTTGTCACCTACTGTAATTGTCTATCACTGCGCTCTCAACCATTTAAAAGCGCAGAAAAGTTAAAACAGGAATACAAACAGTCAGATATTTTGTTTATTTATACCACAGATCAATATGTTATCACTGTGCTTCATCTAATAGCAGAACCAAATTATCTGGTTTGCAGTTGAGATAACATTAAATGTACATGGTGCAAGTGATCAACGCCGTTCAAGATTCTGCAATTGTGAAGATCTCAACAGAACTGCAACAACCTATGCACGCTTTATATGATTACATAAGAAGAAATGTATAGTTACAGTAACCTATTTACTGTATTACTAAGGTCATGTTGAATTGTGTTTGGTTGACAGCATGACCAAATATCAACATTTAAAGGAGATGTATCTACTGCTTGTATAGTTTCATCTGAGCCACTGGCTTTATCCCATTCTTTAATTTAGATTTTTGCTTGAGTTGGAGAATCCAACATATACAGTGGCAAGAAGAAGTATGTGAACCCTTTGGGATTACCTGTATTTCTGCATAAAAAGGTCATCAAATTTGATCTGATCTTCATCTGAATCACAACAACAGACTAATAACACACAAATTATTGTATTTTTATTGTCTATATTGAATACATAATTTAAACATTGACAGTGTAGGTTGGAAAAAGTATGTAAACCCCTAGGCTAATGACTTCTCCAAAAGCTAATTGGAGTCAGGAGTCAGCTAACCTGGAGTCCAATCAATGAGATGAGATTGGAGATGTTGGTTAGAGCTGCCTTGCCCTATAAAAAACACTCACAAAATTTGAGTTTGCTATTCACAAGAAGCATTGCCTGATGTGAAAAATAACAAAACAAAATAGATCTCAGAAGACCTAAGACTAAGAATTATTGACTTGCATATAGCTGGAAAGGGTTACAAAAGTATCTCTAAAAGACTTGATGTTCATCAGTCCACGGAAGACAAATTGTCTATAAAGGAGAAAGTTCAGCACTGTTGCTACTCTCCCTAGGAGTGGCCGTCCTGCAAAGATAACTGCAAGAGCACTGCGCAAAATGCTCAATGAGGTTAAGAAGAATCCTAGAGTGTCAGCTAAAGACTTATATAAATCTCTGGAACAGGCTAACATCTCTGTTGATGAGTCTATGATATGTAAAACACTAAACAAGAATGGTGTTCATGGGAGGACACCACGGAGAAGCCACTGCTGTCCCCCCAAAAAATCTGAAATGTACAAAAGTGCACCTGGATGTTCCACAGCACTACTGGCTAAATATTCTGTGGACAGATGAAACTACAGTTGAGTTGTTTGGAAGGAACACACAACATCAAAATCTCATCCCAAATGTAAAGTATGGTGGAGGGAGCATTATGGTTTGGGGCTGCTTTGCTGCCTCAGGGCCTGGACAGCTTGCTATCATCGACGGAAAAATGTATTCCCAAGTTTATCAAGACATTTTGCAGGAGAATGTTAGGCTACTTGTCCGCCAATTGAAGCTCAACAGAAGTTGGGTGATGCAACAGGACAACGACCCAAAACACATAAGTAAATCAACAACAGAATGGCTTCAACAGAAGAAAATATGCCTTCTGGAGTGGCCCAGTCAGAGTCCTGACCTCAACCCGATTGAGATGCTGTGGCATGACCTCAAGAGAGCAGTTCACACCAGACATCCCAAGAATATTGCTGAACTGAAACAGTTTTGTAAAGAGGAATGGTCCAGAATTCCTTCTGACCATTGTGCAGGTCTGATCCGCAACTACAGAAAACGTTTGGTTGAGGTTATTGCTGCCAAAAGAGGGTCAACCAGTTATTAAATCCAAGAGTTCACATACTTTTCCCACCCTGCACTGTGAATGTTTACATAGTGTGTTCAATAAAGACATGAAAACATATAATTGTTTGTATGTTATTAGTTTAAGCAGACTGTGTTTGTCTGTTGTTGTGACCTAGATGAAGATCAGATAAAATTTTATGGCCAATTTATGTAGAAATCCAGGTATTTCCAAAGGGTTCACATACTTTTTCTTGCCACTGTAATTTGTTAACTTGACAATAAGTTAATAGGCTATTTATTGTGTTTCAAAAGTGATAATGAATTGTGTTTAGTTGTCAACACAACCAAATATCAACATTTAGAGGGGGATTTAGTTTAAGCTTGGATGGTTCCACCTGTGCTACTGACTTAGTCTGGCTTTAATTCCAGTTTTGCTACAAATTAATAATTGATATGTTGGATTCACTCTCCATCTCAACCAAAAATCTAAGTTAAAGAATATGACTAAATCAAATCAAACTTTAATTGCACTTTAATTAAATGTTTTTATTTAGTCCTATTCTCTAACTTCAATTTTTGATTGAGATGGAGACGTGAATCCAACATATCAATTACTAATTTGTAGACAAACTGGAATTAAAGACAGACTAAGACAGTGGCACAGATTGAACTATTCAAGACATGGGTGTCAATCTGAAGTAGGATATCGGTAAGAGTCCATTCAGTGATAAAGCTCTCAGCTACTTTGCTCAGAAGAGAGGTTAGTGAGATAGGTCTTCACTGATGGAGGGTGACTTGGTTTTAGGTAAGGGGACACTATAGCTTCTTTCCATTCAGCAGGAATGATGCCCTCTTGTAGAGGTATGTTAAGAATGTCAGCCAGTGGTCCACGCTCAGCTCATATGCCAACTCCTTTATTTGTCTGCCTGGGATTTCATCTGGGCCTACTGCCTTACGGGTTTTCACCTTCTGTAGTTTTCTGTAGACTTCCCAGGCGTGGACTGTTGGAGCAGGGCATGCTGGTAAAAAGGAGGGCAGCAGAGCTGGGTGGCAGGGACTGTGCTACTTTTGATAGTGCTTTGTTAATTTTATTTGCTGTACGATATCTATCGTCTGGTCTAAGACCCTCTTTGTGGAAGGTTGCCTCAGTTTGGGAGAGGTTGGCTAAGACTTTGATGTTCTTATGCCACTGGGCATAATGAAACGACATACACTGTTACTTAACCCCTCTATTGACTAGCCTACATTAGGCCTTATAAATGTATTCTATAATATGATAATGCCTCTATAATTTCCTCTTCGAGTTGTACAAAAGAAATAGGCTATACTTTTAATGAGCCACTGCTATCACATTATACAGTAACTATGAATTTTCAGAATATAATTTATATTGCTCTCCATTTAACAATAGGCATGATTTACCCATTGCAGTCACCGGAATTAGAAGGCAACATGGTTTTGATGCCTCCCTGTGGAGGATTAGAGCAAACATTTGTTGCACTTCCCATCTCTCACAAGAAGAAACTGCAATGTCCACTGGATTTTGTCTAGAAGGGATACAGCTTTTGTCAAAATAGATTTTTGTAGCAGGTTAGGAGAACTTACACAGCAGGTTAGGAGAATTAACGTAACAGGTTAGGAAAATTAGGTTATGGTTAGGAAAAGGGTTATGGTTAGCAAAAATAAAGTCCATTTTGATATCAATTTGACAAAAGATGTATCCCATCTAGACATGACCTGTCCACTGGCACTGAAGCCCTCATTCCCAGATAGTAGACTACAACAGCAACCACAACTAGTAAAGTGTGATGGAGGGGCTTGAAAGCACACAGGGCTCTTTTCTATCTCCAGTGAGAACAAACTCTCATTTCCATTTATGTTGGATATTTGTCAGGGTACTTCTATGGTGCAATGCTATTTTTCTTGTTGACCTAAATATAAGAAAAGATCATTACTTTTTCTATAAAAATGTCACTCGTATTATTTAATTTGTGTTAAAAGACTGCATCCATTTTATGATAAGATTGTTTAAGATCATGTTGGAGCTTTAATGTGTTCGATAATAATCAGCTGGTGATACAAAATGCCTATTCCTATTGCAATTTAATATCACCACACTAAACCAAAAGACACTGGGAAACTTACAGTAAATGATTCAATATTACTTCTCCATCTTTGAAAAATCTATGTAAGCAACTCACTTCCCCGCACCCTGCCTGGCCAGCGTTGAGCTGACAGTGACAGCAGCACGCATGCGCAGTATATCAACTGTTTCGGTGTCGGTGCTGAAGTTGGGCGGATGGAAGAAAAACACCGCCGATGGAGATTATACGACAGGATGTATCTTTACTGTGCGATCTAACAAGCATCAACATAAAACACATATAAAGTAACCACTATAGACGACTGACAACCAGAATTAAAAGGGTAAGATGATGGATATTCTTATGTTAAATGTCCCACGAGCTAGCACTAGCCATGCTAGTCTCAGTAGCTAGCTGCCGCCTCTTCTTCGCAGCACAGAACATGAGAACGGTCTAACGGTGGCTAGCTAGCTATACAGAAAGTGGGTGTTAATTCGTAGTTTTGTTGATGCGACAATAAGGCACTATCGTAGCTTTCTAGTGGTTTTGCATTATTATTTGGTGTTTTGCCATGCGGAATCAGGTTGTCTTTGCAGCTGACGTTACCTGGAATGATTTAGCTAGCTAGCTAGTTCAGATTCTTCGAATCACAGCTGCGAGAGACCATGCAAAACACCCAAGGATGAGCAGCAGGCAACGACCGCTATGATGCGAATGCTTAAGGAAGTTATGACAAGCATGCAAATGCTTTAACATGTATTTAGCTCAAAAATGTACGATTATACTACAGCTCATTTGCTAACTATTATTTCTTCATGCATTTAATTAGGCAGCGAGTCAGCTTATTTTCTATTAACGAACTAGGGGTTGTCACAAGTTACCGCAGCCAAAAAGTCCAAATTTGCTACTGGTTTATCGTAAAAATTCATGAAAACAAATATGAGCTTTTTGTCTTAATTTAAGGTTAGGCATAAGGTTAGAAGTGTGGTTAAGGTTAAAGCGATACTTCTGGATTTTGGCAATGATGCCCTTGTCTACTTCCCCAGAGTCAGATGAAATCGTGGATACAATTTTTCTGTCTGTCCAGTATGAAGGAAGTTAAGAGGTCGTTATGCTAGCAGATAGCCATAGACTTCATCATTGCGCCGATACTAGTTAGCAGCTTCATTCAAACCGCATGCAGAGACATAAAAATGGTATCCACAAGTTCATCTGACTCTAGGGAGGTATATAAGTGCATTATTGGTTAGGGTTGAACCAGAATCTGTCCTTACAGGGGGCGAAATTTCGTTCCATAGGAAGTGGGGGCAATTTCACAATAGTGTGTGATTGCAGCCGCAATTCGGGGTGTTCCTGTATTTGCAGGAACACACCCCCCCCCCCCCTCGAGCATCCCATTGGTGCACGTGATCTTCATGCTTGTGTTAAACTTGATATTATGGATTTCCCCTGATTGTCTATGCGATTCAAATGTGGCCAAAAGGGAAATATAAATATTTTCGGAGATTTTCAGGGGCGAAGGACATTGTCTACCGGTGTCCTAGCTAGCTACATACCTGTGTCGCTCCCACCTGCTGTGTACCGGAGTCCTAGCTAGCTAACTAGCTACCTGCCCTCACAGTCGTTAACAGAACTGCAGGAAAAAAGTGCCGGACAGGCGGGGGGGCGAAGTACACTGTCTACCGGTGTGCTAGCTAGCTACCTATCCTGCCTCCCACCTGCTGTGTACTGGAGTCCTCCTAGCTAGCTAGCAAACAAGTTAGCACACAGTGTCCTACGCTCCCACCTTCCGAACACCTGCCCTTGCCGCCATTAACAGAACTGCGGGAAAGCAGTGCCTGACAGGCAGGGGCAAAGGACGGTGTCTACCGTTGGCCTAGCTATCGCTAGCTAGCTACCTATCCCGCCTGCTGTGTACTGGAGTCCTACCTGCCCTTGCCGTCGTTCACAGAACTGTGGGAAAACAGTGCCTGACAGGTGGGGCGAAGTACTCTGTCTACCGGTGGGCTAGCTAGCTACCGTTGTCGCCCCCTACTCCGGGCTGTATCACATCCGGCAGTGATTGGGAGTCCCATAGGGCGGTGCACAATTGGCCCAGCGTTGTCTGGGGTAGGTCATAGTTGTAAATAAGAATTTGTTCTTATCTGACTTGCCTAGTTAAATAAAGGTTAAATAAAATTAAAAAAATATTATTCTGGGTGGTTTATCAGAGGTTGGCACCCAACGTTATGGTGTGTTACTGCCACCCACTGTACTGGAGTGTCCCTGCCTTTGTACTGGAGTCTTAGCTTAAAAATTGACCAATAGAATTGATAAAGAAGGGTTCCTGCAGATGCAGGAATGCACACATGCAGGAATGCCCTGAATTGTGGGCCGCAATTGCACCCTTCTCCAATTTCTTGAGTCTCAACATAGAACCCATTGGGTGATTGGTTGAGCCTTCTTGAGTGTGTGACATCACAAAGATGCTATACAGAGCCATCTGTTTAGCTAGCTCGTGCCCCGGCATGAGCAGTTAGCACTGACCGAATGACTTAAGAAACCCAGTTTCAGCTTGATCACCAGATTAATTGGGAAATAAATGAAAGCCTCACCAGCTAGCTACCAATCTTTTAGTTTCACTGTCTGAAAAACGAGCCCACTAATTATTATTTTTACCTTACCACAAATGGTCTGGTATGTGTCGCTTGATATGAGCAAGTTATCCCAAATTTATCAAAGAATAGGTCATGCGTCCACGATTAGTTAGTGGCTACTGTCTGGCCAATAATCTAGGGTGGCAGGTAGCCTAGCGGTTAAGAGTGTTGGGCCAGTAACCGAAAGGTCGCTGGATCAAATCCCCAAGCAGACTAGGTGAAAAATCTGTCTTTGCCCATAAGCAAGGCACTTAACCCTAATTGCTCTTGGAAGTCTAGTAAATTACAAAAAATGTAAATGTAAAAATCTAGCTAGATACATTTCAGTAATTAGCTATCCTCCTAAATGCGGTGGTCTTTGGATAAATATTCTCTTCCAACTTAGTTTATCTGAAAACAAACTAGTTGCCAGTTATTGTTGCCTGTGGTGTAATCATGTCTAACCAGTTGGCTAATGTAGACTGTGCCCATGAGCTCCCAAGGCTAGATATCTGTGTCTTTTGGCATCTACGATTAGCTATTTGGCTACTGCATGGCCAGTGTAAGCCAGCATGCTAGGTAGCCAGCTACATTTCAGCTATCCTTCTAAATGCGGTGGTTACTGGATAAACTAGCTATGAGTTGAACATATTTGGCTGAAAACTAGTAGCCAGTTGTTGTTGCCCATGGTGGAATCATGCATTTCGCTGGCAAGCTGAGCTGTTTTATAAGAAAACGGATTATATGAATCAAACACTGTATCTAGCTAGCAAGCCCTCCTCTGCGCCAATGTCATTGGGGTGCGGGAATGTCAAATTCGTATTTTGGTTTTATGTTAACTGTCATTGAAGTTGGGGGTTGGGTAAACAAAATGTTTATTTTATTTATTTTTATTTAACCTTTATTTAACTAGGCAAGTCAGTTAAGAACAAGTTCTTATTTTAAATGATGGCCTACCCCGTCCCCGCAGGAAGCCTTTTGCCTTTTGGTAGGCCGTAAGAATTTGTTCTTAATTGGCTTGCCTATTTAAATAAAGGTTAAATATAAAAATAAAAACCCTGCCAAACCCTAACCCGGACAGCGCTGGGCCAATTGTGTGCCGCCCTATGGCACTCCCAATCACGGCCGGTTGTGAGACAGCCTGGTAGCGAACCAGGGTCTGTAGTGACGCCTCTAGCACTGAGATTAAGTTCCTTAGACCGCTGCGCTACTCAGGAGCCCAAAAACAGCTGCCACTTTTAAGGACGGGAAGTTAACATGGTAACAGGGCTACTCAATTCCTGTCATGTGTGTCTGTGTGTGTGAGATTTTGGATCTGAGTAGTAGTAGACAGCATCTCTTTGCTATCAGTTGAAGCAGCAAACTCAAACTAACAACCAACCTTGTGAACAAAACAATGTAAATAGCCAAGAAACTCGACGACAAAGTCTCACTTTGTAGACTTTTGAGTAAATGTGACTCATTTCAGGAAACTAGGCGTATGTCGCTCGTCACTACTTTACAGAAGAGACATTTGAACGTAAAAAACTATTTTTAATCAAAATGCGTGACCGAGAGTATACGGGTAAGAGAATCTAGCTAGCTACGTTTTCAGATATTATAAGGTTCTAATTTTGTCAAACTCAAGTTAATTGCAAATTAAAGCGTACTGTTAGCTAGCTAGCTAATATTAGCTGGCTGGCTCGCTAGCTAACGTTACGTGTATGATCTGTGTAGTAATATTATTAGAGCCATTTGCATTGCTAACTAGCTAACAATGAACCTAGCTAGTTGGTTAGCTTTAGCTACCAGTAATTTAATGCAGGGTAGCAATGTTATGAGTTAGGATTATGGTTCATTGTTTAGCTAACTAGCAACATGTCTAAACAAAAGACTACGTAAGTAACCATTTTACTGTACCGTTTACGCCTTCTGTGCTTGTGACAAATAAACGTTGATTGTTTTTTTATATAGTGTTGTTTACCAGAGACGGTAATGTGAAGAACAACATGACCTGCACCAAAGTCAAATTAGGATATAAAGTTTGGCCAACGAGACACTGTCCAAGTTATAAAATTCTCCGGTAGAATGCCCTGCTTTTATTTCGTCACACTCTCAATCGTAAGCTATTTTCTGTAATTAGCTCGCCATTAACTTGTAAATAATGATCTTGTTGAGAGTTTATTTTCCTGTAATAACAAATACAGATTAGCTAAAGTTAACACGTTGTCAGCTATATGATATGGGCATTATTTGAACTGGTTAGCCAGCTAACTTAATGTTAGCTAGCTAGCTAACAAACTAGAAACAAACCAAAACATGCTTAGAAAGTTGCTTTTAGTTGCCTGGTTTGCTAGGTTGACATATACCCTAATTAATTCTAAATGGATGGGTTTATTGGTGTTAAAATACACCTGTTATGCTATTTTGGACTACCAGGCTGCTGATTTCATGCAGCCTATCGTTTTTGTGTTTTATACTTTTTCATAACGACAACGACAAGTTTGATGTCGGACGACAATAGAATGTTCATGATGTCACTGCAACAGCTGTCTACAAACATGTCAATAGACGTAGTATAAACTAGCCTTTAGTCTTGAAATCTTTTGTTGTTTAGTACACTCCTGTACTCACTCTGTATAGCACATGGCCTCACATGTGAAGAGATGGGTGGGGCTAAGGCTTAAGAGGGTGTGAATGATGCTGAATGGGTGTAGACAAAGAAGAGCTCTCCAGTAGGTGTACCAACACATTCAAGAGACATTTTCTCAAAAGTGGGGTTACAAGTTTATCAACTTTCAGAGGAGAATTACTTTCCCATTGTTCGTCAACTGTAGTGTATGATCTACCATCTCTACTTTTATCCAATGTAAAAAAACACAATTTCAAATTTTGCTACATAAGACTGAATCAGTTACAAATGAGTCCAACTTTTATGCCTGTGCGTAGCGCCTCCAAAAATGACTATCAGCACAATGCACAAAGCTCCCTAGCCAGGCAGTTGTTCCTGCGTAAGGTGGGCTATAGATTCAAATTTCTTTGTGCGATTAGCAGCTATGAAACAAAACGGCAGAAATACTTTGAAAACAGCTAGTGCAGCATTTTTCTGCTATAAATGAACATCTCGCACATGTGCTCATACTTGACTTTTTACTCTATTTTTTTTTGCAAATGCAACTGTAATGCTCGCACTGTAGAACCCTGCAAATTGACCACCCGCCTACGTGGCTGGTGAAATAGACATTCTTACCCCCCAATACCTAAATCTACCTCCATTTGGTGGGTGGCAGGTGTTCATTTTATGTCCTGGCTCAGAGTGACTTCACACACCAAAAAATCCTTAACAAATCACCCAATGGATATTAATGACTGCCTCCGTGTATCCTACAAAAGGAAATTTTGCTTACAGTAGACGTTGATATGGCGAATCCCCTTAAGCCATTCTTATTGGGACAGGTAATGTAACATCCATAATGTTTTTTTTGTTTATTTTTTTAAACATGCCCTTTACATAGGATTGACAGATTTTACATTGCTGTTGATGTTATTTGTTTTGAGACTGTTCTGCTCAATGCTCCAGATCGTACGAGTTTGGCAAATGGACAATGAGAGGTTGTTGGCAAAGTCTAGAGATCTGTGATGATGAAAGATCTATAGATTTATGATGTTGTATCATACCATTGTAATCATTGACCATCAAAACATAGCCTAGATGTAGACATCACCTTTTTCGTTGATCTCATGTTTGCTTCAGACGATATTAAGGAAAATACATTGTCCGTTTATGGTGGAATAGAAAAATGGCCACCACGGTCAGCAGAAGTTTTTTGCGATTGCTCCATAGCTGAAAATGTTCCGGGCCCCAAACTTTGCAAGTATACCAAGTTTCATGCTTTTATGAAAAAGTTTTTCACACATCACCTGGACTAGTAGGCCTAACTGCCAGCCTATCACTCATACGGTAATGTTAGCTCTAATTCAAACTGTGATTTTGACTTTTAGATGTTGCTAGTCATTTGTTTCAATAAGGAATTGCAGAGCATCCCAAAACCTCAGCTCTTGATCTACTCAGAATACATCACTGAATTGGGATGGGGCTTCTTTGCCATATTTCCAGAGTCTGCCTGAACAAAACGTTAGGGTTGCGATGCGTGACCATTAACTCTGAGGTTATACAGAAAACAACTTTATATTAAAATGTTAGATCATTAAAACTCCTACTTCCTCCCCGAAACGTATTCCCGCCCTTGAGCCCCTGTGAATACAGTCTATTTGAAAGAAAATTGGTGACACCATGTTAGCCAAGAGATAGAGGCCGTCCATGGGTTTCTCAAATTAGTATTTTGTAACTGCTCTCAAATATGACACAGGTGATATTTAGCTAATATCTGTTGATGGGATATAAGGTCATTTTTTTTCTCTAGATAACAGGAAATGCAATTACAGGTGTTAATTGTCTCAGTGTTCCTCCGGGCTAATAACTGAGGGCCTAATTGGTGGAACTTTAAAACTTTTCTGTATGTAGCCTATGTGGCTGTGCTTTAATTTAAGCATTAAATGTACTTGTGGGTCGTTCTATATTAATTAAATCACTTTTTGACCACACCCCTTGAGGAGAACCTGAAGAGGTAGTGTAGCATCAGCCAGTTGAATACCAGCTAATCAATTCCTGTTACTTACGTCACCCCTAAAACGCTCTACAGTCAGTCATACTTCATGTTGCATGCACTTTGGTTGTGTGGCCACTTAGGGTACATTTAGATGAGCCTTGGTTTCAAGGTGAATCGTTCATCAATTCTTGGCTTAAAGGGATAGTTCGGGATTTTGGCAATGAGTCAGATGAACTCGTAGATAGCATTTTTATGTATCTGCGTCCAGTATGAAGGAAGTAAAAAAAAGTTGCTTCACGAGCCAATGCTAACTAGCGTTAGCGCAATGACTGGAAGTTGCGCTAATGCTAGATAGCGACTTCTTTCAAACTGCACGCAGAGACATAAAAATCCACAAGTTCATCTAACTCTGGGGAAGTAGATAAAGGGCCTCATTGTCAAAATCCCAAACTATCCCTTTAAGTTGATGTGAACAGGAATATCCATTTGAACGTTAAGCCTGTAGGCTAGGCCTAGTAGGCTATATTTTAATTAGGTAGTCAATCCGGGCCATTCTATGGGATGTGCTCTCCATTTTCCAGATTTTAATCAATGTTCATAGTAGCCTAACTAAAGACTGACTTACAGTAACTTTGAGTTATTTCTGGGTTAGCATATTATTGACATTAGTAAATCATACCAGATGTGAAAGAAAAATGTCTGTCCATATTTCTAGATTGAGTTCTTAAGGGTGTGAGGGGGTTGCCCCTCTTTAAGCAATGAGCACACCTTCACCATCACCATTGGCTAAGCCAAATGGTTAAACGGGCTAACTAAGCGGACCCACACAATGAATGGTTGGAAATGTGGTTGAACACTCAATTAGGCTAGCCACCACAACTTTAAAAAGTTGCTGCTACATCTCACTTATGGAGGATTCTCATTGTTTAACACTTTGACTGACTAAGCTAAGGAGACATTCAGCGATTTGACCATTGGCGACTGGTTTGAATGCGCAAACTTCGCGATAACAAATTGGAAGATGGAAGCTGTCACTAGCCATAGATAGACCACCACCAACTCGCTGTATAGAAAGCAATGATGTGAATCCTCTGTTGGGACTGCGGAGAGGTCGTGGGGATGTGAATCCTCTGTTGGGACTGCGGAGAGGTCGTGGGGATGTGAATCCTCTGTTGGGACTGCGGAGAGGTCGTGGGGATGTGAATCCTCTGTTGGGACTGCAGAGAGGTCGTGGGGATGTGAATCCTCTGTTGGGACTGC
>QNTS01000499.1:0-73921 GCA_003317085.1 Hucho hucho | reverse complement strand
CGGAGAGGTCCTGGGGATGTGAATCCTCTGTTGGGGCTGAAGAGGTCCTAGGGATGTGAATCCTCTTTTGGGGCTGCGGAGCGGTCCTGGGGATGTGAATCCTCTGTTCGGACTGAGGAGCGGTCCTGGGGATGTGAATCCTCTGTTCGGACTGAGGAGCGGTCCTGAGGATGTGCAGCAGCTTGTTTCTGTATTGGCATTGTTGGCAGAGCCTTTACTTCGACTACCATTTAGGGTTTTATCTTCTTTTTTTAAAGGAGTGGGGCAGTCCCACTCTTCACGTAGGTCTATTTTTTGTTTATTGAATATTAAAGAAGTAGAGAGGAAGGATAGAGGAGAGGGTTGCTGAAATAGCAGTTCCTCGGCGTAAACATCACAGACTAACTGAAATGGTCCACTCACACAGACAGTGTGGTGAGGAAGGCGCAACAGCGCCTCTTCAACCTCAGGAGGCTGAAGAAATTTGGCTTGTCATCCAAAACCCTGACAAACTTTTACAGGTGCACAATCGAGAGCATCCTGTCAGGTTGTATCACAGCCTGGTACGACAACTGCACCGCCCTCAACCGCAAGGCTCTCCAGAGGGTGGTGCGGTCTGCACAACGCATCACCGGGGGCAAACTACCTGCCCTCCATGACACCTACAGCACCCGATGTAATAGGAATGCCAAAAAGATAATCAATGACATCAACCACCCGAGTCACAGCCTGTTCACACCGCTACCATCCAGAAGGCGAGGTCAGTACAGGTGCATCAAAGCTGGGACCGAGAGACTGTAAAACAGCTTCTATCTCAAGGCCTTCAGACTGCTAAACAGCAATCACTAACTCAGAGAGGCTGCTGCCTACTTTGCGACCCAATCACTGGCCACTTTAATAAATGGATCACTAGTCACTTTATACATTGCACTCTAAATAATGCCCCCTTAATAATGTTTACATATCTTACATTACTCATATCACATGTTTATACTGTATTTTATACCATCTATTGCAACTTGCCTATGCCGCTCGGCCATCACTTATCCATATGCTTACATGTACATACTCTCATTCACCCCTTTAGATTTGTGTGTATTAGGTAATTGTTGGGTAATTGTTAGATTACTTGTTAGATATTACTGCACTGTCGGGAACTAGAAGCACAAGCATTTCGCTATACTCTATTTGATTTTAAACCCATGCTGCAGTGGTATAGGCTATGTAATCTGGAGGCAGTGGCCCAGACCAGTAAACTTCCCTAGGCTACTAGGCACTGTTTCCTGACCAAGCTAATTTTGACTTGTGAGTATATGGAATAATGTCTTTATTGTGAACCTCCTGAGCCTCTGACACAGATCTCGGCTAGGCAGGGTACTGTACAGTGGCCATCCCCAGGCCATGTTAGAAACCAGATGAGGAAGTGTCTCTGTTTGTAGTTGTCAAGGAGATGACAATCTAGACCTCTACAGTCATGTGCTTGCAGTAGTTTTGCAGTCGGAATATTCAAACATACTGTAGTCCCATGCTATAGCTATTCTAAAGGCCTAAAACTGTAGAACACAAATGCACATGTAATATACTGTCCATAACAGTCATTTTTGAAAACTGTTGGGATATATCCTACATTATGCACAGTGGTACGAGACAGACCTAGATTTTTGGTGGACTTTATTATTTTGTTTAATATAATAGGCTACTCCAAATCACCAAAAAGAGTGAATAGTAAGCCTAATTTAGGGGTGTCAAACTACATTCCTGGAGGGCCGTGTATCTGCTAGTTTTGTTTCCTTTCAATTTGTTTCCAATTAAGACCTACGCATCCTGGTGAGGGGAGTTCCTAATTAAATCAATGACCTTAATTACTCAAGTACAGGGGAGAAGCGAAAACCCGTAGACACCCCTTTTGACACCCCTTGCCTAATGCTTTAGTGGCACAAGATCAAAGGTTAATATAAACTCACTGTCTGTCTGTACAATATTACAGTGGACTGTATTTCTCTTTTGTGTTTTTCAGATGGTATTTTGTTGCTCCCCTTGCGCTCAACACTGCAAATGATCCACCCACTGAGTCCCTGAACTCTGCTGAGACCCAGGCGGAAATCGCTGTCCTCCTTATCCCACCTCACTTCCTGGCCCTCTGTCAGGGATGGTGAGAACAACAATACTACCCTGTAGACACACCCTAGTGCTTTACTTCTGAACCCACCCAAGTTCAACCAACCAGTTACCTCAACGCCATGATTCACCTGCCTGGTCTGTCTGTGGAAGCAACTGACTAATTCTTATGGTAGGTTACTTAGGACAGATTCCCAATACCTTATAGTAGTGAATGTGACTGTTAAGTTTCATTAAGGTTGATCCGTACATGTAACCGTCCGTTATTGAAAGAAATTCAATATGTTACGACCGTAAAACTTCATTTAATAGCCCGGGAGTTCATTTGCTTAAATCACTGAACACAACAGGCACTTCTACAGTGCCTTCAGAAAGTATTGATACCTCTCGACTTGTTCCACATTTCGTTGTGTTACAGCCTGCATTCAACATTGATTAAATATAATTTTTCTTACCCATCTATATACAATACCCCATAATGACAAAGTGAAAACATGTTTTTAGAAATTGTAACAAATTTATTGAAATTGAAATACAGAAATATTTCATTTAGAAGCAGCGATTACAGCTGTGAGTCTTTCTGGGTAAGTCTCAAGGAGCTTTCCACACATGGATTGTGCAACATTTGCCCGTTATCCTTTTAAAAATAATTCCAGCTCTGTCAAATCATTGCTTGACAACCATTTTCAGGTCTTGCCATAGATTTTCAAGTAGATTTAAGACAAAACTGTAACTCGGCAGCTCCGGAACATTAACTGGTAGTCATTCAAAAATCATTTTAAACACTGTTATTGCACACAGAGTGAGTCCATGCAATTTATTATGCGACTTGTTAAGCACATTTTTACTCCTGAACTTATTTAGACTTGCCATAACATACTTACTTACTTGACTCAAGACATTTCAGCTTTTCATTTTTAATTAATGTGTAAGAATTTCGAAAAACATAATACTACTTTGACATTATGGGGTATTGTGTGTAGGCCAGTGACAAAGAAATCTACATTTAATCAATTTTAAATTCAGACACAACACAACAAATTGCGGAAAACGTATAGGGGTGTGAATACTCTCTGAAAGCACTGTATTTGAGCCAGGTGTCTATTTCTTTAATGCACACAGCGTTTGCTAATTTGCATAGTTCATTGTTTCTAATTTGCATAGTTCATTGTTTAATTCCAGCATTCACTTCCAGCATTTTAATACATTTCCTAATTTCCTGCACTCATGTGTTATCATTTACACACTGTGTCACGTTTGTATAAAAAAATATAAACAACTTTTCCTTGACAGAATAATTATTCACCACTTTGACTAGAGGTCGATCGGTAGATTTCTAGGGGTCTACTCCCGAAGTTGTTAACTGGCAAGCACAAAAACAGTCATCTAGCATTTCTCAGCTGTTAGCAGCCAATGGCTAGCAGTTTCTTACTGGCGATTAAAAACGGGTCTTTGCCATAATTTTGTCTAGTCATTACTGGATTATTTAATGTAACAAATCAAACATTAAACCTCGTAAACAATTCAGGGTAATACATGTGAACCTCGTAAACAATTCATTTAGACCATGCGTTTATTTGAAACGTGCGCTACTTTGCTAAAATGTGTACCTTTGCCAAGCTATTTAAAGGGACAGGTGGCAATTTCAGACTAGGCGTTTAATTGAAGTTGTACAGTATTTGAATTCTCTTCAGCTGTACGCATCAGACATACTAAGACTAATTTATTCTGACAGTGACAGCATAAATGTAGTAGATCTAATTTAAGGCTTTTTTGTCATGCACTACCAGTCCTGGTAGTACATTTAAAGAGAGTCATATTTGCCATTGAACAAAATTATTTGTGTATTTTGTGCCACAGCAAGATCAAAGGACAGTACATTTCCCAAATGGCTAATAAAATAGAATTTCTCCTCACTGTAGTTCAACAATAGAATTAAAATAAGAAATTAATCCTGGCCAAAATGATGGAGATGCAGAATGAAAATGAGGTTCTTTGGCTAAGCCTATATTTGTCTTTCCACATGGAGGGATCCTTTATTTGCATTTCTTTTCAGTGGCTTGGACGTGTCCCCAGCTAGAACAAAGGTGTTTGTCACTGTATTTTGCATCAATGTGCATGTTTTCCACCGGTGGAAGGTGAATAACCGATGGCTGCTCAAGTAGCCAACTCAGGATTTGCATGTTTGGTTTATTGGTCCATCATGGATGTCAAAGTGTAGGCCACACAGAGAGACAGGAAACATTCTCACTGTTCATTGTTAGTGTCCATAAATACACAGCAAATAGTGAATGATGACTTTGCAGGTAAGACAATCCTTTATTTAATAGTTTTGGGATTCAAGAGCAAAGTTTAAAAGTAGTGAAATTAAGTAGAATCACAGAAGAGATCAAATGAGAGCAGAGAAGACATTTATTTTTTAAGGTTAGCCAACATGTACCATCTACAGTACTTGGGGCCTGTGTTCCACACCCAAATTGTGCAGAATTTATTAACCTGTCATAATTATTATAATTATATTAATAATTATCTGTTCTTTAGGATTGATTGAAACAAGCATTATTGTACCATTCATTACCAGGGTGTTAATAATCGTGGTGATAGTAACCATTCTCTGAAATACGTACCAGAAAGAATCCATTGTTAGCACATATTTTCAAAATTGTGGCTCTTATTTCCTAGGGGTGTTCCCAATAGACACATTTTTTTTGTTTTTTTTGGTGGGGTAGATAGATTGTAGCTCCCATCAATGTTATTGTCTGCATCATTTCCAATCCCCCAGATATTTTTTGGTAAAATAAAAAAATATACTGTACCAATCAAAAGTTTGGACACACCTACTCATTCAAGGGTTTTTCTTTATTTTTACTATTGTCTACATTGTAGAATAATGGTGAACACATCAAAACGATGAAATAACACAATCATGTAGTAACCAACCAAATGTTAAACAAATCAAAATATATTTATATTTGAGATTCTTCAAAGTAGCCACCCTTTGCCTTGATGACAGATTTGCACGCTCTTGGCATTGTCTCAACCAGCTTCACCTGGAAGGCTTTTCCAACAGTCTTGAAGGAGTTCCCACATATGCTGAGCACTTGTTGGCTGCTTTTCCTCACTCTGCAGTCCAACTCATCCCAAACCATCTCAATTGGGTTGAGGTCAGGTGATTTAGGAGGCCAGGTCATCTGATGCAGCACTCCATCACTCTGCTTCTTGGTCAAATAGCCCTTACACAGCCTGGAGGTGTGTTTTGGGTCATTGTCCTTTTGAAAAACAAATGATAGTCCCACTAAGCGCAAACCAGGTGGTATGGCGTATTGCTGCAGAATGCTGTGGTTGCCATGCTGGTTAAGTGTGCCTTGAATTCGAAATAAATCACTGACAGTGTCACCAGCAAAGCACCATCACACCTCCTCCTCCATGCTTCACGGTGGGAACCACACATGCAGAGATCATACGTTCACCTACTCTGCGTCTCACAAAGACATGGCGGTTGGAACCAAAAATCTCAAATTCGGACTCATCAGACCAAAGGACAGATTTCCACTGGTTTAATGTCCATTGCTTGTGTTTCTTTTCCCAAGCAAGTCTCTTCTTGTTATTGGTGTCCTTTTGTAGTGGTTTCTTTGCAGCAATTCAACAATGAATGCCTGATTGGCGCGGTCTCCTCTGAACAGTTGATGTTGAGATGTGTCTGTTACTTGAACTCTGTGAAGCATTTATTTGGGCTGCAATTTCTGAGTAACTCTAATGAACTTATCCTCTGCAGCAAAGGTAACTCTGGGTCTTCCTTTCTTGTGGCGGTTCTCACGAGAGCCAGTTTCATCATAGTGCTTGATGGTTTTTGCGACTGCACTTGAAGAAACTTTAAAAGTTATTGAAATTTTCCGCCTTGACTGACCTTCATGCCTTAGTAATGGACTGCTGTTTTTTTTTGCTTATTTGATATTTTCTTGCCATAGTATGGACTTGGTCTTTTACCAAATAGGGCTATCTTCTATATACCACCCCTACCTGTCACTACACAACTGATTGGCTCAAACACGTTAAGAAGGAAAGACATTTCACAAATACATTTTTAACAAGGCATACCTGTTAATTGAAATGCATTCCAGGTAACTACCTCATGAAGCTGGTTGAGAGAATGCCAAGAGTGTGCAAAGCTGTCAAGGCATTGGGTGGCTACTTTGAAAAATCTCAAATATATTTAGCTTGGTTTAATACTTTCTTTGGTTACTACATGATTCCATATGTGTTATTTCATAGTTTTGATGTCTTCACTATTATTCTACAATGTAGAAAATAGTTAAAAAATTAAGAAAAACCCTTGAATGGGTGTCCAAACCTTTGACTGGTACTGTACATACATATACATACATATACAGTGAGGGAAGAAAGTATTTGATCCCCTGCTGATTTTGTACGTTTGCCCACTGACAAAGAAATGATCAGTCTATAATTTTAATGGTAGGTTTATTTGAACAGTGAGAGACAGAATAACAACAAAAAAATCCAGAAAAACGCATGTGAAAATGTTATAAATGGAATTGCATTTTAATGAGGGAAATAAGTATTTGACCCCCTCTCAATCAGAAAGATTTCTGGCTCCCGGGTGTCTTTTATACAGGTAATGAGCTGAGATTAGGAGCACACTCTTAAAGGGAATGCTCCTAATCTCAGCTTGTTACCTGTATAAAAGACACCTGTCCACAGAAGCAATCAATCAATCAGATTCTAAACTCTCCACCATGGCCAAGACCAAAGAGCTCTCCAAGGATGTCAGGGACAAGATTGTAGACCTACACAAGGCTGAAATGGGCTACAAGACCATCGCCAAGCAGCTTGGTGAGAAGGTGACAACAGTTGGTGTGATTATTCGCAAATGGAAGAAACACAAAAGAACTGTCAATCTCCCTCGGCCTGGGGCTCCATGCAAGATCTCACCTCGTGGAGTTGCAATGATCATGAGAACGGTGAGGAATCAGCCCAGAACTACACGGGAGAATCTTGTCAATGATCTCAAGGCAGCTGGGACCNGGGAGCTGAAGGTTCGAGTTGCCAAACGTCAGCCTCGAAACCTTAATGACTTGGAGAAGATCTGCAAAGAGGAGTGGGACAAAATCCCTCCTGAGATGTGTGCTAACCTGGTGGCCAACTACAAGAAACGTCTGACCTTTGTGATTGCCAACAAGGGTTTTGCCACCAAGTACTAAGTCATGTTTTGCAGAGGGGTCAAATACTTATTTCCCTCATTAAAATGCAATTCCATTTATAAAAATTTTCACATGCGTTTTTCTGGATTTTTTTGTTGTTATTCTGTCTCTCACTGTTCAAATAAACCTACCATTAAAATTATAGACTGATCATTTCTTTGTCAGTGGGCAAACGTACAAAATCAGCAGGGGATCAAATACTTTTTTCCCTGTCCGAGGGGGCTACAACAGACTCTTACATCGCGACGTCCCCCTAAGGCCTTTATGCTAGCCTGCTAGCCCCAGCCCGCTAGCTGTCTGAATCGCTGTGTCTCCAGCTCGCCTAGCTACCCGCTGGTCCCTATGATCACTCTGCTACGCATGCCGCTCCCTTATGTCAAAATGCCTTGTCCATTGCTGTTTTGGTTAGCCATTGTCTTTTTTCACTGTAAAGCCTCCAGCCCTGCTCAATATGCCTTAGCTAGCCCTTTTGTTCCACCTCCCACACATGCGGTGACCTCCCCTGGTTTAAATGATGTCTCTAGAGACAAAACCTCTCATCGTCACTCAATGCCAAGGTTTATCTCCACTGTTTTCACATCCTACCATACCCTTGTCTGTACGTTATGCCTTGAATCTATTTTTCCGCCCCCAGACACCTACTCATTTTACTCTGTTCCGAACGCACTACACGACCAGTTCTTATAGCCTTCAGCCGTACCCCTATCCTACTCCTCCTCTGTTCCTCTGGTGATGTAGAGGTTAATCCAGGCCCTGCAGTGCCTAGCTCCACTCCCATTCCCCAGGCGCTCTCATTTTTTTACTTCTGTAACCGAAAAAGCCTTGGTTTCATGCATGTTAACATTAGAAGCCTCCTCCCTAAGTTTGTTTTATTCACTGCTTTAGCACACTGCCTAGCCGTGTCGGAATCCTGGCTTAGGAAGGCCATCAAAAATCCTGACATTTCCATCCCTAACTATAACATTTTCCGACAAGATAGAACTGCCAAAGGGGGCGGAGTTGCAATCTACTGCAGAGATATTCTGCAGAGTTCTGTCATACTATCCAGGTCTGTGCCCAAACAATTCGAGCTTCTACATCTAAAAATCCACCTTTCCAGAAACAAGTCTCTCACCGTTGCCGTTTGTTATAGACCACCTTCTGCCCCCAGCTGTGCCCTGGACACCATCTATCTTCAGAGCTCGTACTGTTAGGTGACCTAAACTGGAACATGCTTAACACCCCGGCCGTCCTACAATCTAAGATAGATGCCCTCAATCTCACACAAATGATCAATGAACCTACCAGGTACAACCCCAAATCCGTAAATACGGGCACCCTCATAGATATCATCCTGACCAACCTTCCCTTTAAATACAACTCTGCTGTCTTCAACCAGGATCTCAGTAATTACTGCCTCATTACCTGCGACCGTAATGGGTCTGCGGTCAAACGACCACCCCTCATCACTGTCAATCGCTCCCTAAAACACTTCAGCGAGCAAGCTTTTCTAATCGACCTGGCCCGTGTATCCTGGAAGGATATTGACCTCATTCCATCAGTAGAGGATGCCTGGTTATTCTTTAAAAGTGCTTTCTTCACCATCTTAAATAAGCATGCCCCTTTCAAAAAAGGTAGAACTAAAAACAGATATAGCCCTTGGTTCACTCCAGACCTGACTGCCCTTGACCAGCACAAAAACATCCTGTGGCGTACTGCATTAGCATCGAATAGCCCCCGTGATATGTAACTTTTCAGGGAAGTTAGGAACCAATATACACAGCCAGTTAGAAAAGCAAAGGCTAGTTTTATCAAACAGAAATTTGCATCCTGTAGCACAAACTACAAAAAGTTGTTCTGCGACACTGTAAAGTCCATGGAGTATAAGAGCACCTCCTCCCAGCTGCCCACTGCACTGAGGCTAGGAAACACTGTCACCACCGATAAATTGAGAATTTCAATAAGCATTTTTCTATGGCTCGCCATGCTTTCCACCTGGCTACCCCTACCCCGGTCAACAGCCCTGCACCCCCCACAGAAACTTGCCCAAGCCTCCCCATTTCTCCTTCACCCAAATCCAGATAGCTGATGTTCTGAAAGAGTTGCAAAATCTGGACCCCAACAAATCAGCTGGGCTAGACAATCTAGACCCTCTCTTTCTAAAATTATCCGCCGCAATTGTTGCAACCCCTATTACTAGCCTGTTCAACCTCTTTTTCGTATCGTCTGAGATCCCCAAAGAAAAGGAAAGCTGCCTCGGTCATCCCCCTCTTCAAAGGGGGAGACACTCTAGACCCAAACTGTTACAGACCTATATCTGTCCTACCCTGCCTTTCTAAGGTCTTCGAAAGCCAAGTTAACAAACAGATCACAGACTATTTCGAATCCCACCGTACCTTCTCCGCTATGCAATCTGGTTTCAGAGTTGGTCATGGGTGCACCTCAGCCACGCTCAAGGTCCTAAACGATATCATAACCGCCTTCGATAAAAGACAATACTGTGCAGCCGTATTCATCGACCTGGCCAAGGCTTTCGACTCTGTCAATCACGACATTCTTATTGGCAGACTCAACAGCCTTAGTTTCTCAAATGACTGCCTCGCCTGGTTCACCAACTACTTCTCAGACAGAGTTCAGTGTGTCAAATCGGAGAGCCTGTTGTCCGGACCTCTGGCAGTCTCTATGGGGGTACCACAGGGTTCAATTCTCGGGCCGACTTTTCTCTTTGTATACGTCAATGATGTCGCTCTTGCTGCTGGGGATTCTCTGATCCACCTCTACACAGACGACACCATTCTGTATACTTCTGGCCCTTCTTTGGACACTTTGTTAACTGACCTCCAGACGAGCTTCAATGCCATACAACTCTCATTCCATGGCCTCCAACTGCTCTTAAATGCAAGTAAAACTAAATACATACTCTTCAACCGATCGCTGCCCTCACCTGCCTGCCCGTCCAGCATCACTACTCTGGACGATTCTGACTTAGAATATGTGGACAACTACAAATACCTAGGTGTCTGGTTAGACTGTAAACTCTCCTTCCAGACTCACATTAAGCATCTCCAATCTAAAATTACATCTAGAATCGGCTTCCTATTTCGCAACAAAGCATCCTTCACTCATGCTGCCAAACATACCTCGTAAAACTGACTATCCTTCGGTGATGTCTTTTACAAAATAGCCTCCAACACTCTACTCAGCAAATTGGATGCAGTCTATCACAGTGCCATCCGTTTTGTCACCAAAGCCCCATATACTACCCACCACTGTGACCTGTATGCTCTCGTTGGCTGGCCCTCGCTTCATATTCCTCGCCAAATCCACTGGCTCCAGGTCATCTATAAGTCTTTGCTAGGTAAAGCCCCGCCTTATCTCAGCTCACTGGTCACCATAGCAGCACCCACCCGTAGCACGCGCTCCAGCAGGTATATTTCACTGGTCACCCTCAAAGCCAATTCCTCCTTTGGCCGCCTTTCCTTCCAGTTCTCTGCTGCCAATGACTGGAACGAATTGTAAAAATCACTGAAGCTGGAGACTCATATCTCCCTCACTAACTTTAAGCATCAGCTGTCAGAGCAGCTCACAGATCATTGCACCTGTACGTAACCCATCTGTAAATAGCCCATCCAACTACCTCATCCCCATATTATAATTTTTTTTATTTTTTTGCTCCTTTGCACCCCAGTATCTCTACTTGCACCTTCATCTTCTGCACATCTATCACTCCAGTGTTTAATTTCTAAATTGTAATTACTTCCCCACTACGCCCTAGTTATTGCCTTACCTCCCTAATCTTACCTTATTTGCACACATTGTATATAGATTCTTTCTATTGTGTTATTGACTGTACGTTTGTTTATTCCATGTGTAACTCTGTGTTGTTGTTTGTGTCGCACTGCTTTGCTTTATCTTGGCCAGGTCGAAGTTGTAAGTGAGAAGTTGTTCTCAACTGGCCTACATGGTTAAATAAAGGTAAAATAAACAAATAAAAAAATTGCACGTGGGACAAATATATTTTGCCCCCCCCAGTCCTTTTTCCACACAACTTCATCTAAAATTGTTGAATGAGTTTCCTGTAAACAATAGATATTGTATTCCTTGCTGATAGTCTTTTCTTATTATCTGCTAAGCCATTGCAATTATAACTGGCTATCATATTTTTATTGATTGATTTGAATGTTCTTGATTGTCTAAGGCTTGATTGTACTGGAGTGTTCATTCACTCAAGAAAGATTTGCCATATGTCAGTGTCTACTGCCTAAAGGAGGTTAATGGCTTTGTATCCTACTTTTGTTGGGTTTCACAATGGTGGTATTGCACACAACTATTGCACTGCAAACTTTAGGCTAGCTTATATCCACTTGTTTACTTCCCTTCACACATATAGGCCTAGTAGGCTATAGACCGGCCCTTGGTTTGTGCTCCTTGTCATTGGGGACAAACACAAAATGTTTCTCTGCTCGGTCACATGCCTTTGCACCTGGATGTAGTTACAATGACATACAGTTGAAGTCGGAAGTTTACATACACTTAGGTTGGAGTCATTAAAACTCGTTTTTCAAACACTCCACAAATTTCTTGTTAACAAACTATTTATTTTGCAAGTCGGTTAGGACATCTACTTTGTGCATGACACAAGTAATTTTTCCAACAATTGTTTCAGACAAATTATTTCACTTATAATTCACTGTATGACCATTCCAGTGGGTCAGAAGTTTACATGCACTAAGTTGACTGTGCCTTTAAACAGCTTGGAAAATTCCAGAAAATGATGTAATGGCTTTAGAAGCTTCTGATAGGCTAATTGACATAATTTGAGTCATTTGGAGGTGTACCTGTGGATGTATTTCAAGGCCTACCTTCAAACTCAGTGCCTCTTTGCTTGACATCATGGGAAAATCAAAAGAAATCAGCCAAGACTTCAGAAAAAAAATTGTAGACCTCCACAAGTCTGTTTCATCCTAGGGAGCAATTTCTGAATGCCTGAAGGTACCACGTTCATCTGTACAAACAATAGTATGCAAGTATAAACACCATGGGACCACGCAGCCGTCATACCGCTCAGGAAGGAGACTCGTTCTGTCTCCTAGAGATGAACATACTTTGGTGCGAAAAGTTCAAATCAATCCCAGAACAACAGCAAAGGACCCTGTGAAGATGCTGGAGGAAACAGGCACAAAAGTATATATATATCCACAGTAAAACAAGTCCTATATCGACATAACCTGAAAGGCCGCTCAGCAAGGAAGAAGCCGCTGCTCCAAAACCGCCATAAAAAAGCCAGGCGACGGTTTGCAACTGCACCAGGGGACAAAGATTGTACTTTTTGAAGAATTGTCCTCTGGTCGGATGAAACAAAAATAGAACTGTTTGACCATAATGACCATTGTTATATTTGGAGGAAAAAGGGGGAGGCTTGTTAGCTGAAGAGCACCATCCCAACTGTGCAGCACGGGGGTGGCAGCATGTTGTGGGGGTGCTTTGCTGCAAGAAGGACTCGTGCACTTCACAAAATAGATGGTATCATGAGGAAGGAAAAATATGTGTATATATTGAAGCAACATTTCAAGACATCAGTCAGGAAATTAAAGCTTGGTTGCAAATGGGTCTTCCAAATGGACATTGACCCCAAGCATACTTCCAAAGTTGTGTCAAAATGGCTTAAGGACAACAATGTCAAGATATTGGAGTGGCCATCACAAAGCCCTGACCTCAATCCCATAGAAAATTTGTGAGCAGAACTGAAAAGCTGTGTGCGAGCAAGGAGGCCTACAAACCTGACTCAGTTACACCAGCTCTGTCAGGAGGAATGGGCCAAAATTTGCCCAACTTATTGTGGGAAGCTTGTGGAAGGCTATCCAAAACGTTTGACCCAAGTTAAACAATTTAAAGGCAATGCTACCAAATACTAATTGAGTGTATGTAAACTTCTGACCCACTAGGAATGTGATGAAAGAAATAAAAGCTGAAATAAATAATTCTCTCTACTATTATTCTGACATTTCACATTCTTAAAATAAAGTGGTGATCCTAACTGACCTAAAACAGGGAATTTTTACTTGGATTAAATGTCAGGAATTGTGAAACTGAGTTTAAATATATTTGGCGAAGGTGTATGTAGACTTCCGACTTCAACTGTACATATGTTTTTTGAGCGGGAAAATTATCATGCTGTTTATAATGTATGTTTTTTATGTTGGTATTTATTTAGGCACTCACAGCAGACCCATAATGTAGCACATACTGAGCATCTTCTGTTCATGTGTAAAGAGATGTGAGACCTCACACATCTCCCTCAGTGTGTACGGTCTGTGTGTACGGTCTGTGTGTACGGTCTCTGTGTACGGTCTGTGTGTGTGTGTGTACCAATCTCTTGCTCACACGGCAGAACAGATTTGTCACGGTGCCAAACAAGGCCAGCTCCAGGAGGGAATCCTCTGTCTCATTCTTTTACCACCTCTTTCTATCATTCTATCTATTTTTCTCTCCATCCTTGCCCTCTATCCTTCTTCTTTTTCTTTGGGCTTGTGCATCTGAAAATGTTCTATGTTGGCTTCTGAGTTTGAATATCAATATTGTTGAATTTAATGTAATTTATTTTGGGTAACAGACATATACAACAAAATGTACAATGTGGACCCAGAGGATATCACTTGAAAGTATTAATTAAAACGCTTGTTTCCAAAGTGGTCCTCGATGGTTGTTGACATGGTTTGACTGTGATTGCCACACACACCCAATACCTTGTTTTTAAAATGTATTTTGTTGAAATTATTCAAAGTTGACTGCATCGAATAGTCCCCGTGATATCCAACTGTTCAGGGAAGTCAGGAACCAAATCACGCAGTCAGTCAGGAAAGCAAAGGCTAGCTTTTTTAAACAGAAATTTGCATCCTGTAGCTCTAACTCCAAAAGGTTTTGGGACACTGTAAAGTCCATGGAGAACAAGAGCACCTCCTCCCAGCTGCCCACTGCACTGAGGCTAGGTAACACAGTCACTACTGATAAATCCATGATAATCGAAAATTTCAATAAGCATTTCTCTATGGCTGGCCATGCTTTCCCTCCTGGCTACCCCAACCCCGGGCCAACAGCCCCCNCCCCCCCCCCCCCCCCACAGCTACTTGCCCGAGCCTCCCCACCTTCTCCTTCACCCAAATCCAGATAGCAGATGTTCTGAAAGAGCTGCAAAACCTGGACCCGTACAAATCAGCTGGGCTTGACAATCTGGACCCTCTCTTTCTAAAACTATCCACCGCCATTGTTGCAACCCCCATTACCAGTCTGTTCAACCTCTCTTTCGTATCGTCCGAGATCCCAAACTGGATTCAGTCTATCACAGTGCCACCCGTTTTGTTACCAAAGCCCCTTATACCACCCACCACTGCGACCTGTATGCTCTAGTCGGCTGACCCTCGCTGCATATCCGTCGCCAGACCCACTGGCTCCAGATCATATATAAGTCTATGCTAGGTAAAGCTCCGCCTTATCTCAGCTCACTGGTCACGATAACAACACCCACCCGTAGCACACGCTCCAGCAGGTATATCTCACTGGTCATCCCCAAAGCCAACACCTCCTTTGGCCGCCTTTCCTTCCAGTTCTCTACTGCCAGTGACTGGAACGAATTGCAAAAATCGCTGATGCTGGAGACTTATATCTCCCTCACAAATTTTAAACATCAGTTTTCTGAGCAGCTAACCAATCGCTGCAGCTGTACATAGTCCATCTGTAAATAGCCCACCCAATCTAACTACCTCATCCCCATACTGTTTTTATTTACTTTTCTGCTCTTTTGCGCATCAGTATCTCTACTTGCACTTCATCATCTGCTAAATTGTAATTACTTCGCTACTATGGCCTATTTTGGGGCGGCAGGGTAGCCTAGTGGATAGAGTGTTGGACTAGTAACCGAAAGGTTGCAAGTTCAAATCCCCGAGCTGACAAGGTACAAATCTGTCGTTCTGCCCCTGAACAGGCAGTTAACCCACTGTTCCTAGGCTGTAATTGAAAATTTGAATTTGTTCAGTTAAGACTTGCGTAGTAAAATAAATATTTACTGCCTACCTCCTCACACCATTTGCACACACTGTATATAGACTTTCTTTTTTTTCTTCTATTGTGTTATTGACTGTACGCTTGTTTATTCCATGTGTAACTCTATGTTGTTGTTCGTGTCGCACTGCTTTTCTTTATCTTGGCCAGGTCGCAGTTGTAAATGAGAACTTGTTCTCAACTAGCTTACCTGGTTAAATAAAGGTGAAATAAAAAAATAAAAATAAAAAATGAATGAGTGGCAAAGATAAAAGTGGAAAATATTTGAAAATAACCAGTGAAATCATCTATATTGATTTCTGTATGAAATTCACCTAGTTCATGTTCTCTCAATGTTGTGATAGTCATACATCTATGAGGAAGATTGCATAGTCCTTAACCAATGTGTTTGGATTTCGTCCACAGCCTCGAAGTTTAAGCGGAGTTGATATGAGAAAGCGGCAGCAGCCACACATTGAAGGACCTCCCCAGGCGCCTGGCCACCCAAGACCCAACAACTGCTGCATGTGCTGGTGTGGTTGTTGTAAATGCCTCTGGTACGTCAATACTCGATTTCTGTTTTTTTACCCCATGTCTCCTCCATTTTCAAAGGGCTATGGCTGTCTAAATGCCCTGTAGAATTATGAGAAATTGTCTTTCGATTTTCCTGAAATATAGACAGAAAAAAGCACCTGGTCATATTACCTTCAAGACCACCTTTAAACCTCACTACATTTTTTTTAATATTAGTGTGAGAAAGTATTGTAGACTGTAGTTATCAGCACTTTAAGCCAAAATAACCAATACTCATACATTTGTAATTATTGTCGTTATTCACCCAATGTTTAGGCCGATCACGTTGTTTAGAGATTAAAATAATGAATGCTGAAAGACTGTAGGTCTCCAGGTAAAACATGACTCGATGCTTGAAGTCTTTTTCCCCTCATAGTTTTCAGTACTATGGGTGCATAAACATTGTTTATCAGACCAATTATCTGATGCATGGGAAAAGGGTGAGTTTAAGAAAAGAGACTCCCATATACAACTGTATGGTTACTACTCTTCATGTTTCCGTGGAGCAAACGGCAGGGGCGCATTAGCTTAAAATCTGCATTTTAAACCATTTCACCTGAATTATATATTGAAAGTCAGTGTTTGTGTTTGTTTGCTTCAATAGAGTCATCAGGGGATTGCAACTATAGTTTTTCTTCACACTAAATAAATTAAAACTACTTAAGGATCATTGGCCCCATTCCCGACACTACCCGGAGAAATGTAAGGCGTCAAATTCAAAATCCAAAAGTTGAATTATAAAACATTCATCAATATTCAAGTGTTGCATAGTCATCAAAAGCTTAGAGTCTTGGCAATATCACAGCGTTGTCAGATTTCAAAAAGGCTTTACGGCGAAAGCACAACATTTGATTGTTTGAGGATAGCACCTCACATATTTTATGCATTAGCATAAATCCATAACCAGCGCGGGTTTCACAAAACACATATATGAGCTCAAATAAATCGCTTACCTTTAATCTTCTGCTGAGGGCAATACAAAGTGTCCAAGCAAGACAATCCATGTTTCTTTTGTTAGAAAAAGTCATTGTTTATATCCATAAATCTCAGTTTGGTTGGCGCATTATGTTCAGAAAATCCACAGTCTACTCGCCCATTGTACAGTGAAGAGAAAGCGTTCAAATTATACCTATCAACTTTGCCCAAACAAATCAAACATCATTTATAATGTATCCTTAGGTATACTTTTATGTATATTAACGATTATATTTCACACGGATAGTATCCTAAACGATAGAAAAGGAAAATAAAGAGGAACGCGCACACGGTCTCGGGCACCAAAAACTGAAGTGACTTCGTCACTCCTCTTACAAATTCTTCTTCTGTTCGGCTCTCTTCCATGATAAACGCATGAAACCTTGTCTAAAGACTGTTGACATCTAGTGGAAGCCATAGGTACTGCAACCTGGGTCCTATTTTACAGAGAATCCCATAGGCAGGCATTGAAAGTGAGGGCATGTCACAAAAATAAAAAAAATTCCGGACAGAAGTTCCTTGGGTTTTCGCCTGGTATATCAGTTTTGTTATACTCACAGACATTATTTTAACAGTTTTAGAGACTTCAGAGTGTTTCCTATCCAATAGTACTAATTATGTGTATATCCTAGTTTCTGGGCCTGAGTAGCAGGCATTTTACTTTGGGCACGCCAGACTCTCCAAACTTCCGAATACTGCCCCGGTGCCTGGAGAGGTTAATGCAACACATGTGTGTTGCAAAATAAATGTACACATACATGTTATTCAGTCATTGCACCCACAACGAGAGTCTGCGTAACCAGGCTCTAAAATAGAACCTGGTTCTATTTGTGACACTTGATGCACTGCCAGTCCCGCCTCTCCCATTTCCTCATTGTTTTTTAGGATCATATATCCACGTGCCATCTCCTCATTGGTTTTAAGGAGCATATACCCACGTGGGTGATTGAAAGATGAGGTCCACACTCCAGTCAAGTTGGTAGTGATAATGCACCTTAAAGTTGGTTGCCAACCGCCATGTAAAGTCCAAAGAAGAAGAAGGCTGAAGGAGGAGAGATTACTAGAAACAAACTTTTACCGTTTTATCTGTGGATTAATTGTCGGAGTAGAGGACCTTGTACATTTCAGGTAAAATAACAACCCAATGTTTATATCCCAGGACAAATTAGCTAGCAACAGCAACCTAGCTAGCTAAATTGCCATACATTTTTTTATGCTTTTTTACCTGTCCCCAAGTTAATATAGTCGGTTCAGAGTTCGTTTTGATATTTCAACCTGCGTGTCCTGATCGCGCCTGGTGTGTGTGGACAAAATCAACATGCGCACGTGCGGTCTGGTCCGCATGTTACATTGATGACTTTTTGCAAATCCAATCAGTCCAACAGTTCTCTGATGTACTTTCTTCAGTGTAGTTCTTCTCCGGGAGCAAGTTAAAATGCAAGATGAACTTCAAGCAAAACATTCGGAAATGTCGCTGGCTACATTATTTCTATGATAAGCATGAGAAATCTGATGCCCCACCCCCTGGACAAAAACTGGTTGAATCAATGATGTTTCCACATTTCAATGTGATGATGTTGAATCTAAACTCAGAAAAAAAAGAAACGCCCCTTTTTCAGGACCCTGTCTTTCAAAGATAATTTGTAAAACTCCAAATAACTTCACAGATCTTCATTGTAATGGGTTTAAACACTGTTTCCCATGCTTGTTCAATGAACCATAAACAATTAATGAACATGTACCTGTGGAACGGTCGTTAAGACACTAACAGCTTACAGACGGTAGACAATTAAGGTCACAGCTATGAAAACTTAGGACACTGAAGAGGCCTTTCTACTGACTCTGAAAAACACCAAAAGAAAGATGCCCAGGGTCCCTGCTCATCTGCGTGAACGTGCCTTAGGCATGCTGCAAGGAGGCATGAGGACTGCAGATGTGGCCAGGGCAATGAATTGCAATGTCGGTACTGTGAGACGCCTAAGACAGCGCTACAGGGAGACAGGACGGACAGCTGATCGTCCTCGCAGTGGCAGACCACGTGTAAAAACACCTGCACAGGATCCGTACATCCGAAAATCACACCTGCGGGACAGGTACAGGATGGCAACAACAACTGCCTGAGTTACACCAGGAACGCACAATCCCTCCATCAGTGCTCAGACTGTCCGCAATAGGCTGAGAGAGGCTGGACTGAGGGCTTGTAGGCCTGTTGTAAGGCAGGTCCTCACCAGACATCACCGGCAACAACGTCGCCTATGGGCGCAAACCCACCGTCGCTGGACCAGACAGGACTGGCAGAAAGTGCTCTTCGCTGACGAGTCAAGTTTTTTTCTCTCCAGGGGTGATGGTCGGATTTGCGTTTATCGTTACACCGAGGTCTGTACTCTGGAGCGGGATCGATTTGGAGGTGGAGGGTCCGTCATGGTCTGTGGTGGTGTGTCACAGCATCATCAGACTGAGCTTGTTGTCATTGCAGGCAATCTCAACGCTGTGCATTACAGGGAAGACATCCTCCCTCATGTGGTACCCTTCCTGCAGGCTCATCCTGACATGACCCTTCAGCATGACAATGCCACCAGCTATACTGCTCGTTCTGTGCGTGATTTCCTGCAAGACAGGAATGTCAAGTGTTCTGCCATGGCCAGCGAAGAGCCCGGATCTCAATCCCATTGAGCACGTCTGGGACCTGTTGGATTGGAGGGTGAGGGCTAGAGCCATTCCCCCCAGAAATGTCTGGGAACTTGCAGGTGCCTTGGTGGAAGAGTGGGGTAACATCTCACAGCAAGAATTGGCAAGTCTGGCCACACCAGATACTGACTGTTTCTTTTGATTTTGTTCAGGGACACATTCAATTTCTGTTAGTGTCTGTGGAACTTGTTCAGTTTGTCTCAGTTTTTGAATCTTGTTATGTTCATACAAATATTTACACATGTTAAGTTTGCTGAAAATAAACGCAGTTGACGTTTCTTTTTTTGCTGAGTTTACATGGAAACAATGTTGATTCAACCAGTTTTTGCCCAGTGAGTGGCCATCAGAAATAGTCATGCTTATCATAGAAAGAATGTACCCTGCTACATTTCCTAATATTTTGCAATATTTTTTTTTTTGCTTATATTTTAACTTGCTACCGAAGAGAAACTATACCGGAGAAAGTATATCAGTCAGAGTGCTGTCTGCTGATCGAATGACCGTTTCTGAATGCGGGAATCTGATGAAGAGATGAGAAGTGTAATTGGAGCACGAAATTAAGCCGAGCAGAAATTACAATAAGAAGTATTTTAGATCTACGTTTACAAAACGCAGCAAGATATTTTTTCAGGGTTATTGTGCTAAATAGTGAGTAGTGTAGTAAAGATTAAGACTAAAAGTGGTAGTTGCCTACAATAAGGAACAATTCCAGGTAAACATAGTGTCCAGATAATAATGTTATAAATATTAGACACTTACCCAGACACACTTGTCTAAATTGATGGGTCATTTGAAATAAATGCTATAACCCCCAGCCACATCCAGTGGTGAAAAAAGTACTAAATTGTCAGAGTAAAAGTATAAATAATTTCAAATTCCTTACATTAAACCAGACGGCACAATTATTTTATTTGTATTGACGATGGCCAGGGGCACACTCCAACACTCAGACATAATTTACAAACTAAGCATTTGTGTTTAGTGAGTCGGCCAGATCAGAGGCAGTAGGGGTGATCAGGGATGTTCTCTTGATAAGTGTGTGAATTGGACAATTTTACTGTCAAAATGTAACAAGTACTTTTGGGTGTCAAGGAAAATGTATTGAGTAAAAAGTACATTCTTTTCTTTACTAATGTAGTGAAGTAAAAGTAGCCAGGAATTTAAAATAATGTACAGATACCACAAAATACTACTTAAGTAGTACTTTCAAGTATATTTACTTAAGTACTTTACACCACTGCCCAAATGCCTTCACATCAGTACATTAGCATACTTTATATACTGTTAAACATGCACTTATCACATAGTATTCCATACATAAGTTAAGGCCATGCAATCTGAGTTGAAACCTGAGTGAGGTGCACATGTACAGTACATAAACAGATGCATGCGCCATTGATACGGTCACATGATATTGTTGTGGTACAGTGGCAAGAAAAAGTATGTTAACCCTTTGGAAATACCTGGATTTCTACATAAATTGGTCATACAATTTGATCTGATCTTCATCTAGGTCACAGCAATAGACAAACACATTCTGCTAAACTAATAACACACAAACAATATGTTTTCATGTCTTTATTGAACACACTATGTACGCATTCACAGTGCAGGGTGGGAAAAGTATGTGAACCCTTAGATTGAATAATTAGTTGACCCTCCTTTGGCAGCAATAACCTCAACCAAACGTTTTCTGTAGTTGCGGATCAGACCTGCACAATGGTCAGGAGGAATTCAGGACCATTCCTCTTTACAAAACTGTTTCAGTTAAGCAATATTCTTGGGATGTTTGGTGTGAAATGCTCTCTTGAGGTCATGCCACAGCATCTCAATCGGGTTGAGGTCAGGACTCTGACTGGGCCACTCCAGAAGGTGTATTTTCTTCTGTTGAAGCCATTCTGTTGTTGATTTACTTATGTGTTTTGGGTCATGGTGCTGTTGCGTCACCCAACTTCTGTTGAGCTTCAATTGGCGGACAGATAGCCTAACATTCTCCTGCAAAATGTCTTGATAAACTTGGGAATTCATTTTTCCGTCGACGATAGCAAGCTGTCCAGGCCCTGAGGCAGCAAAGCAGCCTCAAACCATGATGCTCCATCCACCATACTTTACAGTTGGGATGAGGTTTTGATGTTGGTGTGCTGTGCCTTTTTTTTCTCCATACATAGTGTTGTGTGTTCCTTCCAAACAACTCAACTGTAGTTTCATCTGTCCACAGAATATTTTGCCAGTAGTGCTGTGGAACATCCAGTTGCACTTTTGTAAATTTCCCAATTTTTGGGGGACAGAAGTGGCTTCTCCGTGGTGTCCTGCCATGAACACCATTCTTGTTTAGTGTTTTACGTGTCGTAGAGTCATCAACAGAGATGTTAGCAAGTCTTTAGCTGACACTCTAGGATTCTTCTTAACCTCATTGAGCATTAAGAGAATTTTGCAACCCTTTCCAGCTTTATGCAAGGCAACAATTCTTAATCTTAGGTCTTCTGAGATCTATTTTGTTCGAGGCATTTTTCACATCAGGCAATGCTTCTTGTGAATAGCAAACTCTAATTTTGTGAGTGTTTTTTATAGGGTAAGGCATCTCCAATCTCATCTCATTGATTGGACTCCAGGTTAGCTGACTCCTGACTCCAATTAGCTTTTGGAGAAGTCATTAGCCTAGGGGTTCACAAACTTTTTCCAACCTACACTGTCAATGTTTAAATTATGTATTCAATATTGACAATAAAAATACAATAATTTGTGTTATTAGTTTAAGCCTACTATGTTTGTCTGTTGTTGTGATTTAGCTGAAGATCAGATCAAATTTGATGACCAATTTATGCAGAAATCCAGGTAATTCCAAAGGATTCACATACCTTTTCTTGCCACTGTATGTCACAAAATCATGTTACGACCACACATATCAATATTCGTTATATCAATATTTTGCTAAGTGGATGGTCTCTACTGAAGGTGTAAACGGTACAGCCAAATGGTTACTTGCATAGTAACAATATCAGAAATAGTGTCAAAATAATATACAGTATGTACAAGAACAATATCAATAACGATATCAGTGATAGACGAGGTAGTTATATGCATACAGTCAGGGGTAAAGTAGCTGAGCAGCAGGATAAAAAAGTATAGTAGCAGCAACATATGGCGTGTGTGTTAGGAGATAGTCATGTGAATAGAGGCACTGCAGATAGTGCTGATGACTGGTCCGTCCAAACCATGCATGAACAAGGGAATCTATATTCGGAGAGCCTGTTCCTCTCCTGCCCTTGACTTTGGTGCAGGGCATGTGATGTCCATAGCCTCTTCGTCGCAAAACTCCCTGATCTTGTCCAAAAGATAGTTTTTCTTGCTGTGTACAGTCCAGGTGGTGCTTTTACAAGCAGACCATCTATGGGATGATGGATGCGCAGCAGCTGAAACCTGGTCCCGACAATCTGAACACTCCTTGGCGACAACACCAGGCATGGTCCACCAGGCACAATACCAGAGCACAAACTTGTTCTTCTTTTGGCCACTGCAGTTATCACAATTCAGGTCCACATGTGTTTTCCCAACTCCGTAGTTGGTGAAGAAATGGTGCAAGTAGTTGATGACTGCGCTGCTGCCTTTTGCTTGCTTGGGCCAGCTCTCTTTTTGATGACTGTATGACTGGTGGATTAGAGTCAGGCGTGTTCTACTGATTGATGCTGAAAGACAAATTCCAGATACAAATATTAGAGCATTATTATACAATAGATGCGAAGTGGCATTCTGAGATATCACTACACACAGTTCATACAGGGAATGTTAGCTACTGTAGCTAGCCAGCCATCTAACGTCAGCTGGCTAGCTAACAGCAAGCTTTAACTAGCAATACAAACCGATTGTCATAGCTAGCTAAAGTTAACCAATAGGTTCAATGTTAGCTAGTTAGCTAACTAACAGGCTATAACTAGCAATGCGAAATGGCATTCAGAGAAAACTACACTAACGTTACACACACTTACACAAACACATAAGTTAACGTTAGCTAGCCAGCCACCTAACCTCCGCTGACGTTAGCTAGCTAACAGTAAGCTTTAACTTGGGGTCTTTTGTTTAGACATGTCACGTTAACGTTAGCTAGCTAAAATATGAAATATAATCCCAATCCATAGAGTAACGTTACTAGCATTACAAACCAATTGTCATCCAAGTTAACTAAATAATCTTAGGTTCATTGTTAGTTAGCAAGCCAGCCATCGAACTCCAACTGGCTAGCTAACAGCAAGCTTTAGCTTGCAATGAAAAACTTTCTGACAAACGTATAATATCTGACTCTGTAGCTAGATTCTCACCTGTATACATGGATGAAAGCTTCACAGCAGACTGCAACCCCTTTTATAAGACATCCTGTGTTGTTTCCGTTTAGTTTGCGCAGCTTGTTTGGCCGGTTGTGTTCCACTGATTTCAAAACGTGTTCAAAACGTGAGAGAGAGTCAGCATTGCATGGCAGAAAGTAGTCCGACACAACTTTTTCCCACTGTCCTTTGTCGATAGCGCCTGTCGAGAGCGCCTGATAAATTCAATGTTATTGAGAGCAGTTGCAGCATATTTGCAGTTATCCATGGCTAAAGTTATATATTAAAAAAAAAACTGCAGTAGACAGGACTATCTACGCATTACAAGAAGCTAATTTTATAGACACAAGATGCAACACCACAGACCAATCCAAACTCCTCTCTCGGCATGTCCAGCCCACTCATTATCTTAGCCAATCATGGCTAGCGGGAAGGTTGCTGGCTTTCTCTGGCTAAACCAACTAGGCACTTAATTGAACAATTTTATTCATATTTACAGATGACATACAGTTGAAGTCGGAAGTTTACATACACCTTAGCCAAATACATTTAAACTCAGTTTTTCACAATTCCTGACATTTAATCCTAGTAAAAATTCCCTGTCTTAGGTCAGTTAGGATCACCACTTTATTTTAAGAATGTGAAATGTCAGAATAATAGTAGAGAGAAGGATTTATTTCAGCTTTTATTTCTTTCATCACATTCCCAGTGGGACAGAAGTTTTTATACACTCAATTAGTATTTGGTAGCATTGCCTTTACGTTGTTTAACTTGGGTCAAACGTTTCAGGTAGCCTTCCACAAGCTTCCCACAAGTTGGGTGAATTTTGGCCCATTCCTCCTGACAGAGCTGGTGTAACTGAGTAATATTTGTAGGCCTCCTTGCTCGCACACGCGTTTTCAGTTATGCCCACAAATTCTCTATGGGATTGAGGTCAGGGCTTTGTGATGGCCACTCCAATACCTTGACTCTGTTGTCCTTAAGCCATTTTGACACATCTTTGGAAGTATGCTTGGGGTCATTGTCCATTTGGAAGACCCATTTGCGACCAAGCTTTAACTTTCTGACTGATGTCTTGAGATGTTGCTTCAATATATCCACTTAATTTCCCTTCCTCATAATGACATCTATTTTGTGAAATGCACGAGTCCCTCCTCCAGCAAAGCACCCCCACAACATGATGCTGCCACCCCCGTGCTTCACGGTTGGGATGGTGTTCTTCGGCTTGCAAGCCACCCCCTTGTTTCCTTAAAACATAACGATGGTCATTATGGCCAAACAGTTCTATTTTTGTTTCATCAGACCGGAGGACATTTCTCCAAAGTACAATCTTTGTCCCCATTTGCAGTTGCAAACCGTAGTCTGGCTTTTTTATGGCGGTTTTGTGGCTTCTTCCTTGCTGATTGGCCTTTCAGGTTATGTCGGTATAGGACTCGTTTTACTGTGGATATAGATACTTTTGTACCTGTTTCCTCCAGCATCTTCACAAGGTCCTTTGCTGTTGTTCTGTGATTGATTTGCACTTTCCGCACCAAAGTACGTTCATCTCTAAGAGACAGAACGTGTCTCCTTCCTCAGCGGTATGACGGCTGCATGGTCCCATGGTGTTTTGTAGAGGTCTTGGCTGATTTCTTTTGATTTCCCCATTATGTCAAGCAAGGAGGCACTGAGTTTGAAGGTAGGCCTTGAAATACATCCACAGGTACACCTCCAAATGACTCAAATTATGTCAATTAGCCTATCAGAAGCTTCTGAAGCCATGACATCATTTTCTGGAATTTTCCAAGCTGTTTAAAGGCACAGTCAACTTAGTGTATGTAAACTTCTGACCCACTGGAATTGTGATACAGTGAATTATAAGTGAAATAATCTGTCTGTAAACAATTGTTGAAAAAATTACTTGTGTTATGCACATAGTAGATGTCCTAACCGACTTGCAAAATAAATAGTTTGTTAACAAGAAATTTGTAGAGTGTTTGAAAAACGAGTTTTAATGACTCCAACCTAAGTGTATGTAAACTTCTGACTTCAACTGTACAAGTTTGATATTAAGGCACATGAAAGTTCACATGTTCGAGAAGGCATTTCTGCCAAAAAACACATTTTGGTATAAAAACATTTTTTACGTTCAAACGGCTCTCCTGTGAAGTCGTGACTTGCGACATATGCCTAGTTTCCTGAATCGGGTCACATATAATACAATGTAGTCTTTTAGAGCTCAGAATATATCTGTTCTCATAAATGTTAGCATGGAATGGCACATCCATACACTTCCATGACCTATAGATGTGGCATGATCATTTGAGCCAGTTTGCTACAGCAAACAAATAATCCTGCAGAAACCGGAAATGTGAATTTTTGTGTGGATTAATATTTAATATACATTTTTGTGGTGGTTGATAAAAAAAATTGTAAGTGGAAATTACAAACTTCAGAGTTTTTTTTTCACTTCAAATACACTACACGTTTTAAATGTCCTGCACTGCAGGAAGGTTATCCTGCAACAGAGTGATCAAATTAAAATCCTACGTCTGCATTGTGATAAGTGATGACTGTGGAGCTTTGAGAAACTCATGTCCTTGATGTGGAGTAAATATGTAATGTGTTTGGAGGCAATTGATATTTGGAACACAACTTCTGAGAGTTCTACCAGTCAGAGTTGCGTTGTAACTTTACATTTCTCAACCACTGTAACACGTGTGGGTCTCTGGTATGCATGACTGACATGAGAAGGCCGAAGGCAAAGGCAGAACGACTTGAGCAACACTTTCTTTTGGAGACGGTCATTCTACAGATCAGAACAAGCCATCGATGACTCCTGGACCCGTATTCACAAAGAGTCTTAGAGTAGGAGTGCAGATCTAGGATCAAGTGTCCCCCCCTCCCGTCCATATAATTATGATCTAAAAGGCAAAACTGATCCTAAGTTTGCACATGTACTCTGAGATGCTTTAGGAAGTCAAGGTCTAGCTCCATTAACTTCTTAGGGAGCGGCTCCCGAGGTAACGGTTTTGGAGAGTCTGGCGTGCCCAAAGTAAAATGCCTCCCACTCAGGCCCAGAAAATAGGATATGCACATAATTAGTACTATTGGATAGGAAACACTCTGAAGTTTCTAAGAGTGTTAAAATATTGTCTGTGAGTATAACAGAACTGATATAACAGGCGAAAACCCGAGGAATTTCTGTCCTGGAAAAAGTGTTTTTGACACATTGCCTCATTTTGAACCCCTCCCTATTGAAAAGAGACATATATGGGAGTAAGATTGCAGTACCTATTGCTTCCACTGGATGTCAACAGTCTCTAGACAGTGTTTGATGATGTTTAGTTGCTCTGGATGGTAATAGAAGAAGAATTTCGAACTAGTCATCGGATGTAAACAGAAGAGGAAGCGCATTCACGGGCTCGCGCGCTGTGGTTTTCTCCTTTCCTATCGTCCAGTTTATAATCCGGTTGAAATATTATAGTAAATATACATAAAAGTGTTCCTAAGGATACATTCTCAATGATGTTTGATTGTTCTTGGACAAGTGTATAGGTTGAACGTGTTCTCTTCACGGTTCAATGGGCGAGTGGACGCTGTATTTTATGAACATAATGCGCCAACCAAACTGAGATTTATGGATATAATAAATGACTTTTTCTAATAAAAGAACCATTGGATGTCTTCGTTGGACACTTGGGAAGCCCTCAGCAGAAGTTCTTCAAAAGGTAAGGGATTTGTTTTCGCTGTGAAATGTGTTTTGTGTGAACCGCGATGGTTTATGAATTTATGCTAATGGAAAATATGGTAATGGTAATTTGTTGTTTATTACGGTACCCTGCGTCACTACTTCATTGCTCCAGACCAGCGCAAGGGGGAGTTAGAGCACTGATTATGCTTTTGTGTCCCAAGGCGCTGCTGTGTCTAACTGCCAATGAATGGGTGACATAAACCAAATAGAAACTGATAATTGTGCACGACTTCAGTATCACTTACCAAAACTGTTGTTACACTAAGGTTTTTATTCTAAGAGGAACTTAGACTACAATTAGGGTGTGGAAATATTAGGATTATTTTGCTCTTACTGTAGCCTACTCCCACCCGGTCACGTTGTACAGCGCCCGAGTGGCGCAGCGGTCTAAGACTCTGCATCGCAGTGCAAACTGCGTTGCTTCAGATGCTGGTTCAATACCCTGGAGACCCATGAAGCGACTGTAGGCTTTTGGTTTCTCTCCCTCTCTAAAAACAGAAATAAATAATTCTAAATAACAAACTGGCTTTATTTACAAAATAGTAACAATGTCTCACCCCATGTTCAAGAATTTTCTTTTTCTTGCTCACTTTAGGTTATTTGAAAACTAAATAATCTCCAAAATATCGTTATTTTTAAACAAAGCGATTATTATTCCTTAATTTTGAATTATATAAAAGCCTCTTAGATATTCTCACAGATCAGATTTTCCCTAATGAAAAATGCCCCTTAGATATGAATTTAGAATCCTCCAATCCTCTATATCTAATTAAAGGCTGAGAGTCACGTCATTTAAATAAATATTTTTCGATATACTGTAGGCCTACCGTAGGCGACATGAGTCTCCCTAGTGTTGAGTAATGTGCTGTTAAAAGTGGTGTGGGTCTTATTTATTTAAAAAGCATATTGAAGTTAGAAGCAATAGTATTTGAAGCAATAGCCTACCCGCTGTGGTCAACTATTTCAGCACCGTTTCGCGCTGCTCTGAGACAAGCATGGGGACTGGTCTTGATAAATCAATGAGATTTCTATTTTTACTGAATCTCCGTTTGGGTATTGGTTAGACTACAATTAGGGTGTGGAAATGTTATGCTCTTTAGTACTGTAGCCTACTCCCGACCGTCATTTTGTACAGCGCCATATTCTCCGTTCCATCCTAACGGAAACCCTGAGGGTTTAGTTTTTCTTGGAATAGAAACACCATAATATGAATCAAATTAATTAAGAAACATTTCTTAAAATCAATCCCTTATACTATGTTCTTACAAAAAAAGGTTTTAAATTCTCTAGTACAGTCACTATTGAAGGCTATCAAATGCTTCTCAAAGATGCCCTCTGGTTGTCAAACTAGCACTAACTAGCATTAATGGTAAGAATGGCTGACAATTGAATAATGTGCCATAGAATTCTGTGGCAGCCCGCAAGGTGTGCTGCAGTATGACGCAACTTTTAAAGGAAGGACCACTGTAGTATTCACACCCCTTCACTTTTTCCACATTTTGTTGTTTTACAGCCTGAATTTAAAATGTATTAAATAGCAATTTTTGGGGGTCACTGGCCTACACAGAATTCCCCATAATGTCAAAGTGAAATTATATTTTAAAATAATTGTAGAATTAACAAAAAATGAAAAGCTAAAATGTCTTGTGTCAATAAGATTTCAACCCCTTTGTTATGGCAAGTCTAAATAATTTCAGGAGCAAAAATGTACTTAACAAGTCGCGTCATAAGTTGCATGGACTCACTCTGTGTGCAATAATAGTGTTTAACATGAGTTTTGTAATGACTACCTCATCTCTATACCCCCCACATACAATTATCCATAAGGTCCCTCAGGCAAGCAATGAATTTCAAACACAGATTCAACCACAAAGACCAGGGAGGTATTCCAATGCCTCGCAAAGAAGGGCACCTATTGGTAGATGGGTAAAAAAAAAAAAAAAGGAGGCAGTTGAATATCCCTTTGAGCATGGGGAAGTTAGTAATTACACTTTGGATGGTGTATCAATGTACCCAGTCACTACAAAGATACAGGTGTCCTTCCTAACTCAGTTACCGGAGAGGAAGGAAACTGCTCAGGGATTTGAGGCCAATGGTGACTTTAAAACAGTTAAAGAGTTGAATGGCTGTGATGGATCAACAACATTGTAGTTACTGTGGGGGAAATTCTAACCAAGTGAGAGAGACTTTGTTATTTCTTCAAACAATCAATCTTTATTATTGATTTAAGAATTGCAATAATGAAGCTGGTCAATGACCACCCATCGATAATCGTTGAGAGCCCAACGAGCAGATTTGGTTTACAGCTCTTTATAGCAAAATACATTCTCCTGAATGTTCATGACAAACCACAGATGCCTAGAATGGGTCAAAAGGTTAGGATTTGTATGTGAGAAAGGAGTATCCCCCCGTCAGATAGCATTTGCTGTGAAGACTGTTCCAATTGTATAGAAATCAGGGTTTGGCACCTAAGACAAGGTTCCTCCCATCAGCCATCCACACCAGAGACATCTCCTCCCTTGTACCTAATAATACACAAACACCAACTCATTCTATGGAATGCAGGCTGTAGGTTCTATCACCAAGTCATCATAATTTAATTGCCAGCGCCAAGTCCCAGAGGCCCAACTAAGTCCCACAGACACAGATGAGAGAGTACTAAGAAACCTTATTCGATGCATAAACAGTATTATAACTTCATCTTGTAATTTTTTTACCATATTACTCCACAATACTAACCTAATTGACAGAGTGAAAAAAAGGAAGCCTGTACAGAATAAAAATATTCCAAAACACATATCCTGTTTGCAACAAGGCACTAAAGTAATATTGCAAATAATGTGTCAAAGCAATTCACTTTTTGTCCTGAATACAAAGTGTTATGTTTGGGGCAAATACAATACAAAACATTGCTGAGTACCACTCTCCATCTTTTCAAGAATAGTGGTGGCTGCAATATGTTATGGGTATGCTTGTAATCATTAACAAAAAATAAATAAAATAATGAATGGAGCTAAGCACAGGCAAAATCCTAGAGGAAAACCTGGTTCAGTCTGCTTTCCACCAGACACTGGGAGATTAATTCACCTTTCAGCAGGACAATAACCTAAAACACAAGGCCAAATCTACACTGGAGATGGTTACCAAGAAGACAGTGAATGTTCCTGAGTGGCTGAGTTACAGTTTTGACTTGCCAAAGGTGATTCTAACATGTTTTGATTCAGGGGGTTAAATATGTATCTAATCAAGATAAAAAAAAAAAAAATTATTTTTTATTTTTTTTACAAATGTTAGAATTTTTCTTCCACTTTGACATTTAGAGTATTTTGTGTAAATTGTTGACAATTTATCAATTTTAATCCCACTTAGTAACACAACAAAGTTTGGAAAAAGTCTAGGGCTGTGAATACTTTCTGAAGGCACTGTACATGGTATCTGTCTCTAAAAATACTATGTAAGTAAATTAGTTTTAGCACCACTTAATATGAAATGGTCCCAACTTTGAACGTACTGTAAGTTTAAGACCAAGGCTGAAAAAGCAAGCTTGAGGACACCACCACAGCCAAGTCGGTCTTGGACAGTGAACCCACAATATAGGCCTACAAAACAATGGCTTGAAATAATGAAAACATTGAAGAAAGCATAATTGTAAGACCTGTTTCTAAAATGTGGCCTCCAAAAACCTTCCCAATTATATGGTGACCTTATCTTCTCTATAAACAGCCAGCCTATTTCCATCTTCACATCACATGCAAAATAGCTGTGAAGAACATGTTTTATATTTAGAGTCATCTCAGGAGGTGTAGAGCCTGTGGCTAGCCAGCTCAATTATGTCAGCACAAAGGATACTTTGATGAAGATACTAGAGGAAGCTAATGTTCACCACTGTGCGACTCCCAGTATATGACACAAAACATATGTAGGAAGAGACATGCCATGTATGGGTACAGATGAAGATTAGCAGGGGTTTTCTGAATGCTTAGTGCTCATTCTGGAACCTAGCTGCATGAAGGCCTCAATTCAATTGAGGTACTTTTTTGTGCATTAGCAAAAATACATAAAGGGGGTGTGGGATTCCTGTGATAAACTCCGTCACAGGTAGATGCTTCCTGCTTTCAGAATAACATAGGTCCATAAAGTGCACAGGCGGTAGTTTGTAAACAAAGATACTACATATAGCCTAATTTTATTAGGTTTGATTGGATACGGTAGCCCCATGGCTTAAGAACACTCCTTCAAGTGCTTTTATAACCTAAAGACAAATAGAGCTTTGACATAAAGAAGAGGAACTTATCATCTCAAGCTCTTCGAGAGACGCTGCTGTGTCAAGAGGCTGTGCCCCTAGGAAGAAGCACATTATAGCAGCACTTACTAGCACGGCACTAGGAATCTGCTGTCAGAGATGCACAAGTCAATCCAATCTGGTTGTGGCGGTGCTCTGTTTCTGTAGCCAGGTTTCCATCCAATTGGCGACAGATTTCCATATGTGACTCGTTTTATAAATCAAAATGTTTTTTTGTTTGTTGCAGAAATGCCTTCTGGAACGTGTGAACTTTCATGTGCCTTAATAACAAACTTGTATACCATCTGTAAATACAAATAAAATTGTTAAATTAAGAGCGTAGTTGGTTTAGCCACAGAAAAAGCCTGCAACCTTCCCGCTAGCCATGATTGGCTGAGATAATGATTGCGCTGCACATGCTGAGAGATGAGTTCAATTGTAGCACAGTTCTGTCTATTTGAACTGGTCAGTATGTGTAGGTAATCCTGTTTTAACGCTGCTTTAAAAAAAATATATTGCGTAGTAGAACTGCATGTGCTGATCTCCTCTTTCTGGAGGACCGAGATTTGAAATCAGTGGAATTAGAGTATGATAGCTAACGAGATGGAGAAAACCCTTGTCTCCAGATTACATCTTCAAACTAAGGGCAACCATGGAATCTGTGTGACAGAGAGGGAGAAGCGTCAATCCATGTAGACGGGTAAAATAGTCTAGGACATTTGGAGACTTCTCCCGAAGCCACTCCTGCATTGTCTTGGCTGTGTGCTTAGGATCGTTGTCCTGAAGTTGAATCTTCGCCCCGGTCTGAGGTCCTGAGTGCTCTAGAGCAGGTTTTCATCAAGGATCTCTCTGTACTTTGCTCCGTTCATCTTTCCCTTGATCCTGACTAGTCTAACCTAGTCCCTGCTGCTGAAAAACATCCCCACAGCATGATGCTGCCACCACCATGCTTCACCGTAGGGATGGTGCCAGGTTTCCTCTAGACGTGATGCTTGGCATTCAGGCCAAAGAGTTCAATCTTGGTTTCATCAGACCAGAGAATCTTGTTTCTCATGGTTTGAGAGTCCTTTAGGTGCCTTTTGGGGAAACTCCATGCAGGCTGTCATGTACCTTTTACTGTGGAGTGGCTTCCGTCTGGCAACTCTACCATAAAGGCCTGATTGGTGGAGTGCTGCAGAGATGGTTGTATTTCTGGAAGGTTCTCCCATGTCTACAGAGGAACTGTGGAGCTCTGTCAGAGTGACCATTGGGTTCTTGGTCACCTCCCTGACCAAGGCACTTCTCCACCGATTGCTCAGTTTGCCTGGGTGGCCAGCTCTAGGAAGAGTCTTGGTGGTTCCAAACTTCTTCCATTTAAGAATGATGGAGGACACTGTTCTTCTTAAAGGATCTTCAATGCTGCAGACATTTTTTGGTACCCTTCCCCAGATCTGTGCCATGACACAATCCTGTCTCTGAGCTCTACGGACAATTCCTTCGACCTTATGGCTTGGTTTTTGCTCGGACATGCACTGTCAACTGTGGGACCTTATATAGACAAAGGGAAGAGGTCTGAATTCTTTCCGAATGCACTGTACATCCCCCATCCCCCTAAATCTGAGTTCGTATGAAACCAACTGAGTGCTGTGATGGCTAAATGAGGCTAAACACTGTGAAATGTGTAGATTTTTAGGCTACACTAGTATTGCCTGTCGATGATGATGATTGTCATCACCATTGATAATGGTTGTCATTGTGATGTGACATGGTGGTTTAGCCTATTTGAACTTAACTGGCTCTGCGCAGTAAAGAACACACAAATGACATTCAGAGTAATTTGCCTATTCCTTTTTGTTTTAGCCTATTTCAATATATATACAGAACGCAAGAGAGGAATGTAGGCTAGACAGTGTGGAGAATTCCACCAAAGCAGTCCAGTCAGAATATATTGTTTCTCTCTCGGATGCATGGGTCTTATAGCCTAAACCTATTCATTTTTTCTATATAACAGACACTCCATAGTTCACTCAAATTACAAAATTACATATTGGTTTCATTACCCTGTAAGCAGTCTATGGACAAGTAGAGCTGGGCGATATGGACAAAAATCCATATATAACAATAACAAATTATGAAAAAACATTTTGGGGGGAGGGGGGTGCTGGGCTTTATGGACATAAAGTAGTATTGCGATAAATGTAACTTTTGTTTTGCTCGATAACAAGAAATACAACGATACATATTTTGTTTTTTGAACAATTACTTTACATTAGCTGCAGGGCTCTAGACAAAAAAAATCCAGTGCCGAGTAAGACAATTAAAATGGTAGCCTATGATTCAAAAAGTAAGCTGTTTCATCTAACATATCCAGGAAATGCATTATTGATATTTTGATAGGATTTATTTTTTGCTCCTGGGAGAATTTGCTGACATCTTTGTGCATATTGGCCTAAAGGCTATATTATTGTTATTAGGAAGTGGGAACTCAAAACACTTAGCTAGATTGCTAACTCTAAATATGATATTGTTGCTATAAAGCCATGTGGGCTAATTGATTAATCTATCAGTAAATCTAGGCTAATGTCCTAAAAGAATTCCAGTGCTAGGCCTAGGCTACTTGATGTAGACCTATTCACTACAAATGGCGCGCTCCGGCTCTATTCCTCAGGCGCATCACAACCATACTACACAAATTACTCTGGTTGTAAATTGGTGCCATGAACTCAATATTAAGAGGTAAGAAATACATTATATTCTCACAGAAAGCTGTGACTCTCGTCTCTAACTAGAACAACAATAGTTGCTTTGAAAACGGTATTTTTCCCCAATAGCATTTTGAGCAATGGTCATATGCTTGTGCTTCTCAGAATGCATCTCTCCCTCCTCTGTGCGCACAGTGGGGAGAGGGAGTAAGAGTCAGCAGCTGACAGCGAAACAGGGACAGGAAAATACTTTCATAGCAGGAATCCACATAATGCATATATTACTGTTGACCAAAGAATTGTTTTAGAAAAATCTACAGGAATATTGTGTTGCAAAATCACCAAACATTACTGACAAAAAGAATGCTTCGATAAGGGGAAGGCAATGTCGGTGTCCTAGAGCTGGGACAATAAACCAAAAATTAGACAAGGTATGACAGCAACCCATCCTTTGGTTTAGTTTCCGTGGCACTGTTCCCACGTGCTAACGTTTTAGCATTTGCGGCACAAATCCCATTCAAGTCATGGAACCAATATTAGCATTTTTCGCACCTCATGTTCAAATCATCTATATTGGACTTTGTTGAGCTTCACAGTCAATTTGAGATACTTTCGGATGATTTGGAAATGATTGTGTATGTAGGTGTTTAGTGTGAAAGTAATGATCGTATGACACAGGCTGAACCAATAGGCCTATACTAGGCTACATCCAAACGTGCTGTTTCTCCAATGCATCCCTACTTGAAATTTCATGCAAAATTGACACTCCGTTTGCGTGGCATGTGAAATTTCTTGATAACCTCTTTCCAATACATTTGTAAAGTATTTAGGAACAGAAAATGCACCTCAAACTAGCTTTTCAGGTGTTTGTGAAAGGACAGACAGGTGGAATGTATTGTTAATGTGTTACAGTTCAATTTGTGTTGCAATATAATTTGTTATTGTGTAATTGTAAAGGTTTTGTGTACTGTAAATAGCAGGGAGTCTCACTCCACTCACAGGTTGTTTTCACGTCTAGTTTTCACTGGTTTTCAGAAGTTCAACAAAGATACTACATCAACATCCAACCTTTTTATTTTTTTATTTTTTATTTCACATTTATTTAACCAGGTAAGCTAGTTGAGAACAAGTTCTCATTTACAATGCGACCTGGCCAAGATAAAGCAAGGCAGTGCGACACAAACAACAACACAGAGTTACACATGGAATAAACAAGCGTACAGTCAATAACACAATAGAAAAAGAAGAAAGTCTATATACAGTGTGTGCAAATGGCGTGAGGAGGTAAGGCAATAAATAGGCCATAGTAGCGAAGTAATTACAATTTAGCAGATTAACACTGGAGTGATAGATGAGCAGATGATGATGTGCAAGTAGAAATACTGGTGTGCAAAAGAGCAGAAAAGTAAATAAAAACAATATAGGGATGAGGTAGGCAGATTGGGTGGGCTATTTACAGATGGACTATGTCCTAGAGGTCGACCGATTAATCGGCATGGCCGATTAATTAGGGCCGATTAATTAGGGCCGATTTCAAGTTTTCATAACAATCGTAATCGCCATTTTTGGACGCCGATTATGGCCGATTACATTGGACTCCACGAGTAGACTGCGTGGCAGGCAGGCTGACCACCTGTTACGCGAGTGCAAGGAGCCAAGGTAGGTTGCTAGCTAGCGTTAAGATTATCTTATAAAAAACGATCAATCTTCACATAATCACTAGTTAACCACACATGGTTGTTGATATTACTAGTTTATCTAGCTTGTCCTGCATTGCATATAATCAATGCGGTGCCTGTTAATTTATCATCGAATCACAGCCTACTTCGCCAAACGGGTGAGGATTTAACAAACTAATTCGCAAAAAAAGCACTGTCGTTGCACCAATGCGTACCTAACCATAAACATAAACCTGCATATTTAGTTAATATTGCCTGCTAACATGAATTTATTTTAACTAGGGAAATTGTCACTTCTCTTGCGTTCTGTGCAAGCAGAGTCAGGGTATATGCAGCAGTTTGGTCCGCCTGGCTCGTTGCGAACTGTGTGAAGACCATTTCTTCCTAACAAAGACCGGAATTAATTTGCCATAATTTTACATAATTATGACATAACATTGAAGGTTGTGCAATGTAACAGCAATATTTAGACAGGGTTGCCGCCCGTTCGATAAAATAGGGAACGGTTCCGTATTTCACTGAAAGAATAAACGTTTTGTTTTCGAAATTATAGTTTCCGGATTTTACCATATTAATGACCTAAGGCTCATATTTCTGTGTGTTTATTATATTATAATTAAGTCTATGATTTGATATTTGATAGAGCAGTCTGACTGAGCGGTGGTAGGCAGCAGCAGGCTCGTAAGCATTCATTCAAACAGCACTTTCCTGCGTTTGCCAGCAGCACTTCGCTGTGCTTCAAGCATTGCGCAGTTTATGACTTCAAGCCTATCAACTCCCGAGATTAGGCTGGCATAGTGCCTATAAGAACATCCAATAGTCAAAAGTATATGAAATACAAATGGTATAGAGAGAAATAGTCCTATAATAACTACAATATTGAAGACTCATGTTAAAAGGAACCACCAGCTTTCATATGTTCTCATGTTCTGAGCAAGGAACTTAAACGTTAGCTTTTTTACATGGCACATATTGCACTTTGACTTTCTTCTCCAACACTGTCTTTTTGCATTATTTAAACCAAGTTGAACATGTTTCATTATTTATTTGTGACTAAATTGATTTTATTTATGTATTATATTAAGTTAAAATAAGTGTTCATTCAGTATTGTTGTAATTGTCATCATTACAAATATATATAAAATATATATATATATATATATATATATATATATCTAAAATGGTGACCAGTGAGCTGAGATAAGTCGGGGCTTTACCTAGCATAGACTTATAGATGACCTGGAGCCAGTGGGTCTGGCGACGAATATGTAGCGAGGGCCAGCCGACTAGAGCATACAGGTCGCAGTGGTGGGTGGTATAAGGGGCTTTGGTGACAAAACGGATGGCACTGTAATAGACAGCATCCAGTTTGCCGAGTAGAATATTAAAAGCTATTTTGTAAATGACATCGCCGAAGTCGAGGATCGGTAGGATAGTCAGTTTTACGAGGGTATGTTTGGCGGCGTGAGTGAAGGAGGCTTTGTTGTGAAATAGGAAGCCGATTCTAGATTTAATTTTGGATTGGAGATGTTTAATATGAGTCTAGAAGGGGAGTTTACACTCCTAGTTATTTGTAGTTGTCCACATATTCTAAGAGGCTGCCATATGAATAAGAATGTTTGAATATGGAATATGTTTGAAAACAATAGTAATGTTTGATCTCCCTCTGCTTCTCCTTTTCAGGAATGAGGACCGCATGGAGCGTTCCGAACGAGCATGCACTAAAATGGATAGTATTGAAGCCACGGAGGAGCAGTAAGTTGCCAGCTATGCCTTTTTCCATAGGTTGTTTCTGAGAAAATACCAAACTGTTTTGATATCATTTCACTTTTTGGTAATTTAGCAGATGCTCTTATCCAGAGCAACTTACAGTAGATAAGATAACCACATATGGCAGTCATAGTAAAACTTTCCTCAACAAAGCAGCTATTAGCAAAATCAGTCTTAGTAAGAAAAGACAAGTGCAAGTGTTAGTGCAAGAAAGGGAAGTACAACAGTGAGGTGTTATTTTTGTTTTCATGTTGTCAGATAAGCTGATGGCCTTTGGTCACGTCTGTTCATCCCTGTCTTTGAAGGCATTATACAGTACATAGACATTATACATTAGGACTGGCTACCTCAAGAAAGGATGCCAGAAAATATGCCAGAAAATGTCATTATTGCATGCAAGAAATTAGCCAGAATGAATGCCAGAAATTTTGCAGTCTAATTATTTTGCCTGTTTCGCTTTACTGCTTTGGCCCATTCATTTTCTTTCTTTACATTGCTGCTGTGTCAATATCTATTCCTGTGTGTTGCTCACTCATTTGCTGTATTAGCCAATTAGAGCATGAGTTTTATTTTCTCTCCACCTTGGAGGCTCTACCTTGGAACACTCATTCTTCATGTTGTTCTTGTAATAAGTGAGATGGATTTTTCTCCTTATCACCTAGTCCTAATTGTAATAATGGTAACACTTTAGCATGTGACATGCTTAGCATGTTATGTCGATTGAGACATGAAAATAGCAGGAAGGCCCGCACACTGAATGCTCCTAATTACCATCTTTTAATGACAACAACGGCCCCTGTAGCCATGACTCTTAGGCCTCAGACACACCGATAGCGTTTGCTGGCTGAGATTACTTAGCACCTGTGAACGTAATTTGCGAACCGAGTGACCACCGATTTTACATGTAGAATAAAGTGAAAAATGTTGGCAGTCAGACGTTTACAGTGGGTGGTCCCTAAACACAGCGCGCTGAACGATCGGCAGACAAACGCTAGATCCACATTCGGTGCAATGTGTGCGAGCCTTTAGGTCAAAAAGGCTCTTAAGGAGATGCTCTGGTTCAAAGTGTTGTCATTGAATGTGGTGATTAGCGTCATACCAAAGTGTTGTCATTGAATGTGGTGATTGCTATAACAATCTCCAAATCACTCTACCTGGCTATAAATCTTCAGGTGGTTGAGGCTGACTTCTTGCAGAAATGTGTCGTCATGTAACAGTATGTAGGCGAGATCTTTGTCGTTGAGTCCCCCTACCATATCTGCCTATAGCAGGTTGTGCACAATACTGAAATGACACAATACTAAAATCTCTCTAAAATGACAAAACAGAATATTTGAGGTATGGGGCATTTCAATATAGCCTATTATTGTTTTTATGACTTATAATCAACACTGTCCTTGACATAGTAGCTATATGAATGCCTACAAAAATAAATAGCCTCATTTAATAAGACACAAGTAGGTAAATCAGATTTAAAATAAGCAATTACACTGGCAAAATTGTGAAGAAGTTAAATAATAAAATAAGAATGGGGAATAACAGTAGTGTTCTGACAAGCACATTAATTAGCTGTTCCCTTTCTTCTTGTGCCATCTTCAACCAGATGTGTGCCTGTCAAGTTACCAGATTGTTACCACCTAGCTAATATTGTAGCATGACTGAACAAGGTTGTTGGTTATCAAAATAATTATTAGGCTAGTTAGCACCCCAGCGCCTATCAAATGTGTCCTGCGATCATTTTTTTTTTATAAAAACAGATTGAGGCTTATGGAACCCTGGCATACATTGTGCAGGCCTTTGTTCTCATGCTTGTTAGCCCAGTACCTACGTTTTTCAAGGATGTGTGTACGACATATGACCACTACTATTTCTATTGCCAATTGAAACAGCCTGTGGAAACCATGTTATGCATCTCTGGAGAAAAAATAATGAATCTGTTTGTCTTGTGTATTGTGAGAGTCCAGACTGCTAACACTGGGTTCCTGGTATCCTGTGTTTAGGCAACCCACTCTAGACGAGGTGGTTGCCTGGGCCCGTAGCTTCGAGCTGGTGATGCGCTCCTCAGAAGGCAGGGAGATTTTCCGAGAATTTCTGCGCTCTGAGTACAGCGAAGAGAACCTGTTGTTCTGGCTGGCCTGTGAGGAGCTGAAGAAGGAGACGGACCCGAATGCGATCGATGAGAAAGCCAGGATCATCTATGAGGACTACGTCTCCATTCTATCGCCAAAAGAGGTAGGAGGCATCAGGTTGGAAGCAGGAGTTTGACTGGTACCTAGTATCACTTTACTGATATTTACTTTGCTTTCAGGACTATTCCATTGGTTCCATTGTGGAAAATGAAAGCACGTACAGCTGAAGTATTTGACTATGTTTGGAATACATGTATTTGACCCAGGTCTGATTCCAAGACATATTGAAACCCCCATCTCAAAGTGGTTGAAGAGGAGGAGGTGGGAGGTGACCTTATCTCCATTGATAACATGACCTCCCTCCATTTCCGCTGTGGCTCTGTGTGATAGCAATGTCACTGTTCTCTCCCGCTCCTCTGCCTCCAGGTGAGCCTGGATTCGCGGGTGAGGGAAGGCATCAACCTGAGCCTGACAGAGCCCAGCAACGTGATGTACGAGGAGGCCCAGCTGCAGATCTACACCCTGATGCACAGAGACTCCTACCCCCGTTTCCTCAACTCCTCCGTTTACAGGGACCTTCTGGACCACAAGAGAAGCTCCTGCCTAGACACCTAAAGTAACCCTCCACCCCCCCCCCCCCAAAAACAAGACAATAAGGTGCCAGAACTGGGTTTGATATTTTCCTTTTTTGAAAAAGAAACAAGAAAATAATGAATAGTTTAAGCAATTTCAAGTGTCTGCTCGCAGGCAGTCCTGAGGTTTAGTTCCTGGTTTAACTGCAGATAAGAGCTCCTCGGGCTACTGTGACAAAGAGAAACAAAAGGACAGACCCATTGTTCCTGTACTGTACTTTTGAGAGTTCTCCTCCTTTCGCTCCCTCTATCTCGCTCTGTATTTTTCTCTCTCAAATTCTGTCCCATGCCTCAGCCATTTTTACAGTCCAAAAACAATGTATTTTTTACGATGGCTGTAGAGCTTGACCGTGGTGAGCAGGAAAATCAGACTTTGCATGTAACAAGGTAATGGAATTTGCTCTACAGTAGCTAGGTATTTTAGCAGTGGACTGCAAAGGTTCTTGAATATGAGATGTGTTTTCTTCTGTTCTAGGGATATACCCTGTCAAACTCTTGATGTGTTATGTGAAGGGAATATTGATATTTACCAATTAGCTTGCAGTTGTTGATTTTGAGAAGGTTGAAAGTTTTACAGCAGTGTTAATATCCAAGCACTTGCCTTCTTTACAACTCTAAAACTGGGAGAAGGGCTAGAATTGTGGTTGGGCAGCTAAATGTCTTATGAACATTACTTTCCACGGGAAATCACAATGCCTTTATGTGAAAAAGGCAGCACAAGAGCTGCTTGTTATGGCAACAACCACAGTTTAGTAAACACAGAGTCCTTTCTATCCTTCCCACACCATCTCACCTTGAGAGAAGCACAGGTTATGTCAGAAGTTGGAATCATTGTTGGAGAAAAAAGAAATCAAACATTCAATTCAGTCGTTTCATACAATAAATCATGAACACTTTACAGCTCTCGAGAATGAAAGAGAACCATTTACTTTTTAGTTTTTCTACTGCCTATAATATAAATAGTAGTAATCACGATGCCTTGGTTTGGAAGGTCAAGTATAAGATAGTGGTATGTCTAATGCATTACCATGAAGTTTAAGAGTGGTATGCATTGCAGACACATGGAATTATGACGTAGGCCTATATGGCTTCTGGTTTTAAAGCTGTAGCTAGTCCTAGACTGAAGGGGGTCAGTGCCAGCTAAGTAACAGCCCAGTCGAGGGCAGAAGAGGCCAGGTGGAATCAGACGTATTTATATGTAGGTTGTTTGGAGGTTTGCAGTCCTGTTCACCAGATGTGCGTCTGTCTTTAATCCTGATTAGTGAGGCTCCAGTAAGGTGCTTGGATCTCCATTGAGCCCCATGCCTTTAACAGTCTCTCTGCTTTACAGCGTTGGGCAGGGGAGGTGAATAAAGATTTTGGAGACAAGTCGTTTTTTTTCCTAAAATTGCCAGCACGCATTAATGTGTGTACCTGCCGTCCAGATACATACGTAGATACAGATGCATACGTAGATACAGATGCATACGTATCAAAACATTTTAAAGAGTTAACATCAAACATTTTAAAGAGTTATAGGCCTAAAATATATGTTCAATGATTTTTTGTTGTTGTTGCAAGTGTGACATTTAAACATGGAGAAATTATTGCAGGCCTTCATCACCTGTTGATGTGATGAGGTCAGTGCATGAGTAAAGTATATTGTGAGAGGGAGAGTTGGTGGGTAATGATATTCAAGTGTCATTGAAGCAGTGCCACTCTTCTGTTTGAACATACTACCTGAAGTTCATGTGCCAAGGCCAGTCATTATTTAATTCAATTAAAGGTTTTAATAAAGCCCATATACTGTAGGTTATTGACGTGCAATTGGATCAGATGTAGAGTCTTTCCATTTGTATTCATTCACAAAAATGAACATATAGCATAGCCTAATGATATCAGCCATTTTGAACATCCAACAATATTCTAACGTTCCCTATATTTCGTTCACATTCAGCCACCTTTATAGATAGTTTCATTCGCGATAGTGTTTGCATACTCTTTTTTTAATGAAGAGTGACACAGTAAAAGTGATACAGTATGCGGTGAGCAATCATCCTAGCAAAAAAATGTAGGTAGGAAAATGGTTCTGAATGATTCACAATTAGCATTTTACACTGGGTGAAGAGTAGAATTGCAGGTTTGTACGACGTGTTCTCTGGTGTCTCTGAGTAACTGATTATTTTCACTCCATGGAAAGAAATGGTTGTTCATTTTACTGGCATTTCAACAAGGATTTAGCAATTAATGACATGAGGTGGTATCATAGGCATAGTATCATGTCCATTCAAATGTTGACTTTCAATTCAGAATGAATGGCTTTGAAAGGTGGCAGAGGTTTGTTGGCAGAATAAGATTTGTATCTAAAGTGTCAGAATTGATGTGATTAGAGAAGCATTGGCCTTATCTACTGTGTTTCTCCTTTAACTTTCATTAGGGATTTCACTACCTCTCATATTGGTTAATTTATTTCACATCTAGTTGTCAATGTACACTTTGTTTTTAGATCTACTTGAAGCCTAACACTGTAAACAAAATGTGCACAGAAAATATATGTATTAAGCGTTAAAGGACAATTAGCTTAGTTAACTTTTTTGTTTGTTTAATTGTGTTCAACTGGAAAAAGATTTTTAGATATATAAATAATTCAGGAAATACACTGTTTAAAGGGCTAATCTCATTTTGCCTATGCAAATATGTTACTGTTGAAATATGGGAAAGGATAGGTTAAGTTTGATGGAACATGGTTTACATTGCCCTTTGCTGATATTCATATCTTATTCAGCAAAAATGTACCGTTAGTTTTGTTTCTATATAAATATATAACAAGTAATATACAGAGGAAATAGTATATGCTTTCGTGATAAAAGAAACAACACTTGATAAATACAAATAAATATGTGTGTTGTCTGACCTATGGCTGTGTTATGACATCTTGGTGAGATGACAGTTCACTCTGCAAAATACACCTGTTGACTGATCGACTAGTACGAGACTCCTTCATCCACAGAGGCTTTATTATCCATTCACAGTGTTTTCTTTCAGGCCCATGAGTATCTCTTTATCCAAGGAGCCATTCATTGTCATTATTGCTGTACGTAACCCATATTGTCATTTGCAATCCTACCATTTCGAATTTCAAAACATTTCTACTGTACAATCAAGGGACAGTCTCGTTTCTTGTTGTTTCCAAGGGTGCTTCGTAGTCACATTCACAAAGGTTGAAGGGCTATTTTAGTCACTTAAACAAAGATGTTAAATCCACAAGAACAGAAACATCTACCTCTTGGTTGCTTTCCCAATCCTCCAAACCTGTAGACTACTTCGGTACTTTGCCTTTTTTATCAAACCACCGGAATGTAATAAGACTGAAATAGCTGTACAAGAGCCAGGATGTCGTGGTAAAATGCTGTAGATATAAGGGTGCAGTTTTTCTTCGACTGCACACAACACATTAATAACCCATGAATAACACAACTCATTAATAACAATACATTGAGCTAATAACTAATATTACTACTGACTGGCTGAATTAACATTCTCAATAAGTAAGTTCGCTAATAACGTGTGATGTCAATGTTCCCTTTTAAGATTTAATATGGTACTACATTATTATGTCCAAGCGGGGTATAATGGTCACTAGACCCATAAGTATTTTTCTGCATATCTAATCATACCCCTTGAGCTGTCTGTGTCTTCCTGACTGGTGGCTCTTTTTAAAATAAAATAAATGCTTCTCTGCTAAAATCTGGGTAAAAGATTTGAAAGGAAAGAATCTTATTCAGTACATTTAGTTATTGCTTGCTTTACTAAAGTCTACCAACCTTGCCAGCAGGCATGCCAGCTAAGATAGATAGACAAGCTAGCTACTCTAACTTGTTTGATAGCCTGAAATGGCTTCTTGGTAGCTAGTTATGAGGTTGGGAGATTGGAAACCTATCTGGACTAGCTAAAGACAACTTCATAAAATTGCTAGGTGGCTAGTACTATTACAGAGAAAATTATATTTATATATACTACCGTTCAAAAGTTTGGGGTCATTTAGAAATGTTCTTGTTTTTGAAAGAAAAGCACATTTTTGGTCTATTTATAAAATAACATCAAATTTATCAGAAATACTCTGTAGACATTGTTAATGTTGTAAATGACTATTGTAGCTGGAAACGGCAGATTTTTTTAAATTGAATTTCTACATAGGAGTACAGAGGCCCATTATCAGCAACCATGACTCCTGTGTTCCAGTGGCATGTTGTGTTAGCTAATCCAAGTTTATTGTTTTAAAAGGCTAATTGATCATTAAAAAACCCTTTTGCAAGTATGTTAGCACAGCTGAAAACTGTTGTTCTGATTAAAGAAGCAATAAAACTGGTCTTCTTTAGACTAGTTGAGTATCTTTAGCATCAGCATTTATGGGTTCGATTACAGGCTCAAAATGTCCAGAAACAAAGACTTTCTTCTGAAACTCGTCAGTCTATTCTTGTTTTGAGAAATGAAGGCTATTCCATGCGAGAAATTGCCAAGAAACTGAAGATCTCGTACAATGTTGGGTACTACTCCCTTCACAGAACAGCGCAAACTGGCTCTAACCAGAATAGAAAGAGGAGTGGGAGGCCCCGGTGCACAACCGAGCAAGAGGACAAGTACATTAGAGTGTCTAGTTTGAGAAACAGATGCCACACAAGTCCTCACCTGGCAGCTTCATTTAATAGTACCCGCAAAACATCAGTCTCAACGTCAACTCCGGGATGCTGGCCTTCTAGGCAGAGTTGCAAAGAAAAAGCTTTATCTCAGACTGGCCAATAAAAATAAAAGATTAAGATGGGCAAAAGAACACAGACACTGGACAGAGGAACTCTGCCTAGAAGGCCAGCCTCCCGGAGTGTGCTTTTCTTTCAAAAACTAGGACATTTCTAAGTGACCCCAAACTTTTTGAATGCTAGTGTGTGTGTGTGTATGTATATATATATATATATATATATATATATATATAATTTTTTTTTTTTTTTTTTACAAGACAAATCTGAGGGGCCACGTGCCCCTTTGCCCTCTATGGGCATGACACCTCTGGTCAAATGTAAAAAACATTGTCCTCTGGGTTAGCTTTATATTTAGATACTGAGAAAGCTTGGGTACTTGCTTTCAAGGGTCATGCCTATAAACACCTGTCTTATTAATTTGCTCAATTATTCTTTTTTTTAAAATATATTCTCTAAACGCTAAACATGTTTTAATTCTTCTCTTTCCTCTAACTCCATTAGAAACCATTTGTAATGTCCAGGAAGGGACATTAGTGGTGACTCACTAACACCCTGCCACACAAACATTGATTAAAATAATGCTATAATAATAAATATTATGAGTGAACTTGTCTTGCTGGGTTTTGTCTAATAGTATACATTACATATATATTTTTTGTAATATAAATTGTATAATGATTTTGGGAATTGGCAATACCAGATACTTTTCTGTCACGGGTACCTTTTTATATGCGTCCATATTTGAGAATGGGGAAGTATAGATACTGGCTCTTCATGAAATTACATACAATTGACTAGAGAGACTGTCACCTACCATGCCTTTAGAAATGCTGCCTCCAATGCATTGGCCACAACAATTTAAAAAAAAAATAAGAATTATTATGTAAAACTGTCACAAGACCAAAACATTACAGTGTAATCAAGTTGACAAAATGATATTGAAAGAATGTGGGGAACAGCATTAGATTCCACCTGTTTTGTCTGTTGACCACACCAATTTTGTCCTCTGTTAAGTGTCATCCATACCTTACTCCCATCTCATCTCTCAACTGATTTCCAATGTCCAGTCATCTACAATGAAACAGTACATTGATGAGGCTTTTCAGGAATTACCAAAGAAAGAAGGCTATTTTCAACCACAAAATATTATTGGTCAGTATTACCACCACGGGTGTCTGTCAGTGATTCAGGCCATAATCTCAAGAGCACTAACTGCTAGACTAGTTCCTCAGAGATTGTACTATTCTGATTATTCACTGTCTGATTAAAACTGAGCACCGTTTGTTTAACATGATCCTGTAGGCCTAAATCTTGTTCCCTGTTACAAATGGCTATATACAGTACTTTGGCTCCCATCCAAACTATTATTTTGCGCCAGGGAATGTGTAACCAGTCCTGAAGCTCTATCTAAATGTTGATAATCCCTACTTCTGATACGGTTTTGGAAACCTTTTGGAACTTTACTTTCATATCATCAAGATTTTTTTTTTTTACAAATACCAAAGATACACAGTTGCAGCCGACAGTATATTTCAGTTAAACACTTCTGGCTTCCTTCTACCGTTATAAAAAGGTTTTTGGAATGCTGGGTAGCTAATTAGAACAGGTCATCGCCTCTCATGTAAACAATCCATAGAATTAGTGTAACATGGGAACGTGGCAGTGTGGGATTCATGTTAAAAATGGGTATAGTAATTTTACCTTATTTTTTAACATTTAGACAGAGCGTTGGAACTGGTTACCTATTCACCACAGGCTAAATAATAGTTTGGATTGGTTCCCAATGGCTGAATAATAACACTTTGTGACTGGGAGCAAGCATCAATCATGAGATTAGATGCATGTATGATATGGGCTGTTGGGAGGCAGCATGTCTGTAAACTGTAAGTGGCAGGTTTTCTCCATAATTGAATGTTCTCCGTAATGTTTTTGCCCTTTTGTCCTTGCTCTTACACATAATGCATACGTCCCTTAACTCACTTTATGGAACTGGCTGTGACCAGACACAGAAACCGGCATAGATATAGAACGTTGCTGTATTGTTTATGTAAACCGGTCTCTCACTCCAGATAGCGATAGCAAAAGAGTAGGAAGGAGAATCCTCAAACACACATTTTACCTCGATCAGAGGCATTCATGACACTTGTGTCTTGCTTTGGGATGATAGGGATCACTTTGTACAGGTATTTCTCAAATGTCTTTTCAACGTACACAACTGGTGAGGCAATCAGAGCATGTTTATTGATTTAGAATGCCAGAACCTTCTTTTCACAATGCCTTTGTAGATACCATCAATGATCTGGAATTAAAATAACTCTTTAAAGGTCACTTGAGTAATTGAAAGTTCTATTTTATATTCAGCATGCTTTTGCTAAGTAAAATAATAATTCAGTTATTTACCATAAACAATACTGTATGAGTATGTATTAAAGTATTGCATTATGCAGACAGTAACATTAGAACTCTTTTGATTATTTTACTTCTAGTATGTTTCACTAATATTGACAATATAAATATCTAAGTCTTTTTTTAGTATATTCTCGTCAATTGCCTGAATGACTTTAATCCTAATCCTATGAATGAGATTAGATTATTGTAGTGTTACGAAACCAGCTAGCTGGCCTACTGATATTGCTACACTGGCTAAGTCTAGGGGTCCTAGGCCTAGCTAAATGGTCTGTAACCTGATTTAATGTGTTTGTTAACCTGAGAAGTCAGAGTATGTGGACCGTGTGTTGTATGCACTTGCCTCAGGAGACAGCACATTTTTTTCTGGGTCCAGGGACGGCTCTGTTTTGACTTTCTGATCGGCCAGCCCAAGCAGATTATTGTGTGTTCAGTTTATGTTGATGAAAATAAATACATACAAAAAGGAAACTGCAAAAAGGCATGTCCAAAACTAAAGAGATGACACAAAACACTGGCCGGCCGAGAATCTCATGTCCACCTCTCTCTGTCGATCCCTGATTGCCCCCACCTGTTTGCTTATCAAGGCTTGGCACAGCATATGTCCCTATTGCTGCTGCCACCTGGGGATGGGGAGTGGAAATGGTAGTGTGCTGTTTATCTATGTGCTAACAAAAAACGACCCCCCCATATCATAACAGTAGGTCACTTCAGATGATTTGACAGTATGCAGTTGCATGACTCAAAAACTTTTATCTAAAGGCCATTTAACACGTGTTTGGGAACGCTCAATTGAACTCTCGAGGGAATCAAGAGGGATTGTTGTACGACAACCATTGATGATTGTGAACGCTATAGCTATCGCTTGAGTGTTGCCAGGGCAAGTCAATAATGACTTCTACAAGTTTGCTGTTAATTTCCATGTAAAAAAAATTGAGCAGGCTGTTATGTGACTTTTCTTTTGTCTTGTTGAGCTGTTAAAAGATCTTGCTGTGGAAATGTAATGAAAGCAAACATTTGAGATATGTAATGTAAATATTTAGGTGCTTCATATATTCAAGAAAGACAGTGACATTCAAGCTACAAAGTGGCATATGAAAGTGACTCCAGTAATTTAGTGGACACCCTTTACTGACCCCTAAGTTTGACATTATCTGTGCTATTGTAGCTGCCCTCTTTCACAGTGACAAATATCTTCTTTAAAAAGGTGCATAGCCTACTGTAATTGGAGGGGTTGTGTTTAGGAAGTCATGGATTGGTGAGCATTGAGATGTTCTACGCGTCAAGTATCTTGTCAGTCACTATTTACCTTTCTCAGCATGACAGTATTAATGTGACAGTCTATGACAAAATCACACCAGGCTATTGGTTTAAATAAGCACTGGGTTTCCTGATTCTAGGTGGTTGTTATAGGCTGTCATTCTACCTGATATAATTTGGTCTAATTTTATATACAGAGTGCATGTGAAGTTGCCAAACGTTCTCCTGTTGCTTATAGTTGCTTTCTCTGCTAGAATTTGCCAAAACATTTACCGAAGGCTGAAATGGTCCTCTCAGTCCATTTCTAGACATGTAGGGAAAGAATATCTTTGTTGGATTTTGATGGTGTCGTTTCTTGCGGTCTGTTTGTAACAAACACAGAATAGCCTGTCATAAACCCACCCTCTTCACTTCACTGTCGTAGGCCCATGTGAAAAATAATGAAAATGTATTTAACTTTTCCTCCTCAAAATTCATTTTCACACATAACCTTGACATTAGTCAATTCATTTGTCATTTGAGATAAAACATTCAAGTTATGCATTAAACATATAAGAACATTTATAGAATTAACAAGTACTGAACAATTATTGGGGCTTTGTTTGAATCTTTGTCAAGCGCGTCAACATTTTGTAATATTTCAGAGAACCTATGCTCCCACCCTAAACAAAATTGGAAAAATAGAATTTTAAAAGACTATGTGGTGTATATATCAGGTAATGATGAAATTGTAACGTTTTTGTTGAATAATGCCATTCACATTTGCTGTTTTATTGTTTTGTATTGTTTTGTTTTATTTATTTTAACTGATCTATATTTCATTCGTTTTATAACTCAAAAGACAGTGTTTATTAATGTTTAACTTATTTTTTAACATATTGAGCATCTTTGTTAGAAACTGTCAAATTGTGGTAAGCATATGATGTAAAGTTCAGTCTTTCTTTGTTTACAAAACAACACCTTGCAAAAGAAAAAAATGCCAATCTTGTAACTGCCCTTAAATATCTGTGTCATTTTAAATAGTGCTGCTAGAGAAATAAATACATTCTAAATGTAACATCTTACAATAAACACTTTTTAGACTTTTTCCCATATGTGATGTTCTTTTGAACTACGTTTTTTCCTTCCATTATGTATCACATACTAGGACTGAGCACTAATATAATGTACATTGTATACTGTGTGTGTACATCCTAGTTTAATAATTAACAAAACTGAGTAAAGGTAACAAGTACTATACAGTAGGCATATTCTACAATGAATAAATATGTGTACAGTATGTCTACTTTCCAGCCCCCTCTTCCCCTGGAAATGACACAGAGAAGGCGTCCCCCTCTACAAAGGCCCCGTGACTCTTCTGCATGTTCACATGTGACCAACAAGTTAATTTTCACGGATTTGAGAGATACTTTTGTATATATAGTGTATATGGACATCCCTTTAAATTAGTGGATTCGGGATATTTCAGCCACACCCGTTGCTGACCGGTTTATTAAATTGAGCACACAGCCATGCAACTTCCATAGACAAACATTGGCAGTAGAATGGTCTTACTGAAGAGCTCAGTGACTTTCAATATGGCACCTTCATAGGATGCCACCTTTCCAACAAGTCAGTTTGTAAAATTTCTGCCCTGCTAGAGCTGCCCCGGTCAACGGTAAGTGCTGTTATTGTGAAGTGGAAATGTCTAGGAGCAACAGCGACTTAGCCGTGAAATGGTAGGCCACACAAGCTCACAGAACGGGACCGCCAAGTGCTAAAGCCCGTAAAAATCATCTGTCCTCGGTTGCAACACTCACTACCGAGTTCCAAACTGCTTCTGGAAGCAACGTTAGCACAATAACTTTGTCGGGAGCTTCATGAAATGGGTTTCCATGGTTGAGCAGCCGCACACAAGCCTAAGATCACCATATATTTTTATTGGTCACATACACTTTTAACAGATGTTATTGTGGGTCTAGCGAAATGCTTGTGTTCCTACCTCCAACAGTGCAGTAGTATCTAACAATTCACGACAATACACATCTAAAAGTAAAATAATGGAATTAAGAAACATTTATGACCAATGTCGCAGTGACTAGAATACAGTATGTAAACATTATTACGGTGACTAGTGTTCCATTATTAAAGTGACCAGTGATTCCATGTCTATGTACATAGGGCAGCAGGGTTGAGTAACTGAGGGGTAGCCGGCTAGTGACAGTGGCTAAGTTCAGGACAGGGTGGAGGCCGGATAGTGATAGCTATTTAACAATTTGATGGCCTTGAGATAGAAGCTGTTTTTCAGTCTCTCGGTCCCATCTTTGGTGCAGCTGTACTGACCTCGCCTTCTGGATGATAGCGGGGTGAACAGGCTGTGGCTCGGGTGGCTTGATGTCCTTGATGATCTTTTTTGCCTTCCTGTGATATCAGGTGCTGTAGGTGTCCTGGAGGGGAGGCAGTGTTCCCCCAGTGATGCGTTGGACAGACCGCACCACCTTCTGGAGAGCCTTGCTGTTGTGGGCTGAGCAGTTGCAGTACCAGGCGATGATACAGCCCGACAGGATGTTCTCAATTATGCATCTGTAAAGGTTTGTAATGGTCTAAGGGGCCAATACAAGTTTCTTCAGCCTCCTGAGGTTGAAGAGGCGTTGTTGCGCCTTCTTCACCACACTGTCTGTGTGTGTGCACCATTTCAGATTGTCAGTGATGTGTACGCTGAGGAACTTTAAGCTTTTCACCTCCACTGCGGTCCCGTTGACGTGGATGGGGGCGTGCTCCCTCTGCTGTCTCCTGAAGTCCACGATTTTGTTTTGTTGAGGGAAAGGTTATTTTCCTGGCACCACTCCGCCAAGCGTCAGCTGGAGTGGTGTAAAGCTTGCCGCCATTGGACTCTAGAGCAGTGGAAATGCGTTCTCTGGAGTGATGAATCACACTTCACCACCTGGCAGTCCGATGGCCAAATCTGGGTTTGGCGGATGCCAGGAGAACGCTACCTGCCTGAATGCATACTGTCAACTGTAAAGTTTGGTGGAGGAATAATGGTCTGGGCTGTTTTTCATGGTTCGGGCTAGGCCACTTAGTTCCAGTGAAGGGAAATCTTAACGCTTCAGCATACAATGACATTCTAGACAATTATGTGCTTCCAACTTTTTGGCAACAGTTTAGAGAAGGCCCTTTCCTGGTCCAGCATGACAATGCCCCTGTGCACAAAGCGAGGTCCCGAAATGGTTTGTTGAGATTGGTGTGGACGAACGACTGGCCTGCACAGAGTCCTGACCTCAACTCCATCGAACAACTTTAGGATGAATTGGAACGGCGACTGCGAGCCAGGCCTAATCGCCCAACATCAGTGGCCGACCTCACTAATGCTTTTGTGGCTGAATGGAAGCAAGTCCCCGCCTCAATGTTCCAACATCTAGTGGAAAGCCTTCCCAGAAGAGTAGAGGCTGTTATAGCAGCAAAAGGGGGACCAACTCCACATTAATACCAAAGACTTTGGAATGATATTTTGGACAAGCAGGTGTCCACATACTTTTGGTCATGTAGTGTATATGACATATAAAAAAAATACTATTTAACTGTGGCCTGGGGTAGTCCAATGGTCTGTCACTGCCTCTGTGTATGCTGCAAGCATGGGTTCAAATCTGACCCACTGCTCTAGCACAATCTCTCCTCCTATCATGTTGTCTCTGTTCAATAATCACAAAAACTACGAAAGGAGTGGTGCAGACCGCTTAGGGCCCAGTGGCCGCTACGGGGCCCCTGCCCTAAATTTAGTTTGATTTGTTATACATTTTTAGGAACTCAGTCAGGGTCTCAACTTACTGTTGAGAGTAAGAACAGTAGAATACACAAGTTTAAAATCGCACACAGAATAAGTTATAAGGATAATTTAGTTGCTAATGGCAGCCTGTAGTACCCCGGTCAGCCTGTAGTACCCCGGCCTTCAACTTGAGTTACTCAATGAGAGGGGGCAGCATTGAGCGAGCAATGTCGGAGTGGCATAGACAAAAATACAGTAGAATAGTATAAAGTATATACATTTGAGATGAGTAAAACAGAAATATGTAAACATTATTAAATTGGCTAGTGTTCCATTATTAAAGTGGCCAGTGATTTCAAGTCTATGTATATAGAGCAGCAGCCTCTACGGTGCAGGATTACGTAACTGGGTAGAAGCCGCCTAGTAATGGCTATTTAACAGTCTGATGGCCTTGAGATAGAAGCTGTTTTTCATGCTCTCTGTTTCTGTTTCTCAGATGCCACAAAGAGGGACTTAGGAAAATTGCAATTGGCTCAGAACAGGGCAGCATGGCTGGTCCTTAGATGTACACAGATAGCTAACATTAATAATATGCATTGACTTCATCACTACTTGTATTTGTGAAATATTGACATGTTGATTGCATCGAGCTGTCTGTTTGAACTACTGACACACAGCTCAGACACCCATGCATACCCCACAAGACATGCCACCAGAGGTCTCTTCACAGTCCCCAAGTCCAGAATAGACTATGGGAGGCGCACAGTACAACATAGAGCCATGACTACATGGAACTCTATTCCACATCAAGTAACTCATGCAAGCAGTAAAATTTGATTTAAAAAACATAAAAATACACCTTATGGAACAGAGGGGACTGTGAAGCAACACAAACATAGGCACAGACACATGCATACAAACACACGATAACATACGCACTATACACACACGTACACATGGATTTTGTGTTGTAGATATGTGGTAGTGGAGTATGGGCCTGAGGACACACTTAATGTTTTGTGAAATCTGTTGTGAATGTATTGGAATGTTTTTCAAATTGTATTATTGCATTTATTTTGCAGGACCCCAGGAAGAGTAATGGGGATCCATAATAAATACAAATACAAAATACACCCCCTCCAAGGTGCTTCTCTCCTGGCTATCTTACTGGAAAAATGGCCTCCGTTGCGTTGCTGTTTTGATGGGCACTAGCATTTAATCACATGCTGCTGTTATGCTGGCGAGTTTTGCGCCTTGGTGTTGTTTATTGTGGGTCCTAGTTCTAGTCTGTGGTTGGGTTCTGGCTTGCCTATAACTGTGGTGATTGTGTGATTCAATCTAACTAACTATCACACTGTGTGGATTGATTGACTTTTAGCTGATTCCTCACAGACCAATTTTATTTGTGTAGATTTTAACAAAATGTTTCCATTATTGCGTCTACCACTTTCCACCATACGAGGAGACTGACTTTTTCCAGATTGACGGTTACACCTTCAGAGACTACGGTGAACATTTCATCCAATGTCAAATCAAATGTTATTTCTCACATACGCCGAATACAACAGGTGTAGACCTTACAGTGAAATGCTTACGTACAAGCTCTAACCAACAATGCAGTTTAAAAAAGCATTGCCATTAAATTGTTTAACTTGGGTCAAACGTTTCAGGTAGCCTTCCACAAGCTTCCCACAATAAGTTGGGTGTATTTTGGCCCATTCCTCCTGACAGAGTTGGTGTAACTGAGTCAGGTTTGTAGGCCTCCTTGCTCGCACGCGCTTTTTCAGTTCTGCCCACACATTTTCTATAGGATTGAGGTCAGGGCTTTGTGATGGCCACTCCAATACCTTGACTTTGTTGTCCTTAAGCCATTTTGCCACAACTTTGGAAGTATGCTTGGGGTCATTGTCCATTTGGAAGACTCATTTGTGACCAAGCTTTATCTTCCTGACCGATGTCTTGAGATGTTGCTTCAATATATCCACATCATTTTCCTTCCCTCATGATGCCATCTATTTTGAGAAGTGCATTCCTGCAGCAAAGCACCCCCACAACATGATGCTGCCACCCCGTGCTTCACGGTTGGGATGGTGTTCTTCGGCTAGCAATCCTCCCCCTTTTCCTCCAAACATAACGATGGTCATTATGGCCAAACAGTTCTATTTTTGTTTTATCAAACCAGAGGACAATTCTCCAAAAAGTACGATCTTTGCCCCTATGTGCAGTTGCAAACCGTAGTCTGTCTTTTTTATGGCGGTTTTGGAGCAGTGGCTTCTTCCTTGCTGAGCGGCCTTTCATGTTATGTCGATATAGGACTCGTTTTACTGTGGATATAGATACTTTTGTACCTGTTTCCTCCAGCATCTTCAAGGTCCTTTGCTGTTGTTCTGGGATTGATTTGCACTTTTCGCACCAAAGTACGTTCATCTCTAGGAGACAGAACGCGTCTCCTTCCTGAGCGGTATGACGGCTGCGTGGTCCCATGGTGTTTATACTATTGTTTGTACAGATGAACATGGTACCTTCAAGCGTTTGGAAATTGTTCCCAAGGATGAACCAGATTTTTTATGAGGTCTTGGCTGATTTCTTTTGATTTTTCCATGATGTCAAACAGAGGCACTGAGTTTGAAGGTAGGCCTTGAAATACATCCACAGGTACACCTCCAATTGACTCAAATTATGTCAGTTAGCCTATCAGAATCATTTTCTGGAATTTTCCAAGCTGTTTAAAGGCACAGTCAACTTAGTGTATGTAAACTTCTGACCCACTGAAATTGTGAAACAGTGAATTATAAGTGAAATAATCTGTCTGTAAACAATTGTTGGAAAAATGACTTGTGTCATGCACAAAGTAGATGTCTTAAATGACTTGCCAAAACTATAGTTTGTTAACAAGAAATTTGTGGAGTGGTTGAAAAATGAGTTTTAATGACTCCAACTTAAGTGTATGTAAACTTCCGACTTCAACTGTATGTGTATGTATTTATGTTTGTATTCATGAGGAGCCGGCAGATGCCACGGTTATCGATCCTGCATCCCTTTGGAGGCAGAGGTCTTTGGTGAATGGGGCTGAAATGTCTTTGGGGGATCCCATCCTGCTGATCAACAGTCTTTCCCACCTGCTTCCCGAGATTCCTACTCCTGCTCCTTCATCCTCTACCCTGTCTCCTGAGGGTCCAGCTCAGGGGGTTTCTACCACAGGCCCGTACCCCCCGGGGTCCCTCTCACATCAGGCCTCTAGGGTGTCTGAGGTTCCAGATCTTTTCAGTGAGAACTTGAAACTACCTATGGAGGTTATAAAATTTCTAATTCTTCAGAAGACTTTTCCAAAGAATGGCACCTGAGTATAAAAAAGTTTCTTTCCCCATACCACTTTTAAATCTAAAAGGAACATCGTCAGTTTCACTACTTCTAGTAGAATAGTTATGATTATCCTGTACCAAGTTAAAGTAGTTACATAGATACCTGGGGACCATACTGTGGACAATCTTATGTACAAGCCACAATTTAATCTGAGAGACTCTCTCCTCCACTTTGAGCCATCTAAGGCTTTCAAAGTGGGAATGGTCAAGATGTGTAAGTGCTAGAAGTTTAAGAATAATCCTGACTAATTTGTTCTGAGACTTCTGAAATGTATTTTGTATCATCTTGGGGGCACTATTGTACCAGGATGAGCACGCATAGTCAAAGTGGCACTGAACAAGAGCCCCTACCAATGCCCCCATTGCATTCTTATCCAGATATTTGGAGGTTCTTGCCAGAAACCTAGTTTGATGGTTCACTTTGGAGATAACATTTTGTGCCATGCTCTCCCCTGTCAGATGGTTATCTAGCACACATCCAATATAATTAACATAGTATTTTGCTGTGACAACTATGTCACCTACTACCACCTTAAAATCAGGGGATTTCCTCAGTTTCAATTTGGACCCGAACAACATGGACTCTGTTTTTCCAAGGTGAAGTGACAGCTTATTGTCATATAGTAATTTACTGACATTCAGTTCTGAGGGCTTTCTCAACCACATTTTTGTCTTTGTGGGAAACCAACAGTGCAGAATCATCTGCATAAAGGAATAAGTCACATGTACAGGCAGATTTCAGATGATTTATATACAATAGAAAGAAAAGTGGACCCAGCACACTCCCTTGGGGTATCCCACAGTTCAGGATTTTGGGTTTAGACTGGGTCCCATCCACATTCACCATCTGTTTTCTTCCTTGCAGATGAGAGCTAACCCATTTTAAAATCAAATACAATTGTATTTGTCACATGCGCCAAATACAACAGGAAAATGCTTACTTACAAGCCCTTAACCAACAATGCAGTTTTAAGAAGAAAAAAAAGATAACAGTAACAAATAATCAAAGAGCAGCAGTAAAATATCTATAGTGAGGCTATATACAGGAGGTACTTTACTGCTAAGTTGTTAAAGCCCATGGCTCTTAGTTTGATTAACAGATTCTCATGATCCACTGTATCAAACAACTTTTGGAGATCTAACATATCCATACCACAAGATTTCCCTTCATCTACTTCCTTTCTGATGTGGTCAGTTACATATAGTAGGCAAGTGTCGGTGGAATGGGATTTCCTAAATCCAGATTAGTCCCCCATCTCCCGTCCACAGCCACTCACATTCGTCCAGCCATCATTATTGGTAGCTCCATAGGAAGGAACATCTCAGTTCCTGGGGCAAAAACCCTGCACTACCTGGGGGCTACGGTGAAGGATATCACAGGATTTCTTTTGTCCGTCCTACATCAGCTGCAGCTGCAGTAGTGCATGTGGGATCAAATTATATCAAAAGGAAAAATCAGAGCTAATGAAAAAGGTTTATATTGAGCTGATCAACACCCTGAAAGGCTCTTAAAAGCAGCCAATTATCTCTAGTCCAGTGTCGTTGCTGGGACACTTTTTGCAAAACAAAAGATGATGGACTCCACCCAAACCATCTAAGAGCCTGGACGCTCTCTTCACATTTCAAGGCCGCATTAAGATTTTGATCCTTCAAAGTAAACTTGGATTGTTCTTATTTTAACGAATACACCAGAGACATGTTTATTCTGGTGTCTTCGCACAACACATTAGTGACCATTTCACTATAAGCATTTCACCTGTTGTATTCGGCGCATGAGACAAATAAAATTTGAACAGGCTTTCCCCCCCCACAATCTTTATTTTAGTGACCTTTATTGTGTTTCAACTATCCCCAAACCTTTTTGCACATGTCTTCAATACTATTGTGGACAATCTTACTCAGTTAAAAAAAATAAGGGTTAAGGATGTTAAAGCATTGAGAGAAAATACATTTTCGAGATGAGGAGTGATCGTCTGAAAACACTGCTCAACCGTCCTGGGTTGCCTCCCAAATGGCACCCTATTCACTACTAATGACCAGGGCCTGTATCCATAAAGCGTCTCAGAGTAGGAATGCTGATCAAGTCCCAACCTGTCCATATAATCTTATTCATTATGATCTACAAGGCAAAACTGATCCTTGATCAGCACTCCTACTCTTAGAGATTTTTGGATACGGGCCCAGGGCTCTGGTCAAAAATAGTGCACAATATAGGAAATAAACAAGGAAATCTAGTGTCTAAATCCACCGTGACTCATACTTTATCGTATCGCATTTCTGTGAACTTATCTCATTCAACTCTAACATTTTGTCTGCACTAATACTTTGAGTCACCTTTTTAACATCACTGAGACAACTTAATAGCACGTTGCCACGACTGTCACACCTTTTCACAGAGCTCTGAATCTTAAACATGCGGGTTAAATCTCTCTCTCTCTCATACAGGGCCAAATTTGGCTATAGTTTAGATGGAGAAACATGGCTAAAGATGGCTCATGAATAAACAGACGTTCAGAAGCATCATGAGATGTGGGATGCCAATGTGAAGAGCCAGTTGACAGATGTTAGGAGAATAGTGGAGCAAAGGAGCGAGGTTAGAGAGAGAGAGAAATAACATTGTTGGACACCATAACAAGCAGGTCAGAGCTGAGATGATAATGCAAGCTGACGAATTAAGGATCTCAGTCACTTTGTTTGGCAAATATCAAAGGCACTTTCATATTCTATGCAATTGGGTAGATCACTTGGCTTACTTACAACAAGCTGATTTAGTAGCAGTTTTCCTTATTCAAAATATATAGTTAAACAAAACAGAAGAACCCACATTTGTGTAAATGCTTTATAATTTTCTGTAATTGCAGTGAGTAAGACTGATACGTTTGTTAAATCACATAATCTCCCTTGTTAAGCACACTTTGTTTTATTTTAACTCATAGGGGATTTTCAAGCAAACATTCCTTGATTAAACATAAATTCTGAATTTAGGTCATATTGTCCTGATAAACAAAACAACTCATGTTGTACTCAAGTTGAGTTTTGTCTCAATAGCTGCCCTGCTAACAATTGAAAGTGGGAAAACCCTGCATTCGATTGTTTATTCGTCATTACGCAGTATACACATTTGGTTACTTTTACACCAGGGATACCTTTGTGTATAAGCCTGTTGTATAAGAGCAATGAACCAATAGGAATGAGAACAAGAACAGCTGTGGAGTTGCATGCCAGTACCTGTGAATCATGATAATTAGATTACCTGCAGAGGTAGATGATTAAAGGTCCGGAAGGATCAGAAGTCATTCATAAAAGAGATGATGCTTGGGTCAAGGCCAGGATTGCAGGCGTAGGCCCGGACTGGCAAGCTTTTAAGCAACTGAGGAATCATTGTGTAAGACAAATCAGAAAGACTAAATCCGATTACTATGTAACTGCTCTTTCGGATGGTAATAGAAACCGATCTAAATTCTGGAAAACTGTCAATTCCCTGAAGGGTTATACTTCCTCCTCTTTGTCACAACAAATTTATTCGGACACTGGTCTCATTACGGGGAAAAATGCCACCATTGATCCATTTAATCACCATTTTATTTATCTCTTTGAAAGAACTTCTGAGCCTATTCACAATTAAATTGGGCTTGATGCTGTTTGGGGAAGGTTGCTGAATGATCAGATAAATGATAGTCAAAGCTTTTCTTTTAGGCTATTTACACAAAAATAAGTCCTGGATGCTTTGCTAGCAATAGACAACAAGAAATCCACATGGCCTGACCCATTGGATCCTGGTCTGCTTAAGTGTGCAGCGCCCATCATTGTTGCCTCATTAACCGAAATTTTTTATTTAACATTGTTATCAGAAAATATTCCAAAAGTATGTAAATCAGCTCTTGTGCTGCAACTCCATAAGGGCGGGATAGTAGGGATCTTAATAATTATCACCCCATTTCAAGGCTTCCTTGTTTAGCTAAGATTCTTGAATCTTAGGTAAATGTACAACTTTGCTCTTTTTCATCTGAGAAATGTATTTTGAATGTTAACCAATCAGGGTTTAGGACTGGGCATAGCACATGTATTAAGCACAAGTTTGAAATCCCTTGCTGATTTCAAACTTGTGCTTAATACATGCAAAACAAAATCCATATTGTTTTTAAACTCTCGTAAGAATGTTTCAGATTAACACTCATTAGATGGTTCTCCAATCGAACGTGTTCACGCATATCAATACTTTTATACTTTTATATTTTATACGTTTGACATTTAAAAAAAACACGCTGAGTCTACAAAACCTTAAGGACATCTGCTCTTTCCATGTCATAGACTGATAAGGTGAATCCAGGTGAAAGCTATGATCTCTTATTGATGTCACTTGTTAAATCAACTTCAATCAGTGTAAATGAAGGGGAGGAGACAGGTTAAAGAACGATTTTTAAGCCTTGAGACAATTGTAGACATGGATTTTGTGTGTGCCATTCAGAGGGTGAATGGGCATGACAAAATATTTAAGTGCCTTTGAATGGGGTATGGTATTAGGTTGAAGGCTCACCAGTTTGTGTCAAGAACCGCAACACTGCTGGGGTTTCCACACTCAACAGTTTCCCGTGTGTATCAAGAATGGTCCACCACCCAAAGGACATCCAGCCAACTTGACACAACTGTGGGAAGCATTGGAGTCAACATGGGCCAGCATTCCTGTGGAACACTTTAGAGACCATGCCCCAATGAATTGAGGCAGAGCCCCACCTGTTCATGAGACCCACATTTTTTGCAAAAATATATATATTTATATATAAAAATATATTTTTGGGGGTGGGCTTGCATGTTATTTTGGCATTAATACGTGTCACATCAGTTTGTAAATATAATTGAGTTAATAAAGCTGCATACAACCATGGCCTCTTTTTGTTTTCTTGAGTAAGGCAGCTCCAAAATGCAGGTGTTTCAGCCTAACTCAGTGTTTTCTGTGGTGGTGGGGCGGTCCAGCAGAAAATGGGAGCATTGCGCTGTGATTGGCTCAGTATTCTGTCACTCATGGGGACCTTGCGCAATTGCCTAGCTTCAGTCCTTTTTAATAATGGTAGACATCCAAAATGTCAGCCCTTTGGGTCCTACCACAGAGTTATATTACAAGTGCCCTTCCAAGAAGGCTCAAGGTCATTGGCCACAGAAATGACGTCAAATCAAGTTATATGTACAGTTTTACAGATGCACAATCGAGAGCATCCTGTCGGGCTGCATCACCGCCTGGTACGGCAACTGCTCCGCCCACAACCGTAAGGCTCTCCAGAGGGTAGTGAGGTCTGCACAACACATCACCGGGGGTAAACTGCCTCCAGGACACCTACACCACCCGATGTCACAAGAAGGACAAAAAGATCATCAAGGACAACAATCACCCGAGCCACTGCCTGTTATCCCCACTATCATCCAGAAGGCGAGGTCAGTACAGGTGCATCAAAGCTGGGACCGAGAGACTGAAAAACAGCTTCTATCTCAAGGCCATCAGACTGTTAAACAGCCATCACTAACATTGAGTGGCTGCTGCCAACATACTGACTCAAATCTCTAGCCACTTTAATAATACAAAAATGGATGTAGTAAATGTATTACTAGACACTTTAAACAATGCCACTTTATATAATGTTTACGTACCCTACATTACTCATCTCATATGTATATACTGTACTCTATACCATCTACTGCATCTTGCCTATGCCGTTCGGCCATCGCTCACCTATATATTTATATGTACATATTCTTATTCATTCCTTTACACTTGTGTGTATAAGGTAGTTGTTGTGAAATTGTTAGATTACTTGTTAGATATTATTGTATTACTGCATGGTCGGAACTAGAAGCACAAGCATTTCGCTACACTCGCATTAACATCTGCTAACCATGTGTATGTGACAAATAACATTTGATTTGATATCTTTGATTGGACTGATCATGTCAACATCTTACTTTCACAATCTTAGCTAGCAGTCATCATTGTGAATCAAGTCTACTGGCAAATCCTTTTTAATCCTTGTCATATGAAGATAAATATTGAAGAGAAAATATAGATAAAAAGTATCAGTGCTCATCGGCCATTGGACATTAACGTTACACAACAACTTGGAAATCGCTAATTCAACAATGAGGTATTTGGAAGGAATTGGTGACAGTGGCTAACTGCAAGCATTGCAACTGGGAAGTCAGACTGGGTAAATACATTTTGAACGGTCATCCAACTCGAAATTGTAAATATTTTTCTTTGATGACAAAATGTGCCATTGAAGGACCGTCACGCACAACAAGGTGAGTCCAAAAATGTCTTATATGCTGCTGCATAAATGATGTAATATGCCAGGGAGATATGGTCAGCCATATCAGCTATGTTTTTTAAAAAGGCAGTAAACAAGGCTGAATGAATTGCTCCGCTGATAGCCAGGTGGTAAGGATTCACTCCATTGTGCTGGAAAGAAAGATATTTTGTTGGGACAGCTTTATGTAAGCCCTCAACGTCTGTGGGCACCGCCTGTTGCCGTTATAGTGCAATCGGGATCCCTGTGTGTATCAATTATGGTGATATTATTTATCAAAGTGCAGCTACTACTAATCTTAAACCTTTGTATAGATACTGTACCATCTACCATAGTGCCTATCATTTTGTTACAGGTGACAGTTTTGATACTCATCACCGCATCCTGTATCAAAAGGTTGGCAGGACTTCGCTAAAGACCCATAGATTTCTACATTTCTCCCTTTCTGCTTACAAGGCCATACTTCATAAACTTCTGTCTTATCTAACTCTACTGTTGAAGTATACAGTAGACACCTGAGTTGCCTAACCCATTCACAGGATTGGTTAAGTCTTGAGGTTCCTAGGGTCTCCACCGAGCTAGGTAAATCTGATTTTAGTTTTAATGCACCGTATTGCTGGAACAAAATTTTAAATTAATTTCATCTTTATGTTCTGGTGCCGTTTGGGCAGTTTAAAGTATTGATTGGGGACTTATTTGTGAAGGAATGTAACTGTTTTTATGGATGATAATGCCAAGAGTGTGCAAAGCTGTCAGAATTTCAAATATTAAATATATTTAGATTTGTTTAACAATGTTTTGGGTTACTGCATGATTCCATATGTATTATTTCATAGTTGTGATGTCTTCACTATTATTCTACAATGTAGAAAATAGGAAAAATAAAGAAAACCCTTAAATGAGTAGGTGTGTCAAAACCTTTGACTGGTAATCTATATACCGTGCCTTCGGAAAGTATTCAGTCCCCTTGACTTTTTCCACATTTTGTTAGGTTACTGCCTTATTTTAAAATAGATTTTTTTGTAATCCCTCATCAATCTACACACAATACCCCATAATGATAATGAAAAAACAGGCTTTTAGAAAAACACTGAAATATCACATTTACATAAGTATTCAGACCCTTTACTCAGTACTTTGTTGAAGCACCTTTGGCAGCGAGTCTTCTTGGGTATGATGCTACAAGCTTGGTACACCTGTATTTGGGGAGTTTCTCCCATTCTTTTCTGCAGATCCTCTCAATTTCTGTCAGGTTGGATGGGCAGCGTCGCTGCACAGCTATTTTCAGGTCTCTCCAGAGATGTTCGATCGGGTTCAAGTTTGGGCTCTGGCTGGGCCACTCAAGGACATGCAGAGACTTGTCCCGAAGCCACTCCTGCGTTGTCTTAGCTGTATGCTTAGGGTTGTTGTCCTGTTGGAAGGTGAACCTTCGCCCCAGTCTGAGGTCCTGAGCGCTCTGGAGCAGGTTTTCATCAAGGTTCTTTCTGTGCTTTGCTCTGTTCATCTTTGCCTCTATCCTGACTAGTCTCCCAGTCCCTGCCGCTGAATAACATTCCCACAGCAAGATGCTGCCACCACCATGCTTCACCGTAGGGATGGTGCCAGGTTTCCTCCAGACGTGACGCTTGGCATTCAGGCCAAAGAGTTCAATCTTGGTTTCTTCAGACCAGAGGTTCTTGTTTCTCATGGACAGAGTCTTTAGGTGCCTTTTGGCAAACTCCAAGCGGGCTGTTATGTACCATTTACTGAGGAGTGGTTTCCATCTGGCCACTCTACCATAAAGGCCTGATTGGTGGTGCTACAGAGATGGTTGTCCTTCTATATGGTTCTCCCATCTCCACAGTGGAACTCTAGAGCTCTGTCAGAGTGACCATTGGGTTCTTGGTCACCTGATCAAGGCCCTTCTCCCCCGATTGCTCAGTTTGGCCGGGCGGCCAGCTCTAGGAAGAGTCTTGGTGGTTCCAAATTTCTTCCATTTAAGAATGATGGAGGCCACTGTGTTCTTAGGGACCGTCAATGCTGCAGAAATGTTTTGGTACCCCTGCCCAGATCTGTGCCTCGACACAATCCTGTCTCTATGGACAATTCCTTCAACCTCTTGGCTTGGTTTTTGCTTTGACATGCACTGTCAACTATGGGACCTTATATAGACTGGTGTGTGCCTTTCTAAATCATGTCCAATCAATTTAATTTACCACAGGTGGACTCCAAATCAAGTTTTAGAAACATCTCAAGGATGATCAATGGAAACAGGATGCACCTGCGCTCAATTTCGTGTCTCATAACAAAGAGTCTGAATACTTATGTACATTTTAGTATGTTTTTTTATTTTTTATAATTTAGCGAAAATTTCCTATAACCTGTTTTCGCTTTGTTGTTGTGGGGTATTGTGTGTAGATTGACGGCTGTAACGTAACAATATGTGGAAAAAGTCAAGGGGTCTGAATAATTTCCGAATGCACTGTATATACTATAGCCCACAAACAAATATTGCATATAACAAACAGTTGTATGACATGCAGCATGGTCAAGCAAGTTAATGTTTACTGAACAACTACTGATTTAGAACCACAGAGTTACCACAAGTCAGCACAGACATGGGTCAATCAATCAAATGTATTTATGAAGCCCTTTTTACATCAGCAGATGTTAGAAAGTGTTATACAGAAACCCAGACGAAAACCCCAAACAGCAAGCAATGCAGATGTAGAAGCACAGTGGCTAAAAAAAACTCTAGAAAGGCAGGAACCTAGGAAGAAACCTAGAGAGAAACCATATTCTGAGGGGTGGCCAGTCCTCTTCTGGCTGTGCCGGGTGGAGATTATAAGAGTACATGGCCATTTAAGGCCAGATTGTTCTTCAAGATGTTCATAGATGACCAGCAGGGTCAAATAATAATCACAGTGGTTGTAGAGGGTGCAACAGGTCAGTACCTCAGGAGTAAATGTCAGTTGGCTTTTCATAGCCGAGCATTCAGAGGTCGAGATAGAGAGAGTGTCGAAAACAGCAGGTCCGGGACAAGGTAACCCGTCCGGTGAACAGGTCAGGGTTCTATAGCTGCAGGCAGAACATTTGAAACCGCAGCAGCAGCACGACCAGGTGGACTGGGGACAGCCAGGAGTCATCAGGCCAGGAAGTCCTGAGGCATGATCCTAGGGCTCAGGTCCTCCGGGAGGGGAGGGAGAGAAAGAGAATTAGAGGGAGAATACTTAAATTCACACAGGACACCAGATAAGACAGGAGAATTACACCTGATATAACAGACTGACCCTAGCCCCCCAGGAACATAGACTATTGCATCATAGATACTGGAGGCTGAGACGGTGGTGGGTCGGGGGACACTGTGGCCCCGTCCGACAATACCCCTGGATCGTCCAACCAGGCAGGATATAACCCCACCCACTTTGCCAAAGCACAGCCCCCACAACACTAGAGGGATATCAACAGCATGGATTAGGTTTTCTGCATCCTTTTTGGACAAAAGGTTTCTGATTTTTGCAATGTTACGAAGATGGGAAAAAGCTGTCCTTGAAATATTCTTGATACGTTCGTCAAAAGAGAGATCAGGTTCCATAGTAATGCAGAGGTCCTTCAGTTTTATTTGAGATGACTTTACAACCATCAAGATCAGATCCAAAATCAGATCTCTTTGTTTCTTGGGACCTTGAACTAGAATCTCTGTTTTGTCCGAGGTAAAAGTAAATCATTTGCCACCATCCACTTCCTTATGTCTGAAACACTGGCTTCCGGGGTAGGCAATTTTGGGGGTTCACCATGTTTCATCGAAATGTACAGCTGTGTGTTGACTGCATAGCAGTGAAAGTTGACATTGTGTTTCCGAATAACATCACCGAGAGGTAGAATATATTGTGAAAACAATAGTGGTCCTAAAACGGAACCTTGAGGAATGCCGAAATGTACAATTGATTTGGACATACCATCCACACAGACATACTGATATCTTTCTGACAGATAAGATCTAAACCAGGCAAGAACTTGTCCGTGTAGACCAATTAGGGATTCTAATCTCTCCAAAAAAATGTGGTGATGGATGGTGTCAAAAGCAGCACTAAGGTTTTTGAGAACAAGGACCTTTACCACCTTCACGAGTGCAGTCTCAGTGCTATGATGCAGTCTAAAACCAGACTGAAGCATTCTGTATACACTATTTGTCTTCAGGAAGGCAGTGAGTTGCTGCGCAACAGCTTTTTCAACAACAACAAAAATTATTTCACCTTTATTTAACCAGGTAGGCCAGTTGAGAACAAGTTCTCATTTACAACTGCGACCTGGCCTGGATATAGGCCGATTAGGTTTTTACATTTTCCGGGTCAAGGTTTGGCTTTTTTAAGAGAGGCTATATTACTGCAACTGTCAGTGAGTTTTTTCACATCCGGTGGATAGGGAGCCATTTATTATGTTCAACATAGGAGGGCCAAGAGCTGGAAGTAGCACATTCAGTAGTGTAGTTGGAATAGGGTCCAGTATGCAACTTGACGGTTTAGAGGCCATGACTATTTTCATGAATGGGATACAGGATTAAAAAACTTTAGTGTCTCCATTGATCCTAGGTCATGGCAATTATGTGCAAACTCAGGACAACTGAGCTTTGGAGAAATATGCAGATTCAAAGTGGAGTCCGTAATTTGCTTTCTAATGACCATGATCTTTTCATCGAAGAAGTTCATGAATTTATCACTGCTGAAGAAGTGAAATCTTTCCTCTCTTGTTGAATGCTGATTTTTAGTTAGCTTTGCAACAGTATCAAAAATACATTTAGGATTGTTCTTATTCTCCTCAATTAGGTTGGAGAAATAGGATGATCAAGCAGCAGTGAGCGCTCTTTGATATTGCATGGTACTGTCTTTCCAAGCTAGTCTGAAGACTTCCAGTTTGGTGGAGCCCCATTTCTGTTCCAATTTTCTGAAAGCTTGCTTTGGGGCTCGGATATTTTCTGTATACCAGGGAGTACATTTCTTGTGACAAACGTTTTTTGGTTTTTAGGGGTGCAACTGCATCTAGGGTATTACGCAATGTTAAATTAAGATCCTCAGTTAGGTGGTTAACCGATTTTTGTACTCCGACATCCTTGTGTAGGTGGAAGGAGTCTGGAAGGGCATCTAGGAATCTTTGGGTTGTCCGAGAATTTATAGCATGGATTTTGATGATCGTTGGTTGGGGTCTGAGTAGATTATTTGTTGCGATTGCAAATGTAATAAAAAATGGTGGTCCGATAGTCCAGGATAATGAGGAAAAACATTTAGATTCACAATATTTATTCCACGGGACAAAATTAGATCCAGGGTATGACTGTGGCAATGAGTAGGTCCGGAGACATGTTGGACAAAACCCACTGAGTTGATGATGGCTCCGAAATCCTTTTGGAGTGGGTCTGTGGGCTTTTCCATGTGAATATAGACTGCATAGATTAACTAGGAGTGATGAGCTCTACAGCAGAGTCTCAACTCAATCGCTGGTTGAAAACCGTTTCCTGCCCTCCCAAAATATAGAATTTGTAGATAATTAGCCCTCTTTCTGGGACTCACCCACAAACAGGACCAAACCTGGCCTGCTGAGAAGTGACGGACTCCATCCTAGCTGGAGGGGTGCTCTCATCTTATCTATGAACATAGACAGGGCTCCAACTCCTCTAGCTCCACAATGAGATGGGGTTCAGGCCAGGCAGCGGGCTGTTAGCCAGCCTGCCAGCTTAGTGGAGTCTCCCACTAGCACAGTCAGTGTAGTCAGCTCAGCTATCCCCATTGAGGCCGTGTCTGTGCCTTGCTCTAGGTTGAGCAAAACAAAACATGGCGGTGTTCGCCTTAGCAATCTCACTGTAATAAAGACCTCCTCCATTCCTGTCATTATTGAAAGAGATTGATATGTCCCATTATGCCTTGCGAAAACCAAACACTGCATTCCACAGTAAGAACCTTATACCAATGGTCAAGCATGGTGGTGGTAGTGTGATGGTTTGGGAATGCTTTGCTGCCTCAAGACCTGGACTATTTGCCTTAATAGAAGGAACCATGAATTCTGCTCCGTATCAGAGAATTCTACAGGACAATGTCAGGCCATCCATCTGTGAGCTGGAGCAGAAGCTGAAGCGCAGCTGAGTCGTGCAGGAAGACAATGATCCAAAACACAATCAAGTATACATGAAAATGGCTAAAAAGCAACAAATGTAAAGTTTTGGAATGGCCTAGTCAAAGTCCAGACCAAATCCCAATTGAGATGTTGTGGCAGGATTTCAAATCAAATCAAATTTTATTGGTCACATACACATGGTTAGCAGATGTTAATGCGAGTGTAGCGAAATGCTTGTGCTTCTAGTTCTGACCGTGTAGTAATATCCAACAAATAAACTAACAATTTCACAACAACTACCTTATACACACAAGTGTAAAGGAATGATTAAGAATATGTACATATAAGAGCAGTTGCCGTACCAGGCGGTGATAGAGCCCAACAAGATGCTCTCGATTGTGCATCTGTAAAAGTTTGTGAGTGTTTTTGGTGACAAGACAAATTTATTCAGCCTCCTGAGGTTGAAGAGGCGCTGTTGCGCCGTCTTCACCACGCTGTCTGTGTGGGTGGACCATTTCAGTTTGTCCGTGATGTGTACGCCGAGGAACTTAAAACTTTCCACCTTCTCCACTACTGTCCCGTCGATGTGGATAGGGGGGTGCTCCCTCTGCTGTTTCCTGAAGTCCACGATCATCTCCTTTGTTTTGTTGACGTTGAGTGTGAGGTTATTTTCCTGACACCACACTCCGAGGGCCCTCACCTCCTCCCTGTAGGCCGTCTCGTCGTTGTTGGTAATCAAGCCTACCACTGTAGTGTCGTCTGCAAACTTGATGATTGAGTTGGAGGCGTGCATGGCCACGCAGTCATGGGTGAACAGGGAGTACAGGAGAGGGCTGAGAACGCACCCTTGTGGGGCCCCAGTGTTGAGGATCAGCGGGGTGGAGATGTTGTTTCCTACCCTCACCACCTGGGGGCGGCCCGTCAGAAAGTCCAGGACCCAGTTGCACAGGGCGGGGTCGAGACCCAGGGTCTCGAGCTTAATGACGAGTTTGGAGGGTACTATGGTGTTAAATGCTGAGCTGTANTTAGAGCAGAGAAGAAGAGAAAACAGGAAGAGTCCCCTTGAATGTCAACAGAAGAGAGCGCGCGCTCCCGACAAGGCACGCTCTGTGTTTTTTTCCGTTCTTATCGCTCAGTTTATATTCCGGTTGATTTATAATAGTAAATATACGTAAAAGTGTTCCTAAGGATACATTTTAAATTATTTTTGATTGTTCTTGGACAAGTTTATAGGTTTAATTTGAACGAGTTCTCGTCACGTTTCAATGGAGGAGTGGAGGCTGTAGTTTCTGATTATAACGCGCGAACCAAATGGAGATTTAAGGATATAATACATTACTTTTTCTAACAAAAGAACCATGGATTGTCTTCGTTGGACACTTGGGAAGCCATCAGCAGAAGTTCTTCAACAGGTAATTGATTTGTTTTCGCTGTGAAATGTGTTTTGTGTGAACCGTGAAGGCTTATGAATTTATGGTAATGGGAAAAATATGTGAGGTGCTACCCTCAAACAATCAAAATGTGGTGCTTTCGCCGTAAAGCCTTTTTGAAATCTGACAACGCTGTGATATTGCCAAGAAACCGAGCTTTTGATGAGTATGAAACACTTGTATATGGGTGCATGTTTAATAATTCAACTTTTGGATTTTGAATTTGGCGCCTTGCATTTCACCTGGTAGTGTCGGGATTGGGGCGCTAGCGCCCCACCACTCCCCAAGAGGTTAAAGTGGTTCTGCATGGAAGAGTGGGCCAAAATTCCTCCACAGCAATGTGAGAGACTGATCAACAACTACAGGAGGAATTTGGTTGGAGTCATTGCAGCTGAAGTTGTGTAAGGGTGCAATTACTTTTTCAAACAGGGGCATTGGGTGTTGCATAACGTTGTTATAAATGAAATAAGTATGTAATTGTTGTGTTTATTTGTTCACTCAGGTTCCCTTTATCTAATTTTAGGTTTTGGTTGAAGATTTGATAATTCAGTATCAAAAATATGCTAAAGTTGAGAAATTAGAAAGGGGGCAAAAACCTTTTCACAGCACTGTTGCTTAGTTTAATACACTGAAAAGAAACTTAAAGATACCAAAAACATTTTAGTCCAATCAATGTTGCTAAATATCGTGTGTAAGTAAAAAACAAAGTTGTGGGACTCACCCTACTTGTAGACTAGTTGAACGCTTTTAGTTTTTGTTTTCATAGGCTACCTAGCTAAAATGCTTGCTAGTGTAACTTCCTTGCATGGGCAACAATGAACCAGCAAAACCACAAGTCCAAATCCCCATCTCCATCCATTGCTTAGGAAAGGCCCGATTTAGCAAGCTAGCTACTACAGGTGTCAGGGATCAGCCAGGCTCCACCACCACACAATCACAGAGATCACTGTCACCTGAGTTCTAATCACCCGCACCTGCACGTCATTTGATCATCAGCACAGTCAGCATAAAGGCACTCTCTTCACACAGTCACTTTGTCTGGTCTCGTTTGAGTAAGGACTCACTCCCGGTTCCTCTTACCTAAACCTTTGATTTCAGCATTATTCATCTGCCTTCCAGTGTCTCCTTCGTCTTCCTGGTTCCAGTCATCATCATCCGGCTACCTCCTTCATCATCTACAAGAAAACTAACCTGTCAGGATTTCCCATCGTCACCTAACAGAGACATTCTCTACTACTATTTACCACTGGGACTCACCGTCATTGTTTCAATAAACCTGTTTCTCTTTTGGAACCTTTTGTCTTGAGTCTCTGTTCCATAACAACAGGACATCAACACCAGCAGACCAGAAACAGACACGTTTTTCTGACTGATGACATTTTGCTCAAGATGTGATTTGATTGGTGTGAAGCCAAATCCAAACTGGCCTCCCTTTGGGAGAGTTTTGCTGCGCCAGGACAACCCACAGCTTAACGCTGATTGGCTAATTTATTTCAGAATTTCTTTAATCAAGGAAGGCCAAATCTTTGCTGGCATCAATCAATCAAATGTTATGGCGGCAACATGTCATACTCTTTTGTTCCAGATAGCATCATATACATGGGCTACACATACTGAGACAGAGGGGCAGAGTTTCCCTTGCTCAGATGATTTCTCCGGTGAGATTCAGCCACTTGCAAATTTAAGGAAAATTATGAAAACACAGAGAGACGAAAGTTAATGTTATAATTTTTATTTGTCAAATATTTGGGTAAACCTGGCTTCCCTTGGCATCCATGAATACATGCCACTGCTGAAGGGAGGGCCATCCATTTTTATTTCAGAGAACTCCATGTAAACCTTATTATAAATAACATATCCTCCCTAACCATCATGTGGAGTCAAGGTAAATGTGGAGTCACACAATGATGTTTTGTTGTCCTCCCACCACAATGTGGAAAAAGCAAGAAGAGTTTATTAGGCATATGAAATAAGTTAGAATGAACTTCGCACATTGAAGAGCTTGATGCAGATTTCCAATACATATCGATAAGGGTATTATGTGTATGCTGGTGACATGATGATTGGTACTTGGCTGCCAATTTTTTTTTTATGATCTTGCTCATTCATATCTCATTATGTAACCTCTCCACTTTATTAGCGAACTGTTGTCTAAATTGCATGTGCCTTTGTTTAAAGAGCATGTGCACATCGGCGTCATTTACAATGGGAGCCAATGATGCACGGTGTGCGGAACAAGGAAGGAGGTGGGCAAAGCCAAGCACAAGCTAGAGAGATCCTAGCTGAGGGTTTTTGCATATTTCTGTTAGGGAACGCCTACTGCTGCGTTTCCAGAACTTAATTTGTGCCGGAACAGAATCTGGCACCTCTCAGATTTGACTTTATTTGTTCCAGTACCTATTTGCCCTGATCGGGTACCTCTTGCGGCATGATTTATTAATTGTTTCACTTTTTGCACTATAAACATTAGAATAAAAGCTATCAGAGTTAAATCAAGTTGCCTCCTTGTTATCCCCCCCAGGGGCCAGTGGGGTAAGTAACTGTTATGGTGTATGTTGTTCTGTGTGTGTGTTTTGTCCATCTAGTTCTCTTTCAGGGGAACAGTTCATCTCATCAGTGTGTTGTTCTTTTGTGTTCAGAAGGTGACGACGATTGCGGCGGTACATCGCTCCTTCTGCGGTGCGGACGTGATATGAACGTTCAGTGTCAGCTGGCTGGATGACGACTGCTGGCTTCCAGAGGCCATGCTCCTGGATTCTAACTGACTCTCTGTCGATCAGTGGTGGCAGTGGTCTAGCTGACCTGTCGTAGTATCGCTTTTGTTGTTGTTTGTCTCTGTGCACGTTTTTCATGCATTTCCTTGTAGCTGACGACCTCAGGTTGCAGCTGCTGGTTGGTGCTGGGAAGGAATGAGCGAAGTCTGCGGCTCATCAACAGCTGGGCTGGTGATTTGAAGTTGTCAACTAGAGTGTTGCGGTATTCAAGGAGACTGAGGTAGGGGTCATTCTTGTCGGCTTTTGCTTTGTCCATGAGTGATTTAGCAATCTGCACAGATTTTTCAGCAAGGCCATTACTTTGAGGGTAATGTGGGCTTGTGGTGACATGTGTGAACTCCCATGCTTTTGTGAAGGATTCAAACTCATTTGATTTGTAACAGGGCCCATTGTCAGATATTAAAGTCTCTACAATGCCATGCTTGGCAAAGGCTGCTTTCAGCTTGTGTATCACAGCTGCAGATGTGGTGCTGTGAAGCTTGTCGAGTTCGAAGTATCTGCTGTAATAGTCCACTGTTACAATGTAGTCCTTGTTGTTCCAGGTGAACAGATCGGTTGCCATGACCTGCCAGGGTCGGTCTGGGATACAGTGAGGTAACATTGGCTCTTTGGTGTTTGAGGGGCGTCGTTCAAGACAGATGGCGCATTTACCAACAATGTCCTCTATTGGTTTGCACATTCCGGGCCAAAACAAAATGTCCCGTGCTCTCTGTTTGCACTTTTCCATGCCCATGTGTCCAGCATGGATCTTTGTCAAAATCTCTTCTCTGAGACTGGTAGGAATAATAATTTTCTCTATTTGGAAATTATTCCGCTGATCTGTGGTAGTTCATCACGATGGTTCCAGAATTCTGAGACGCTCTGAGGGCATTTTCTCCTCTCCTCAGGCCATCCATCCTGTATGACTTTCCTCAGCTGTGTGAGTTGTGAGTCCTTTTCTGTTTCTGCTTGGATCTCCTTCAGTTTTGTGTCACTAACTGGTAAGTTGCTGTACACAGTGTGCACTTGCATGTCCATGCCTTCACTGAGACT
>QNTS01000498.1:545628-711511 GCA_003317085.1 Hucho hucho | reverse complement strand
AAACAACTACGCTAAACTTGCCACAGAAATTCAGTGGTTCTGCGACTCGCAAACACGACAGCTCACTGGCTAACACTGTCAAACAAGCTCGGAATGAACACCCACAAGCTTACTATAATAGGCTTCGTTCAGCTTACTTTGGCCTACTCACTGAAACAGGAATGGAAGAGCTGTTACCATTCAAACAAATGTTTCTGTCGAACATGTATCCCACCTTCATTACCTACTTGGGCCCTACAGCCCACATTGGCTTGCCTATCTTACAACTCAGAGAGCTTGCAAGGACAGCTTTTGAGACATCATCAAAGGCATGCAACGCTAAGAGCCCTGACATCTCGGTTTTGAAGTGTAACCAGGAGCACTCACTCGAGTAAGAGGGTGCATTATCAGGTATTGGAGCGTTGAAAGATGAACCACAACAACGGATTCTACCACGAAACACGATACCAATACACACTGCGGTCGAAATAACTGTAAAGTACGTTGTCATCGAAACGACTACAGCTACAATCGACCTGATCGCTACGTTCCTTCACCCCAACCCACACAGAGTGTCAGAGCACAAGAGTAACAAAGGGTTGAAGGATTATCAAAACGTAGACCAGTGTTCTCTAGAAGTTCTACTACGTGAAGAACTAAAGCGAGAAAAATTAGAGAAAAGGGAAAAAATTTAGTTACTTGGACTAGACGTGGAATTGACGGACACCAGGTCTGCAGGAATTAACACCCTTAGCAAGGACGTTAAAAATAGAATTTATCCCGCTCTCACTCGAGACCCTTTCGAGGGCCGCTCGATCAAGAAACAAGCCCACAGGCTTTGTCTATAGACTCTGATACAAAAGTTGTGAAGAAAAAGGTCAAAAGCCAAGTCAACTCAAACCCCGAAAAGTCTATCTGCTTTCACCTTGAACAGAAATGACACATCACGTCATTGCGAACAACCACTCGACTTTGTGGGGAATATGTCCACTAAACGCAACTCAAAACGGCCATACCTGGAAACAGTCCTGGAGGACTGCTTAACCTCTCATGTGGTAATTGATTCGGGTTCGACAATATCGCTCATCTCTCAAACTATGTTCAGTGATCTCAAAAGAGCTTTGAAGCCAACTAAATATTGGTTAAAAAGGGAACGATGCGACACTACACTTTGAGGTTTCACTCAGACTACCTCGCCTCTCACATTGTGACTCATGCTGAAACTACACTTCCAGGACGTATTGCCTGTTCACCTTGTGTATGTTACCAGCCTCGAATCTGAACCCCTGCTACTCGGAGCAGACTTGGTGGATCGCTTACTCCCACTAATGGATTGGATAACCATCCACGTATGGTCACAGGTCACAGTGCCTTCTCCACTGACCACACTGTCTTCCCCTAAAGCTAGCTACAACGCAATCATCCACAAGGGGTATCTGTCGACAGCACACCAGGAGATTTGGTTGAAAGGTTACAGCCAATCTAATAACAACGCGGCCGCTGACAACACGTACATAGGGTCCGATCTTTTTGTTTGTGGCAACACCAACAGCTGGTGGGGGGGTCCCGAGACACAAAGGGGGGAAATACTGGCCCAGACCCATGACGAGCCTCATCGAGTCCGGTGGGGGGGTCGAGACAACATGCAACACTGGACGAGGCCGCCAGAGCAGGAAACAAATCCAGTTGTAAACTTCCCAATGAGAACAGAGAGCGGACAACCCCTCAACGGGGATAACCTTAGAACAAATCTGAGATATCACAGCAACTAGTAAAATGCTCTACTCATGTGTTTCCGGTAGGATAACATTTCAGAATAAATCAGTAGGATAACTGGTCTCATTGAGTACCAGTACCAATGCCAGCACAGTCAGTCCATCAAAAATCAGTAAGAAGGTTAGAGAAGTCAAATTGCTATTGATAACAGCAACAGAGGAGTTAGTAGTCACTCAGATTGCAACATGTGTAAGGGAATCTCCAGAACACTCTTCTGATGGTTAACACACATGCCACTAATAAATAGAACCCTCCATTCAGGAGGAAAGTTATTAGAAGTCATGAACCACGATCACACCACGTATGACTTGTTCAGTGCTTATAGAGTACTTCCGTCGTGAGGTTAGCACCTCCGTGGATAACATAGATATGAAATAGACACCTTCATACCGATCATTACTACAGTGCTGTAAGACACATTGACGTGTAGTAAAACTACTACAGGTCCCCTTAACATATGTCTTGAGGTCGACATCAATTCTTACTGACCTCCAGGCATTGACATGAAAATGATCGGATGACATCAGACTCATTCTGAACAGGTTGCAGCCTGCCAGGATAATCTTTCCCTTGTCATGTGCGCTTATGTAAGCATAAACGCACACGTACAGCGAAACATTTAATGAGGATTTATGCTCGGATCACTTAAGGTTCCGAGCAAAATACCAGCCTTAGTAAAGTTGAAAATTTACTCGGAGGCCTTTGACTACAGCTACTGTACTCACCGGTTTCTCCACAGAGGTCCATCCTGTAGACTGATTGAAGCTGGTGCCTTACAGCTGTAGACGTATCATGTCGTTATCAACTTAGGATAGTGCCCGAAGCAACACACCGCTAATTAGGAACGCCCTAGATATGACATTAGAGACAATGTCATGATAGGGTCATTTTGCAAAGACCTTGGACGTATATAGAATACAGTCCAATTATATGATTAAGGTGTGATAACTATATTTTGTATATCTTTTGTTTGTGCTTGTATTCCTTTTCGCTTAATTTTCTATAAGTGATAGAGCCATAAACAAGTCCCCCATACAACCATCAGTTAGTGCCACAACGCCACTCATTTGGGTAGAAATGTGATTATATATTTTGTGAGTGTGTGTAAATTGTTAACATCTAACCTAAGTTACTGCCCAGATCTACCATCCTGGACGACCAGACGACGGGTCCGAAACGGCGATCCCACCCGGATATCCGTTGCTCATTCTGGTGGTGGACTGCTCCGTTGGCAGAAAGCTTACCCGGGTCAACCACCAGAGGGGGACTGCAACGATTATCCACAAACAGGACATCCAGTGGTAATTTTTATGTTGGTTTGCAACTTGCAGGACAATCACAAGATTGAACCTACCAGAGGGGGGCTGTCATGTCTTTCCCTCCTGGGTGAGGATCAGAGAGAGCTCCATCTCCCACCAGAGAGGAAGGGGGGGAGTGGAAGGGGAGTTGGCCAGTTTTATGACGGTCATAAATACCTTGCAGGAACTCTCTCTCCCACTCGGCAGAAATGGAAGTTAAAAATCCCTTTGTTACAATAGAGAGATTTTGCAGTTCTGTAACATCAAAAGGTTGGACATTGAAACAATATTTCGAACGTAAAATGTGGTAAATGGTTTGTGGGGCTCTAAACAATAATCATGTAAAATAAGTTGTTATTTTGTGATATCATTAAGGACGGTATAGCCAAACAACGGTAACTCTACAAATGTATACGTCTCAGTTATCAGATTTACATCTAAATGTTGTGGAATTTATATGATTAAATATGAAACTATTTGTGAGAAGATGAAATGTGATTTTAGCCTTCTAAATGTGATGAAAACATAAAGACTTTTGCCAAGTCAGTAACTAAACCCACGTGAGCACAGACATTGTGACAACGGGATAGACATACAACTGGACATACAAGCATAAATATGTACTTTGCATTTCTAAATCCGAATGGGCGGTTGTTAGGGTGCTAAATATCCACATTTAGGATGAGCGTATTATTCAACTGTATGTACGATAGTTGAATTCCTTTGTCTATCCTCCTTTATCCTTCCCCACCCCCTTTCATTGTGTACCAAGCCATCATATCAGATTAGTCCACTAGGGACTTTTCATTGCATCGTGTTAGTAACCAATGTATAATCTATCCTGTGTGTGTGTTTGTTTAATTCTGTGTGGTTATTTAGTTAGTTAGTAAATAAATATTTATTTGGGTATTGCTGATTCATCATGAAGACTAGGGTTCGTGCAGATTTCAACGACGTCAACGACGTTCAGAATGAGACTGACAAGGGTTTTAATGTTAATTAATGGATGACTGGTATGACGATATATTTATATCTTTGAAGTTAATTCGGGAAACGGTAACTCATTAAACAAACTTTTTCCATGGTGCCCCAAGATTGCTAATTAGTTCATTGTTACATGATTAATTGAATCATCATAATAATTAAACATAGTTTAAAAATAATCGCCCTCGCATTAATGGCACCAACTTCACGACACTGCCTTTCTAGGGAGTTTTTCCTAGCCACCGTGCTTCTACATCTGCATTGCTTGCTGTTAGGGTTTTTAGGCTGGGTTTCTGTATAGCACTTTGTGACATCGGCGGATGTAAAAAGGGCTTAATAAATACATTTGATTGATTGATTGAAGCATGGTGGTGGCATCATCATGCTGTGGGGATGTTTTTCAGCGGCAGGGACTGGGAGACTAGTCAGGATCGAGGCAAAGATGAATGGAGCAAAGTACAGAGATCCTTGATGAAAACCTGCTCCAGAGCACTCAGGACCTCAGACTGGGCCGAAGGTTCAGCTTCCAACAGGACAATGACCCTAAGCACACAGCCAAGACAACGCAGGAGTGGCTTCAGGACAAGTCTCTGAATGTCCTTGAGTGGCCCAGCCAGAGCCCGGACTTGAAGGAAGAATGGGAGAAACTCCCCGAATACAGGTGTGCCAAGCTTGTAGCGTCATTCCCAAGAAGACTTGAGTCTGTAATTGCTGCCAAAGGTGATTTAACAAAGTACTGAGTAAAGGGTCTGAATAGTTATGAAAATGTGATATTTCAGAATTTCAAGAAAATTCAAAAAAACAGTTTCTGCTTTGTCATTATGGGGTATTGTGTGTAGATTGATAAAGGGAAAAAACTATTTAATCAATTTTAGAATAAGGCTGTAACCTAACAAGTGAAGGGGTCTGAATACTTTTCGAAGGCACTGTATATATATATAAAGAACAGCCAGGCCTCAGAGGCAGCACGGGACCAGGCTAAGATTGTCCATGAGGATGACTGTTGCATTTTTAAGTCCATACATTAAGACCCCTTTAGTATATGGTTATGTTTAACTGTGTACATAAAATGAAACAAATCTTTACATTTTATTCTGCCAATCAAGAATGTTTCAGCCTTTAATGTACTTCCAACGCCTCAACATGGACAGTCATTACAGTAAATATTAAAGTTGGGAGGGAAATGTTTGACACGACACAAATTCATGTTCATGCCAACTCTCTCTCCTGCCTAGCACCGTACATATTGCCAGAAACTCTACCTCTCAACCACAGGAGAAACCATGCAAGCACTCCCTCTTGTGAGGATGTTTTCATGCCTGAGGAAGACTTCCAAAAAGTCCTCCTGCTGCAAGACCTTGTAGAGGACTGTATTAGTCTTTTTATACTCATTTCATTGTAGTTTGTCTTTTTCGAATCTATCCAATATCATATTTCACAAAGTGGTGGACGTAACTGGCTAAAATGTGTGGCAACATTCTAGTTATTCATTCCATTAGTCATGAAGCCAAAATAAGCACAAATTACAGCTTCTATCTGTCCCCAACCCTATATATGAAATTACACATAAAAATGGCACAAATCAATCACACTATTTATGTACAATATGAGAGAGAACATGTTAAAGGCCCAGTGCAGTAAAAAGTGATTTTCCTGTGTTTTATATGTATTTCCACACACTTTCAGTGTGAGAACAGTTGGATAGTTCTGAAATATCTGCCTGTTCTGGTGGGATAGAGTTTTGGCCTGCCTGGTGAATAGACCAATAAGAAAGAGTTCCAAACCTCTCTGCAAATAACAGCTAGCTTTCAGTTTTCCCCTCTCCACTCAGACAACTTCCAGATAGTCCTAGCAAAGATTATTGCTTGAGAAATTGATCTTTGCCAAGAAGCTATTATAATTTTGACAATTTTAATTGAAAACAATCACAGTAAGGTACTTAATTGCTAAACAGAAATGTGATATTGAGATAAAAACAGCTGCACTGGACCTTTAAGTGCTTTCCACTCTGATGCTCGAAACATTTCAAATAACATGTCTGCCCATGGTGAGGGTGAGACCGAGACACACAGGGCATGTGGATCTCATGAGGTCTTTAATTCAGTAAATCACAATGATATAGAATTGCACAGCATCTTGACATTGTCCCAGACGGCTTACACAAACTGTCAAAGTCAGTCTTCACAGCTGCCCAGCATATACAAATAATTAAAAGCCTTTGAAAAGTAAAATACAGTCATAAATACAAATACAAAAACAGAAAAAAAATTTACAAACTTGATTATTTTTAGTTCCCATGGTTTATGTCCCTAATATGTTCCCTTATATACAAGATTAGTTTTATTCACTCGTGTTTTTTATTAATATATATTGTTTCGGAAAATACATTTCCCTCTGTCCCTCATGTTCACGTCTTGATAAGACCCTCTAGAAAGTCTTTCTCCACCATCTCTTCAATGTTCTGCCGTGCCCGGCTCCAGAACACTTTTTGGCTCTCCAGCTTGCCCTCCTTGTTGGGGAAGGAGTGGCCAGAGTGGCTAGGGGCGGCATTGTGGGTGGGGCCATTGCGGCTGCTGGCCTTACTGTTGAACACCTGACTGAGCAGGTAGAAGAAGGGGAGGAGCTGCTCCATGCTGCGGATCATGTAGAGTGTCAGGGTGAGGTGGCCCGGTTCCCAGGACAAAGTACGCAGGGAACAGTCCTCCTCTGGGTTCTTCTATGGACGAATGGATGGAAACAGACAACAGCAGAATGAGCAAAGAGTTGTGACTTTATACAGCTTTGAATATATTATATGTTCACTACCGTTCAAAAGTAGATTCATTTTTTTTTTTAAAGCAGCCGTTTCCAATAGTCATTTACAACATTAACAATGTCTACACTGTATTTCTGATAAATTTTATGTTATTTTAATAGACAAAAAAAATGCTTTTCTTTAAAAAACAAGGACATTTCTAAGTGACCCAAACTTTTGAACGATAGAGTATGTGCTTTGTTGGTGTGTCTTTATCTGACTGGATTGTTTGCCAGAATTTTTCTAACATCATATTTTTGTTACAAATTAAGTACAAAACCTGCTGGAACACACTGTCCAGGCTACAGCTGACATTTACATTTATCAAGTTTCATTTTTGTTGTCACGTGGGGAAAGCGCCCTAGCGCTCTGATTGGCTCCAGGGTGTGAAGCTATTCCTGACGTTCATCCAAGATTCTACATGTTGAATCGTGAAAGACTGCCATCACTCTTGACCACCCGGCAGGAGGCCCCTGGAACACACCGCGTGGACTGTAGCTGATGTTCGCCCACTGATGGCCTTCAAAAAATATTTTCAGCCTGCTGTGTCCAGGCTCTTACACTACTGGCCTTAGGGGTACAGTAAGTTGTCCCAAATGTCTGTAATAGCTGAAGTTAGCATGGTCATTGGGATTGGTCACTTTTGCTAATGTGGGTCTATGTCAAGCCTTGCATTATGTTGCTCTGAAGGTAGACCAGAGCAGTTACCTTGGCTCGTTTCCTCAGCAGCTTGGCTAGTCGGACAACATAGGGTTTGAACTCTCTCTGGTGGGTCCCCTGTCGTCTCACCTCCAGGCCCGAGTCATCAGATGCCTCTGGGATAAAGGCCCAGCGGTACCTGGGAAAGAACACAGCCAATGCCCAAACATTACACACACATAAACCTTTTCACACTTCTGAGAAAAACACACAATTTATGATGGAAAGGACAAAGTTACAGGAAAATATATGAGCCATCACTGAATGGTTTCGTTCAGTACGATAGTGTGAAAAGGCTTGAGGGCCCCATTGGGTAAAAGTGTTGCAACAATGTGTTATGAAACACAATCTATGTTCTTAAACCTTTTATACCTTCCAAAAAAATCTAAATGAAATAGTGCAGTGTGCACTACAGTCTTCAGATAAATGTACTGTATGTGAGTGTATGAATCCAGGCAGGAGTAGTGGGTTAGTACACACATCTGAAACTGGGGCAGGCTCTCTGAGGGCAGGGCTAGGGCCAGGTCCAGCAGTTTGCAGGCAGACAGGTAGAGGTTGAGCCAGCGCTGGCTGTTGTAGGAGGTGGAGAAACCGTTCCCTCCAGAGTAGGTGGTCTCCAGGCCAGCCACCGATGGACCTGACGTCCTACAGGTCAAACCCAGACGGAAACATGACCAATGCATACACACAGCATAGACTCAGACAGTACGGACCAGTTTCTTAAACACACATTAAAACCTAGCCCTGGACTCAAATGCACTTCCAACTGAGAATCTCCATTGAACATTTTTAAATTTCAGGTCTATTCTTAATCTGTGTCCAGGAAACCAGCCCTACAAAGTCACCCAGGTTGAAGATACACATTGGTAGTGGATGTTTCCCCACCATACAATCTAAAGCGCGTTGAGCACCTGAAAACTCGATAAATCCAATCCATCATCATCAAGTCACATTTCTATGGCAGGAAAAACACACACTCTCATTGTCATGTATTAATCAATGTCCACTCCCATTTGTTGGATTGACAGTTACCTTGACATGTCCTCGTCTGCAGTAAGCTCCTGCTCCATGAGTAAAAAGACCTGAACCTGAGAGGGAGGAAATACATAGGTAAGTAAATAGGAGAAAAGCCACACAATGTTAGGATTATATATAACAATCTACTATCTTGGTCGACGATCTATAGTAAAGTAGTTTGAGACAAAGGGGATGATAGCCACAACTCAGCAATCTAAAAGTATTACAAGAATAACAGTGGGGCTTACTTATCCAATCAAGATACTCATTACTTTATTTAAAAAGCCTACATTATCTTGGAAATTCTATCGAAATATTTATAAACAGCAGGACAAACAAACGCAGAGGTGTTTGGGCTTGGCCTAGGCCTTCATCAGGCTGTTCATCGGCAGTTGTCGCTTGTGTGTGTGAGACTAAGTGCGTACATTTTTTGTGGTGTATGTTTGTAGGGTGCTCTAGTGTCTCTCACCAGTTCAGTGATCATGGTGGGCCACAGTGAGGTGAGGTGTTGAGGAGACATGCGCAGCAGTAGAACTCTGAAGAACAGGAACACCTGGGCATGGAGGATGGGCACCTGGGGCAGACGCAGACTCTCCACCAGCCGCTCTGATAGGGGAAACACACACACACTCACAAGTCAATACTCCATCGCTGTGTGTGTAAATATTTGAAAATAGAAGGATGTGTGTGTTTATTTCTTAATGGTGTGTGTGTGTGTGTGTAAGCGGGGGTATGTGTTTTGTGCATGCCTGTCTGCATGTGCGTGTTTACCCTGTATGTCAGGTAGGTATTTCTGGTACTGGTCCACCTCGCTGCTGTAGATGGTGAAGGCCAGGCGTTTGAGCAGCATGGCTCTCTGCTCCAGCTCTGCATCTCGGTTAGAGAACAGATTCAGAGAGCTGCTCTGAGCCACCGCCACACGAGCTGCAGACACACACGTGCGTTAACTACTATACTATAACAGTTCTAATATAATTTCTACCCATATATTTACCTGTAAAGCTCACATACAACTATACACAGAAATTATATACACACAGAAATTCTCATTTAGAAGAATCCGGCTACTCAATTATACTTACTCATAAGATCTCTAAAAGTGGTCTTGTCGTGGGTCATAAGATGATCAATGATGGCTCTCCAACTGGAAAATACAGGAGAGGACGTCAGATAGGATCCTATTATATGAAGCACATATAACAAAAATTCACGACCCCAGTCTCCCATCGCACCCTCCCCCACACACTCAACAATTCTCAACTCACTGGCTGACACAGGAGGAATCCATCTGGAAAAAGGTGTGGTCCATGAAAAGGTCGAAGGCTTCTTTCTTCCAGGCCCGCCGGGTGTACTGGTACCCACTCAGGCTGCTCAGCAGCTGGATACACGCCCGGTAGCTGGGGGCGTTGTGGGCACTGCCAGGTAAGAGGGCACAGAGACACACTGCACATTAGAGATAAGACCCAGATATGACCTGACCAGGAAATACTGGGGCCTAGTTATACAGTTCGGGAGTGTTTCCTTAGCAGATCCCATGGGCATGTTACTTAGTGTAACTGAGGACCTGGGACCTCTAGGCTCTAGTGAAGGAGTGTAGTGTATTGGCTGGTCCATCCTTACCTGTGGTTGCGGAGGTATGGCACGACATAGTGCATAATGTTCACCAGTAGGGGGATCACCCTCTCCTTCTCATCACTGTAGAACACCATGTCTAGGAGATGGGCCAGCACCTGACAACACACAATCACTAGTCGCAATACTCTGCACTGTTCAGATAGGATACATGGCAACAGCATACTACACTAAAAAGTAATATAAAACCTAGCACATTGCAATATTGCTTTAAAGATACATACTTGCACTACAGCAGACATAAACCGACCAATAAACACTAATGCACTGCAATGAGTAAACGGGTCACATGAGAGTGACATAAGCCTAAACAATGGGAAGAGAGGGAGGTCTGTTTATAACACTAAAGCAAGAGATTTGTGCCTCCAGTGTCTATCTGGCTTCAACAGCAACAGTGTCCAAGGAAGGATTTATTGCTTTGCTAATAATGATTGAGGTTGGGCCTGGGGGAGGGAGAGCTGATCAGCTGAGTGTGAGTAGCCTGTGTGTGGGTCCTAATAGCAGAAGCAAAGCTGTTGGTAGCCGTGAGTGGTGAGGACGCACAGATGGACGGACACAGACCAACAGACAGACGGCCAGACAGTGCGCTTGGCGTTTTACCTCCGCTAGCAGTGTGAGGGCGTGAACGCTGTACACAGATGGAGTGAAGCTGGATGCCTCCATCACTGTGAGCATTAGATCTGAAACACACATACCATTAGTGACACATCATACGCAGCACACACACACATGCTGTTCGTGTGCACAATCAAATATCCACACTAACATAACGTACCCCTTTGAATGCATTCCCAATACATTGGGTCATTCTAAGTGGTATGATAGTGTGGATATTCAAACACAGCCATACATTCAGTCACACAAGAAACACCTCTAATCCGCACATTCCCAATTAAGGTTGTGTTCATTAGGGACCAAACAAAAGAAAACGGACTGAAACAGGGAGGGACTACCCTGGACTGGACTACCCAGGTCCAATAAGAATTCGGTGCCCCAATGAACACAAAGCTGACGTATTGTACACAACTAGCACAGACAGCCAGGGTCCTCTCATTGCTCCTACCCTCTACGTCTTGCTCCAGGCTGGTCCCATCCACCATGATCTGTGGCGAGGCCTTGACCTCCAGGTTCCTCCTCAGCCAGGTGGTCTGCTCCAGAGAGGAGCCTGCGATGGTCCCGATGGCTTCCACCACCTTGTGGGTCACATCCTGCACACACGCACACAGTGAATAATCATACTGGCTTCATTACAATACCCATTCTACCATACCACTTAAATAAAACGCATGCCCAATACATTGCTTCAATCTAATTGGTATGCTGGGGTAAATAATAGAACGGAACTCTGGAATTGAATTTATTTGGGTAAAAACATATTCAGCAATATGTACATTGTATTCCCAGAGGATAGCACTTAAAAGTATTATTCAAAACACTTGATTCCAAAGTGGTCCTCGATGGGGCTTTAACCTCGATTAATATTATCTTATCTTTTCTAGAAGATAAGAATTGTGAATTATGTCATCCTAAAGATAAAAGACTAGTGAATCCTTTTACATGGGACTGAGGCTTACCTGCAGCTCCCGCTGGTCCTTCTTGCTCTCTAGGTTTGGGTTCTTGAGGATGAACTCATTCAGAACTCTGGGGAAGAGACAGATGGATAGGTTAGTCTGGTGGCTGCGTATGTACAGGGTAGATAAGGGGAAGGGAGTGATGGTGTAAGTGAGAGAGGGCAGAGTCTCAGAGAGCGTTGTAAAGTGCAGTTATACCAAAAACTACAAAGTAGTAAGGAATCGCAGAGCTCTCCCCCTTTGTGGGTGTAGCTTCCAAATAACAGGCTCACAACGTCACGTTGGATATTAGCGTATCCAGCACAGTGTCAAAGCTAGCTTACAAGATTCTCCCTCCTCCGACTTGATTATTAGCCAATTATAAACTGTGTGGTTCGAGCCCTGAATGCTGATTGGCTGACAGCTGTGGTATATCAGCTGCTCTAATTACTTTGGTAAGCAGTTTATAATAGCAATAAGGAACATGGGGGTTTGTGGTATGTGGCCAATATACCACGGCTAAGGGGTGTGTCCAGGCACTCTGCGTTGCGCACAAGAACAGCCGCGGTATATTGGCCATATACCCCACCTCTTCGGGCCTTATTTCTTAAAATGTATCCTTGTGTCTTCTTCCCCTTTTGAAAATGACTGGTCTTTGGTAGCTTGATCGCTAGAGGTAGTGCATGGCATAATTTTTATTTATTAAATGTTTTTATTTTATTTAACTAGGCAAGTCAGTAAAGAACAAATTCTTATTTACAATGACTGCCTACCCTGGCCAAACCCGGACGTCCCATAGGGTGCCAATTGTGCGGCACCCTATGGGACTCCCAATCACAGCCGGATGTGATACATCCTGGATTCGAACCTCGGACAGTAGTGACGCCTCTTGCACTGCAGTGGCTTAGACCGCTGCACCACTCGGGAGCTGGTGTGTGTGTGTGTGTGTGTGTGTGTGTGTGTGTGTGTAAGTGCGCGTGTGGTCTAACCCCAGTATGAGGAACTGTCCAGGAGCAGGCAGCCCCAGCTGTACAGAGTCCTTCAGCAGGGCCAGCAGAGACGGCCAACTGTCCACCAGACTGGACACAGGGATCCTACATAGACAGACAAGAAGGATACAGTCACAAACAATGTTCTAATGATGGGTCAAGTACTAATTTAAGTAAGACACCTTTATAGACAGTTCAGTAACAATAATAGTAAAGCTACAGAACTCAATGAATTGGACTATCAAAGTTACGAAATGCAGGGGTTTTATCTGAATTTAACTCAATTCTATTCAACATGCTAAACACACTTGACGTACAAAAATGTCAAACTAAACATGACATCACATGAACTCAACTACAAAAGAGGGAAAACTCAGTTGGTACACCTCTTCCAGGCCCTGATTGTCTTAGGATTCACATGGATTTTCATTGCCAACATCTCATTTATTTGCTACTTATGCTCAACACACTTGACAGACAGGTGGAGGAGGGCTGTTGGTCTCACCTCTGAACGTAGGCATAGAAGAACTGCAGCATGCACACCTCCAGAGACAGATGCTTCTATGGAGAGACAGTGAGAAAGAGGGAAGACGAGTGAGAGGGGGAGAGAGGGTTGAGGAAGAGGTAACACTGGACTGAATTACATTTAATTAGAACATAATGAGGCCGTGGCAGGGAAGCTGCCAGTTAACTTTGATATAGTGTAACAATAAGATGGTATCTGTCCAATGTAATAGTAACAGAGGACCTGCATTAGGGTGAATTAGGAATAATGGAAGAAGGAGGCTAGGAGTTGTGCAGCTTTGTATATAGTCATAAAATGTAACAAAGTTAGAGTAGCACAGTGTGATCTAAGCAAATGTATTGGGAAACTAATGTGCTTTATTTTAATGGTAAAACAGAGCATGTCAGTTTAGATTCCAGGCTATTGGGAGACCGCAGCACCAACCTTCTCTTTGGCGATGGCCGGCGGCTGCTTCAGGACTTCTTTGACCGTCTGCATCACGGTCTCGGTCCGCATGGCGCTGACCGACCGCACCAGCTCCACCAACAACAACTGCTCCTCACTGGCAGTGGGGATCACCTACACACACGTGCGTGAACATGGACACAGACAGGGTAAGAGACCACACCGCCATTAACCAAACTAATAACACAAAATGTATGTGTTTAGTAAGGGTTTCTGCCATGTTGATTTCTGGAGCTTACCTTGTAAGCGGCAGTGGTCTTGACCTGCTTCCTCTCGTTCCACACGTAGGCGATAGCTGCCATGAAGTGTGCTCCGTGGTTCATGGAGATGGGGCCTAGCAGCTCCAGGATCTGCTGACGCAAGTTCTGAGGAGAAAGATGAAAGATTGAGCGCTCTATGCAGTGTCAGAAATAAGACCAGGTCAACAGGCAGTGGACGGTCCATCCTCCTTGAACAATGTTAGAGTCCTGGGGAAACACACATGTTCTGCAGCCTTTTGTTCCAGTCCAGCGCTAACGGATGCTTAGTCGAATCCTCAAATCAGGAGTACTGGGCTGAAGCAAAAGCCTGCACACCCTGTAGGGTCCACAAGAGCAGGATAGTTAGGAGCTAGTAACATAAGCATTTTGCAGCAGAATCTAAACTGACATGCTCTGTTTTACCATTAAACACATGCTAAACTACCAACAAAAAAATATTATTTGATTATATTGAAGAACACTGATCTAGGTATCAACTACAGGTACTCTTTTCACAGTATTGTGTCGACCCAGACTAAACTGTGATGGCTATTAACGCATTGTCCATTTCAGCTCAGTACTAGAAACTATGGATGGATGAGTAACCAGATCAGCTCAGGACAGCTTGGTTTGGCTCGCCTTAGTTCGATTCAGTACTGTGAAAAGGCTTAGGGTCAGTGTGTAACCGCAGTACCTTGGTGGATCCCAGGTTGATGTTGGAAGTGGATGCAGCGGAGGCGGCAGCTGGCCGGTCAGAGCTGTCGGCCTGGTACAGGACGCTCCACAGCAGGGTGACGGAGGACATGATGGTGTGGAGGATGGACAGGATCCCTGAACGAGCCTCCGCCAAGTGCTTCTGGTCCACACTCACCTGCAGCTGAGAGGAGAGATAGGGACATGGAGATACAGTCACTAGAGAAAGTCTACACACCCCATGCAGTCTTCACATTTAGCTGCCTTAAAATTACATTTAAAAAGGAATTTCATTCGATTTTTTTCCCTACCAATATACTCAACATTTTCAAAGTTAAAGAAAAATTATAGAAACATTAACAAATTAATAAAAAATGTAAAAAGAAGATGGATTGATTGCGTATGTCCTCACACCCCAGAGTTAACATTTGGTGGATTTCTTTACAAAATTGCTCAAGCTCAGGAAATGTGGTTGGGAGTCATTGATGGACAGCAGTATTCAAACCTTGTCTCCACATTTTCAAGCAGATTTTCAAGTCAGGACTGAGACTGGACTATTCAGGAACATTCACCACCTCTTGGAAAGCCATTCTGGTGTGTCTTTGGCATTAAAGCTTGTGTAATTGTCACATTGAAAAATAAAAGCCTATCCCAGGGTTTGGTTTTCAGAAGACTACGTTGGGTTTCCCTCTAACCTTTTACCTGGGCTTTGCTTCTCTCATATTTATTTTGATCATGGCAAACTTCCAAGTCCCTGCCGGTGACAAGCATACCCATAACTTGATGCTGCTACCACAATAGCCATGGTAATAGAAATCACGTTTTGAATATTGCTGTCCATCAATGACTCCCAACCAAATGTACTGAGCTGGAGCAATTTTGACAATAACAATGGATATATGTTGCCCTAAGTGCAAAGTTGGTAGAAACTTCTTCAAAATGATTTACAGATGTAATGTCTGCCAAAGGTGCTTCCACCAAGTATTAACTCTGGGGTGTGAAGACATACGCAATCAAGAAATCTTATTTTTTTATTTATTAATTTGGGAAAATGTCCTATAATTTTCTTTCACTTTGAAAATGGTGTAGTAGGTTGTGTAGATCTGTACAGAAAATGTTGTCCTTTTTAGATAACATTTTAAGGCAGCAAAATGTGAAGACTGTGCAAGCAATGTGCATACTTTCACTAGGCACTGTAAGCACATGCAAATCCTGTAAAACACGCACATAGAAAAGACAGACAGAGTAAAATACATACTCATATACAAATACATAAAGGATAGCAGGCAGTGATGTAAAAGAACAAGCCCACATAGCTCTCTGAGAAGATGTAGGGAGGACTGAGTCATCAGTGTGGGTGCAAGCCTTTGTGCGTGTGTGCTTTATAAATGAAGGAGGTCTATCGATCTGCAAATAAGTGACAGCATTAAATCAATGCAGATATGACATGTCTGTCTACTTGGCAGTGCAGTGTGGCTGACTAGCGCCCTCACCTGGTGGTATTGGGAGGATGGGTCCAGTAGACAGTAGTGGATGATAGCTGTCACTCCTTCCAGTACTGTTAGAATCAAATCTGGGGGGATGCACAAGGCCATCCACTGAGGTCTGGAAGAGGGATAGTGGGGAAAGTATAAATTAATAGTCATCATTTGGTATAAAAAACTATTTTGCCATAAACAATTCCTGTTGTCATAGAATATACAGTAATAATTTAGAATCCACAAAAGCATTAGTCAAAGGTGGGTAATTGAGGCAACTGCTGGTTAAGAGAGACATGTTGTGGCAGCATCACTCACCTAATTTCTTACAAACATTCCCTCTGCTACAAAACAGCTGTAAATCTATTGCCATGGATATGTACTTAAATTAACCAATTCATCCTCATACAAATATTTCACTTTACGAGCTAGGTTCATCCAATTGGCGACAGATTTTCAGATGAATACTCAAAAATCTGCATAAAAGAATATGCGCATTTTCCCACCAAACTGACTTGTTGTGGATAAAAAGCACTACATGATGAAGTAGAGCACATAAAAGGTATGTTTTTTCTTCTTAAAGGGATGGTTTGAGATTTTGTGAATTAAGCCCTTTATCTACTTTTCCAGAGCCAGATGAACTTGTGGATACCATTTGTATGTCTCTGTTTGCAGTTTGAAGGAAGTTGCTAAGTAGCGTTAGCGCAACGACTGGAAGTCTATGGGAACAGAAAGCATGCTAAGAGTTCCTGTAGACTTCAAGTCATCGCGCTAACACTAGTTAGCGTTGGCTCACGAAACCACCTCTAACTTCCTTCATACTGGATGCAGAGACTGACATAAAAATGGTATCCACAAGTTCATCTGATTCTGAGGAAATAGATAAAGGGCTTCATTGCCAAAATCTTGAACTCTCTCTTTAAATTTTCATGTACCGAATAGAAATCTATAGTTCAATGTGTCTTCATCTCATTTTCAACTGTACTGATGGTTTTGTCACAAAAACTGTTGCGTTAAATAGCAAATGTGCCCACTATGGTCTTGGCACGTGTGCTCTAGACAACAGTTTGCAGATACAGTGCGGGTAAGGCTAGCCTATATGATGACATTGTTATGGATAAGAGGGAGATTATTTTTATTTGTCAAATGGCAGCCAAGCATCGATTATCATGTCACCAGAATAAGACCATCGATACTTATTGTAAAGGTGCATCAAGCTCATCACCGTGCACTGTCCCAACCTTTTGAAGTTCCTCATAACTTAATCTGTAGCCTAATAAACTGAGGACCACACAAAATATAACTGTGTTTCTCGCATAATTACCCAAATTTTACTGACACAAAAAGGTCCCACCATGTGGTATCAACAAATTGTCCCCCGACATTTATGAAATTGTCCCAACATTTCCTGCTTCCATTAGCATGGTCGTGACATTTTTTTGCATCAGGTAATTCACTAAATGGTTGGATGGAAACCTGGTTACTGACAATCTGCTTGCAGTTGCCTTCACACCAGATCCTGGAACAACAATTTTTCCACTTTTACATTTAAGTTATTTAGCAGACACTTTTCTTCAGAGTGACTTACAATCAGTGCAATCAACTTAAGTAGGTAGGCCTAAAACACACACATTAACATGTATGTAAAAACCTTCCAATATAGCCACTATCCCGTCGTCCTGTGGACGGCAAAGGTGGCAGTGGTGTGGTTTTATAATGGCTAACCAGTACTGATGGATCGATGGGTGGATATGGATGTCGCAGTACAATTTCAAATGCCTAGCCCATATGGGCTTATAAGAAACTATACTATAGCAGATACCTGGTGTCTGTGATGGCGGTCTCGTAGCGGTACTGTTGAATGAGGTTGTCCAGGTTCCTACAAAGCTGCAGTGTGACCGAGGCCACCACCCTGCGCAGTACCTTGCCCATGTAGGGCAGCGTGGCCGTGATCAGGCCGATCCACTGCGGGTGCATCTTACACGCGTGGTGCTGGTGCAGCGCCCGGATCACCGCACACAGGAACATGCCCTGCGCCGTGATAGGTTGCCCGTGAAGGTACTGCAGCGACGTCATTGGCTGCTGTGGGTTCATGTGCTCCACCTCGCCTCCCAGCAGTTCGAAGCCCGTCCCTGCCCCGCTACCCGTCCCTAACGTTACAACCCCTAATGTTACACCCCCCGGGACGACCACGGGCCCCCCGTCACCCCCCTCCTCGGCGGGCACCAGGACCCTGTGCTCCAGCACCACCAGGCTCTGGAGAAGCCTAAGCAGCTGGGACTGAACGGCGCTGCAGCCGTCCATCTGATCTTCTGAGAGGTTGATGACGCTGTCCTCTGAGAGACCCTCCTCCTGGGAGGCCACGTTGACGCCGGCCACCCGCTGCTCGTGCCACTTTTGGGCCGAGAAGATGGAGGAGAGCAGGCAGTGGAGCACCACCTTCTGGACCTTACACTTGGACAGCACGTCGCTGATGAAGCTGGCGAAGCCTTTGGCCGAGCCGCCGGTCACCTTGGACAGCTCGCTGAAGAGGAGGGTGAGGACCTCCAAGCTGGTCAGCTGCATGGCCCGGTTGCCCGCCAGGTCGGTGGCGGCCATGCCCACGTGGGCAGAGTAGTAGGAGCGCAGGAAGTAGAGGCAGAGGGAGATGATGATCTCTAGGAACATGGCGCTGCGGAACGAGTGGGAGTGGCTGTCCTGGGAGATGGGGCAGTAGAAGTCTTTACCTGGGAGGAGGAGGAGATTGAACATCACATTATTTTACATTCTAATAATAAGAAAACTTTAGATTGTATGGTTTTTAAGGTCTTTGTGTACATTTTACATTGACATTTTAGTCATTTAGTAGCTCTTATCCAGCGCAACTTAGAATCAGCGTAATGTATTACACCTCAGGCAACATTTTACCTGTTTAGTTCATATGTGTTTAGCTGTCTTGATCTGTGTTTCTATGCATAAAAGAAAAATACGACTTGCCCATGACGGAGACGCGGTGGCGTGCCAGCAGGTTTTGCAGCAGTGACAGCTGGGGCGTGTAGGTGTTGTTGATGCTGGTGGTGGAGATGGCGTCCACAAAGTCCGATGGCGCTGCCCGCAGCATGGCGGCAATGGCCGAAAGGGCGTGCAGTGTGCGGGATGAGTCGTACAGCTGCAGGTAGAGCAGCACGTGCTGGTAGAGGGGGTGGATGTTGAACCGAGGCGGCGAGGCGGAAGCTCTACGCCCCGCTCTCCCGTTGGGACCATCGCCCCCGCTCACCCCTCCGCCCCCACTGGGCGAGCCGGTGTCACTCTCGATCTCGGACACCTCACCTTCTCCGCAGCTGTACCAGTTCTCCAGATCCAAGCTGTCTCCGAAGAAGATGCTGGGTGGCCGGAGCTTCTCGGCCTGCAGGGCCTTCCTCTGCCTCTCCTCCTCCTTCCGCTTGCTCTTCTTCACCTTGGGCTTGGCGCCGGGGGACTTGTCTTGCAAACGCTCCATGATCTTACCCTTGAGGCTGAGCTGGGTGCTGCTGTGGGAGCGCTTACGGGCCCGCAGGTCCACGACGTCCAAGCGGAGGCTCCGGTCGTGAGGGGTGGCCGGGCCCGAGGTGTCCGGTAGAGTCACGATGGAGGGGGACGAGCTGTGGCGAGTGATGCCCTCGCGGTTCCTCTCCCACTCCTCCCCTGTCTGGTCCGGTGGGGTGACATGGAAGAACCCCAGGGTGCCTCCCGCTAACATCGCGAGGCGGTGGGAGGAGGCGTGGGGGCCCGAATCGAGCTGAAGACCGGTTGGCGTGTCTGATGAGGAGCTATCTGAGTCCGTTTGCGCCCACGCTTCAAGGGGGGCCGGCGTTTCAGGTGGCCCCTCCTCCTCTCCCATACCCACCACCCTGTCTATCAACTCATTTAACACCGACAACACAACCTCTTCTAGTGAATCCTCCTCATCAGGAACCATACTGTCTGACTCTATAAGGACAGGGACTTGGTCGGATCCACATCTGTTCACTGTGCTGCAGGTGCCGTCTGGCTCCTCGAAGCTGCCATTGTCTATGGAGGAGGAGTGGGAGCCGCTGGACTCAGAGCCGTGGAGGTTGGGTTCCCCCTGCTGGTCAGGAGGATGGTAGTCACCGCTCAGCGCCAGGTTCTCACTGCTCAGGCTGAGCAGGGACAAGCTGTCACTCAGAGGGTTAACTGTCAGGCAGAAGGGCTCCATGTCGCTCAACGGCAGCCCTCGGAGCCCTGACCTCAGAGAGTCCCCTGGCATCTGACTGAAGTCTGAGAGAAGAGAAGAGGATATGTGACATACTGTTTATGCAAATAAATTAGAGAGTCGAAATGAACCGAACTAGATTCACTCCAAACCAATGTTCACCAAACTACACTGATCCTTTAGAGCTATAGACTTTTCTTCCAGCCCAACATTAAAACAATCATGAGAGGAGTGTTGAATCTATTAGTGCTGGAACAAAAGCCTGCAGTGCCCTGTATCTCTTCACGACCATGGCTGTCCTGTCCACCACCATTCTAACCTGTGTCTCCCCTCGACTCACTGTCAGAGATTCCCGAGTCTCTCATGTAGATGGGTTCTGAGGGGTCCTGTTCGGCCTGGGGGTTGTGGTTAGGGAACGCCTGGGCCCAGTGGCGCTGGGCCTGGACGCGCTGGATGGACACACGGTGGGTCTTGGGGTGCAGCAGCAGCAGCAGGAGGGGCTCCAGGACCCGGGCGATATCGTGCCTCTGGAGCACCTGGTTGAGCCAGGCCCGGCCCACTGCGCTGGCTGACGCATCCCAGTAACTTAGACTGTCCAGCATGATGAACAGAGACCTGAGAGGGGGAGGGAGAGAGAGAGATAAGACAGAAGCCACACCGGCAGTCATGAGTCATGACCGCAGTCAAAATCAACGTGACCTCTAAGTCAAAGTAATCTCCTCCTATTCTCCCCTCCGTAGTTGATGCATTGGTAGTACCCAACTCGCTAACGGCCTGGTACTCAGCACTCTAGTCTCTAATCAGTCTGACATCAATTCAAATGCATCCAAAAATCACATCAAAACATTTCAAGACTGATTTATAAGAATCTGAATGATGAGGATAACTGCTGATGGCGGGAGTTCAACATCTTTATCAATGGCAGTCTAATTATTTTGGGTGGGTGTTTGCTTATCATGCTTGCGAAACTCAGCATTAGGCTACACTGGTTAACCTCATTGTGATCAATCAATTTGAAGAAAGAAATTAAACAACAGGTTGAAACTGAGTGGAAAACATGGTAGTCATGGATGTTGTTTCAAAGCCGCAACGAAAATCGACAGCGCATTCTAAGATGATTAATTCAAAGCATTTAACACGTCACATGCAGAACCCTCATACGCATATTAGAGCTTATGCATATGCATAAGCCTAGCCTATATGAATCCAAGCCAACAAAAAAAAGCCTGAATTAAAATAATTACAATACATACATTTAGCTCTGCCTAAGACTTTCTTAAAGCTTATACATTCACTGAGTGTACAAAACATTAAGGACACCTGCTCTTTCCATGACAGACTGACCAAGTAAATCCAGGTGAAAGCTATAATCCCTTATTGATGTCACTTGTTAAATCCACTTCAATCCGTGCAGATTAAGGGGAGGCGACAGGTTAAAGAAGGATTTTCAAGCCTCAATATTATAGAGCCATGGATTGTGTATGTGTGCCATTCAGAAGGTGAATGGGCAAGACAAAATATTTAAGTGCCTTTGAACGGTGTATGGTAGTAGGTGCCAGGCGCACCGGTTTGTGTCAAGAACTGCAACGCTGCTGGGGTTTTCACACTCAACAGCTTCCCGTGTGGATCGAGAATGGTCCACCACACAAAGGACATCCAGCAAACTTGACAACTGTGGGAAGCACTGGATTCAACATAGGCCAGCATCGCTGTGGAACACTTTCAATACCTTGTAGAGTCCATACCCGATGAATTGAGGCTGTTCTGAGGGCAAAGGGGGGTGGGGGTTTACTATCGATGTTTCCGAATAGATTTCACTTGGTTTTTGATGTTGTGGGCTACTGTCCGTTCCCAAATTAAGCACTGGGTAGCTTGCAGGGACAGGGTTGGAGTCTGGCATACATAGTTTGAGCTGGTTGATGCGTGGAGTGAAATAAGTTCTTATAAGCCCATACATTTCTATAAGCAATCCTGCTGCAGCCTACCCAGCATGATTCAAAAAGGAACCACGGGAAAGCGCATCCTCCATTCCCTATTAGTGCATATGGATTACTTGTCTTTTCCCCCCTGCCACTGCATAGCTGATAATGGACATTCTAAATTGAAAAAAATCATTCACAGTAAAAGTTGCCAAATAACTCTAAATCAAGCGTATAGGACCTCCATGTACGCACTCACTCAATCGTTCGGGGAAAATATCCTTTCTATTTTACTCAGCTAAGATCAATTATATTCATATAACTCTAAAACAATATATTATAAAATAATACACAGGGAATTAGAAGCATATCTTGTCTGCTCAATGAACTAGTCTATAGCCTAGGCTGCCATTGGAATGGCGCATAGCCAGATCTATGCTATCCAGTTCTTCTGAAATACATTTAATTCATATCATGTTTCTTAATGGATTGATTGTGATGGTGTATATTAATAATCCACCGAGCACCAATCTAAGTAACATCACTTAAAAAATCCCTATAAAAAATAGGTCAGTTTATGCTAGAGACATTTTTGCATGGGCTGCATCTCAATCCTCCAATATTTTTTTATTTTTTTACCTTTATTTTACTAGGCAAGTCAGTTAAGAACAAATTCTTATTTTCAATGACGGCCTAGGAACAGTGGGTTAACTGCCTGTTCAGGGGCAGAATGACAGACTTGTACCTTGTCAGCTCGGGGAATTGAACTTGCAACCTTTCGGTTACTAGTCCAACACTCTAACCACTAGGCTACCCTGCCGCCCCATCCGCATCTGCGGTGGAAGATGGTCGAGCTACAGTGGTGTTTGTCGGACCATGAGACATCCCGAAAATCGGTCTTCTCACAAAAACGTCTGTAGCGTTAAAAACTCTGTGTGTGCGTGCGTGTGAGAGAGACAGACAGAAAGAGAGTATGAGATATGTATTACATTAATATATTAGCAGCTGTTTTGTCCACCCTTGATAAAACAAGGGACTAAACCAAACTTTTGAGTGGGGTGTCAGTAGAGAGGGAAGGCCTACCTGTCAAAGGTGCGGTTGAAAGGGGAAGACTTGGTGATGTTCAAGTCTCTGGTCAGATGCCAAAGCACAGAGAACTTCACATGGGCCTCAAGACGGATTTTCTGAAAATAAAACACAGAAATCGTGTATGGATGCGTGTGTGTTGGAGCATATTCCTTCAGGCATACAGAATTCTAACAAGCATACTGTGAAGCTGTGTGCGTTCCTATGTGTCTGACTGCATATGTACTGAGCTGACCAACCTTGTCTCTGTGCATGAGCTGCTGGCTGATCACGTCCTCACAGATGCTTGATGAGGGCACCAGGTTGTGGAGCTGGTAGAAGAGCTCCACACTGCGCTGGTGGTGCTGAGGGGTCCCCTCCCCCAACTGTCCCCACAGGATAAGGGCCACACTCTGGAGAGGTGAGGGGGAGAGAGAGAGTGTGATAGAGAGCGATATCTAAAACTTCTAAGATGTATCACAGTGAGCAATAGAGAGATTTATTAGCATAGGTTTAATACCATTTATCATGATGAAAAACAGATTTATCAACATATAGTACCAGCCAACAGTTTGGAAACACCTACTCATTGAAGGGTTTTTCTTTATTTGTACTATTTTCTACATTGTAAAATAATAGTGAAGACATCAAAACTATGAAATAACACATATGGAATCATGTAGTAACCAAAAAAGTTGTATTTTTTATTTGAGATTATTTAAAGTTGCCACCCTTTACCTTGACGACAGCTTAGCACACTCTTGGCATTCTTTCAACCAGCTTCATGAGGTAGACACGTGGAATGCATTTCAATTAACAGGTTTGTCTTGTTAAAAAGTTAATTTGTGGAATTTCTTTCCTTTTTTCCTCTTTCCTGAATTTGAGCCAATCAGTTGTGTTGTGACAAGGTATAGGGATATACAGAAGATAGCCCTATTTGGTAAAAGACCAAGTCCATATTATGGCAAGAACAGCTCAAATATGCAAAGAGAAATGATAATCCATCATTACTTTAAGACATGAAGGTCAGTCAATGCGGAAAATGTCAAGAACTTTGAACGTTTCTTCAAGTGCAGTCGCAAAAACCATCAAGTGCTATGATGAAACTGGCTCACATGAGGACCTCCACAGGAAAGGAATACCCACAGTTACCTGTGCTGCAGAGGATAAGTTCATTAGAGTTACCAGCCTCAGAAGTTGCAGCCCAAATAAATGCTTCACAGAGTTCAAGTAACGTACACATCAACTGTTCAGAGGAGACTGCATGAAATCAGTCGTGGTCAAATTGCAGCAAAGAAACCACTACTAAAGGACACCAATAAGAAGAAAAGACTTGCTTTGGCCAAGAAACACGAGCAATGGACATTAGACCGGTGAAAATCTGTCCTTTGTTCTGAGTCCAAATTTGAGATTTTTGTTTCCAACCGCCGTGTCTGAGATGCAGAGTAGGTGAACAGATGATCTCTGCATGTATGGTTCCCACCTTGAAGCATGGAAGAGAAGGTGCGATGGTGCTTTGCTGGTGACCCTGTCAGTGATTTATTTAGAATTCAAGGCACACATTCCAGCATGGTTACCACAGCATTCTGCAGCGATACGCCATCCCATCTGGTTTGCGCTTAGTGGGACTATCATTTGTTTTTCAACAAGACAATGACCCAACACACCTCCAGGCTGTGTAAGGGCAATTTGACCAAGAAGGAAAGATGGAGTGCTGCATCAGATGACCTGGCCTCCACAATCACCCGACCTCAACCCAATTGAGATGGTTTGGGATGAGTTGGACCGCAGAGTGAAGGAAAAGCAGCCAACAAGTACTCAGCATATGTGGGAACTCCTTCAAGACTGTTGGAAAAGCATTCCAGGTGAAGCTGGTTGAGAGAATGCCAAGAGTGTGCAAAGCTGTCATGCAAAGGGTGGCTATTTTGAAGAATCTCAAATATATTTTGATTTGTTTAACACTTTCTTGGTTACTACATGATTCCATATGTGTTATTTAATAGTTTTGATGTCTTCACTATTATTCTACAAGGTAGAAAATATAAAAAAATTAAGAAAAAACTCCAAACTTGACTGGTACTGTAAGTTTGTACTATTCATCATGCTGCAAAACAGGTGATGGTGAGCAATGGCAAAGAGATCTCAAAAGTTTATTCCATTTATCATGCTGAGCTACATTCTATGTTCTCCACTTCTAAGCATCTCAACAATATCAGATCCAAATAAGCCACAAATCTCTTCGCTGTCACTTACCTTGAAGAAGTCAGTCTTCTCTGCGATGTACTTCAGGATTCCCTGCGTGAGTGGTGGCCTGATCACCACAGCAACACGGCCCTGGCTAGGGCTCATCGGCTGGGTGGAGTCTGGGTTGCCACCGGCGATGCTGCCCTCGGCAGTGACCATGGCGACGGACTGGGTGAGGCCTACCAGGTCCATGACCAGGGAGATGGCCACGCCCTGGACGCTGAAGTCACTGGCCAGGCAGCAGGCGTCCATCAGGGTCTGCAACCACACGGCAGGACACATCTGCTCGCTGTCTGCAGGAGAGAATAGAAACGATAATGTATTGAGAGAAGGGGAGAAGACATACAACAGTAAACAGCTGTAGTCCAGATGTGCTCATCTAACACAAAGGGGAGAGACCATATGTTTGACATATGGAGAAGGGTATAGGATTATCATATCAAACTGAAATGTAGTTAAACGCTTCTCCAGCCATAGTGAAGATCTGTTCATCTGCGCAGAGCCTGTACTGCATCTCAAACGTGGTCAGTCAGTCTGTCTTACCAGTCTGCTCCTTAGGCGAGGGCGTGGACTTGAGGTTTCCCTCTGCGATGTAGACAGGGAAGCTGGAGCACTCCAGGAAGAGCTGGCAGGCGGCAGTAAAGGCCGCCAGACACTCCCTTTGCCCCGGCACCTCAACCACATCACGCCCTTGCTGCTGGGCGCCGCCCTCTGGTTCCGTTCGTATCACTTCACTCCTCTCACCCCCAGCTCCTTCTACCATCCCCGGGGTGATGTAAAGGGTGACCAGGCGGGAGAGGAAGTGCTGGAAGTGATCCAGGCAGCACTGCATGACGGGCTTGTCCTGCGGCTTGTTCTGGGAGGCTGGGAGGGAGCCGCTGCAGCCCATCTTGAGGGAAGGCTGAGTGGGTAGTGCTGGTTCCTCAGAGGCCTGGTACTGGACAAAGTCTGTGAAGCCACTCTCGGAGGAGCGACTGCTGTTGGGGTTCTCCCTGTTCTCAAACACCTCGCCGCTGGGGAGCTCCAGAGTAGAGGGCAGGGGCTTAGGAGAGAGAGCAGGAAGAAGAGAGGAGAAAGGAGAAGAGGTCAAACACAGACAGCAAACAATACGTATCAGGAGTGGAAACAAAAGGCGTCCATGTTAAACAAGCTGGAAACCAAAAACTGGACCCTCCAGTGAACTAATTGACTGTGTAACAAGGGCAGGGTTCCTAATTACTCTAACGAGGCCTGTATTAGGATTGTCAGTGAGGACCAAAGTGCATCAGGTCAAGAGAAGAGCGCAGGTCTCTCAATGAGAGGATTTCTAAGCACAGACACTCCCTGACAGACCCCCCCCCACCCCCCAAACACACACCTTGGGCACCCACAGCACAGACAGGGAAGTGGACAGCTGTTTCCCCAAACTGAATGGACTTTACTACACCCTACATACAGCTCCCTCCCTGCATCATGCCAGCCAGCTTATGACAGATCGACAGACAGCCCCACTCCCACATTGCCATGCCACAAAACAGCCCCAGGGCTTTCCCAGCATGCAGTGCGGCAGGCTGAGGCAACACATTCTGGCGGCAGGACTCAGATGGCAAACTACGTCCTGTAAATGTCCCCAGGAGGGTAGCTGAAGAACAGAAGGAAGGGAGAGGGGGGAGGATGGATAGAGCTCAAGGGAGGGAAGAAAGCCTTCCACTCCAATGGAGCAGACAGACCCAAGGGGAAACCATAGGGTAGTCTGATCCTCCTCTGAGAAAGAGGGGCTCAGCTGTTTGTTAGTTACCACTTGTGCGTGTCGCTGTGTCCCCTCCCCTGCACCTCTCCCTGGTCTCTACCTCCAGCCTAGGAGTCTGTCAACTTTTAGTCAAGCCTTACTGAGCACTGAAACACTCTACCAGACCGCCAGGTAACAGACAGCGGGGCAGAGACAGTTGACTGATCCCAGCTTCTAACAGCTATGCCTGGGGAAAGGGGGGAGGGACAGTTCTCCAGCTCCCCTCCAGTCCTGGAGCGGGGACCACCCAGCCAAAATGAGGGGTGGGGGCCAGCTCTGGGACCAGGGAACACCATGAGGGCCTTGGATGGTTGTTTATGTTTTTGAGGACGAGGGAAGCAGGCCAAACTACTGTCGCCTCTGCTAGGTCATCAACAGATTTTATTTGTCAGGAAGTGAAAGAAGTGACATTTGTGTACTATCAAAGGTAGTCAGTCATCAGCTAGGAACTGAAAAATTGACAAAGTTTTAATTTTCAAAGTGAGAATCAATGAACGTGGGTGTGTTAGGGGGTTGTACGTTTGCCTTTGAACGTCCGCTTAACAACGCCAAAAGGCAAAAAACTATTTAACCGTTGCATTTATTTCACATACTGTTCAGAGATAAAAGGAACCATGTTATTTTATGATCAACCAAATGCTCAGAGACAATATGCTAAAGCAAACTGTGTAACGGCAGGGATGCGTTACAGGGATCAAACGGAACTGGGTTAACAGCTTTAAGTCAGGATAGACAAAGTCCAGTTGCTTTTGTCATGAAAAGGTAGCCTATAGATTATTACCTGGGAAATGTCTGCACAAAATATTTATTCATTATACATCTAAGCATCTATTTTACATACATTTTACATATGCATACAATGATAAAAAAAAAAAACACACAAATAACAAAAGCTATAGAATATGCTCTGGCTGTAACAACCAAGGTTAGTCTAACTCGTATAGGTGTCCCCAGCTGGGGCACCATCTCAGTACTTCTTACCCGTTTCTCCTCCTTAGCAGAGACTGTGGAGGCGAGGGGGCCCGTGGGCAGGGACAGGGGGGACACCAGGGGGGGCTGCACCTTGCTGAGGATCTTGGAGCAGAGGCGCAGGCAGTGGGTGAGCTCCCCAAGGCACAGGGCCGGGAGGTGAGAGGTCAGGGCAGACACCATGCGCAGAAGAAGCTGGGGAAGGTGCTCCGTCTGGATCTCTATGTAGGTCTCCTGAAGGGAGGAGGAAGAGGAGGGTGAGAGGGCTCTGGAGAATAGGGTCGCCACTCGCCTGGTGACTGGGGATGGAAATTAGATGCCTAGATTCATCTGTTACAATGCATCACATTACCAGATTTGTGTTTTAATTGTAAATCTTCCCTGTCAAATAAACGTAATAAAATAAATAGGCAGCATCAAGCATATGAGAAAGCTCTTGTTGGAGCATGATGTAATTAAAATCCAATTGCAAATCTAGTTATTTATTATTATTAGTACAATGCTGTGTTTAATCTCTCGATTCTTTAAAATAAGTCTACACTTTAGAGAAACTGTATACCGTTACCATGGCTTTGTAGGCATTTCCAGAATAATCTGTGGTTGTTTTGGACCCAGTACTGCGTCCAACAATTTGGGGGTAACAGTACTAAGCATGTGCTTGTAGGACTTACAGTTTTGAAACTTAAAAAGGTACAGTGCATTCAGAAAGTATTCACACCCCCTTTTCCACATTTTGTTGTGTTACAGCCTGAATTGAGATTGTGTCACTGGCTAGGACTAGGGAGTTTTTTTTGTTAATAAAAATAAATGGAATATAGCTAAGCACAGGCAAAATCTTAGAGGAAAGCCTGGTTCAGTCTGCTTTTAGAAATGTTTACAGTTCTAAAAGCAGAGGAAAGCCTGGTTCAGTCTGCTTTTAGAAATGTTTACAGTTCTAAAAGCAGAGGAAAGCCTGGTTCAGTCTGCTTTTAGAAATGTTTACAGTTCTAAAAGCAGACTGAACCAGAAAATGTCTTGAGTCAATAAATGTTCAACCCTTTTGTTATGGCAAGCTTAAATACATTTAGGAGTAAAAATCTGCTTAACAAGTTGAATGGACTCACTGTGTGCAATAATAGTGTTTAACATTATCTTTTAAAAACGACTACCCCATCTCTGTACCCTACACATAGAATTATCTGCAAGGTCCCTCAGTCCAGCAGTGACTTTCAAGCACAGATTCAACCACGAAGACCAGGGAGGTTTTCCTATGGTTCGCAAAGAAGGGCACCTATTGGTAGATGGTAAGTTTTTAAAAAAGCTGACACTGAATATCCCTTTGAGAATGGCGTCAGTTATTAATTTTACACTTTGGATGGTGTATCAATATACCCAGTCACTACAAAGATACAGGTGCTCTTCCCAAATCAGTTGCCAGAGGGGAAGGAAACCCCTCAGGGATATTACCATGAGGCCAATGGTATAAACTGTTCGAGTTTAATAACTGGGTGTGGATCAACAACACTAACATAAATACAAAATACAAAAGCTTGTACAAAACATAACTATTCCAAAGCATGCATCCTGTTTTCAATAATGCACTACTAATACTGCAAGAAATGTGGAAAAGAAATTCACTTTTTGTCCTGATTACAAAGTGTTGTGTTTTGTTGGATTTGCCCCAACATATCACTGAGTACCACTCTTCATATTTTCAAGCATGGTGGTGGCTGCATCATGTTATGGGGGATAAAAATAAACAGAATATAGCTAGGAAAACCTGGTTCAGTCTGCTTTTCAACAGACACTGGAAGACAAATTCACCTTTCAGCAAGACAATGAACTGAAACACAAGGCCATATCTACACTGGAGTTGCTGACCAAGACGACATTGAATGTTCCTGAGTGGCCTAGTTACAGTTGACTTAATTTTTATTTTTTACCTTTAGTTTACTAGGTAAGTCAGTAAAGAACAAATTCTTATTTTCAATGACGGCCTAGGAACAGTGTTAACTGTTAACTGCCTGTTCAGGGGCAGAACGACAGATTGTACCTTGTCAGCTCAGGGATTTGAACTTGCAACCTTTCGGTTACTAGTCCAACGCTCTAACCACTAGTCTACCCTGCCGCCCCAGGCTTGAAAATCTATGGCAAGACTTGAAAATGGCTGTCTTGCAATGATCAACAACCAAGTTGACAGAGCTTGAAGAATTATTTAAAGAATAAGGTGCAAATATTGTACAATACAGGTGTGCAAACCCAGAAACACAACACAGCTATAATCGCTGCCAAAGGTGATTTTAACATGTATTGACTCAGGGGGTTGAATACTTATCTAATCAAGATATATTACTGTTTTATTTTCCATAAAAAAATTTATTCCACTTTTTGACATGAGTATTTTGTGTAGATCGTTCAAAAAATGTACAACTAAATCAATTTTAATCACACTTTGTAAAAAAAAATAAACATTTGTAAAAAGTCAAGGGGTGTGAATACTTTCTGAAAGCATTGTATTTTATGTGGGTAGTACACAATATTATGTATTGTTTAGAAAAAAGCCATCAGAGGCCATCAAAGTTTAAGAGGTTAGACCCTTTGAAAAATACAACCCCCACTAAAATATTTAATCATTAGCAGGCTTCCTCAAATCATTGTCATCTTACATTGTACCTTTTCCTTGAATGTTGTAATGGACATTTTCTTTACAAATGACATTAAAAAAATTATACTAAAAGAAAACAGAACAATGGGCAAATGAAGAATAAACAAACGTGAAATTTTCAAAAAGCTACTTCTTTAAATGTGAGCAATGGGAGCATATTATTCTGTGCATGCATGATAATGACACACCAGGCTGAAATGTAATTTTCACAACATCCCCCACCAAACTATAAATATATATACAGTATATTCCTACAAAAAAAATAAAAAATATTCTACTGGACTAGGTAGAAATTCCACCATACTCCCAATAATACAGGCCTATTTCACTCACTCTGAAGTACAATAACCATATTTAAAGTCAGAAAAATAACCAAAATTAAAAATTGGCTTCAGGAATGTTGCTGGAACATTGTTAAAATGTTATCCAAGCACAGTAAAGCAGGCAGGCGGGATGAAGGGTGAAGAAGCAGGAGACAGCAGTACTTTACCTGGCAGATTACCCTCATGCTTCTAGCAGGCTTCAAGGAAAGAGAGCAGATAGATTGAACAGACAGGAGCAAGCAGTGCATAGGCCAGAGGACACTTTGTATGCAGAACATACTCACGCAGAGAAACATCTGCACGCACACACACACACTCAAGCACGCAATCACTCACACACACGCTGTGCACGCACACAGACGGTAATAAAGGTTTCAGGGGCTTTCCAACCTACTCAGATTGGAAATGAAGACAAGCATTCTCTCTACTAGAAGATGCAATGACACTAAAGACAGGCAGTTCTAGAACCTGTTAATGCATTGCACACACACACACAGATAGAAAGACAACACACACCATAAGGGATTGCCATGAGCGCTCACATTCAGAAACTGTGACTTATAATTAGTAAATATTGTACGAGTGCTGATATTTCAATGGGTGTTGTTCTGTATTGAGAGACTATAGTATGAGTGAGAAAGGAAGGCGGGGAGAGAAGGGTGTGTGTGTGTGTCTCACCAAGGACACAATGTCCAGTAGGAAGTCCACCAGCTGACAGAACTCCACCAATGAGAGCCCTGACGACTCTGTGCTCCCAGCATTCTCTGGTCCATTCTTTGCCTTCCTGCAAGATGGACAGAGTGACCCATTTACAAACACAAAACAGGATGGTGTTCATCCCGCAAAAAAACGGAGTAAAACTTGTCCAATAAGAAATGCTGAACTTTATTTTCTGTTGCGAAACATTTTGCTACGGTGTGGCTTAATGAACACGACTCAGGCTCTATCTCGCTATCTTACCATGTCAGCATACACACATGGAGCAGCACATACACACAGACCTGCAGCAGTCCTCGAACCAGCGAGCGATGTAGTCCCACATGTAGTACGGCTCAAAGGAGTTGAACAGGAGATTGGCCGTTTTGATAAGCTCTGCAGTTTTCTTGTTCTCTCGCAGTTTGCTGAGGGAAACAATCAAAACGACCATTAGCTTACAATGGTTATTAAAGCTTTGGCTTTTTTCATGTGTTTAGTGTTACACACACACACAAACACACAAGCTGGCCAACCTGCTGAGTTGAGCATGGTCCTTGCTGAATGGGTTGTGGTTCTGCAGGTCCAGCTCTGCTCGGCACTGTGTGTGTAATGTCCTGAATACCTCGATCAGAACGTCCTCCAGGATGGCTGGTCCTGGAACACACAGGATTACAAATCAGTCACTGATCATGTCCATTTACAAATGTATCTAGAACAGTCACAGGGAAAATGGTGTCATCCGGCACCAAATGGAAGGAAATGGACAGAAACGGGGAGGGACTGCCTGGATTTGTCCAATAAGAAGCGTTCATTTTAATTGTCAGCTGTGAAACGTTTTGCTATGGTTTTCCCTTCTGAACACGGCCCAGTAGTGACATGTGGGTCACTATGACCAAAATGTTGTGTGTGTTCTATTCTGTGTAACAGTGACATGAATGATATGTGTTGCATTGATCTGATGGGTGTAGTAATATACCGTACCGAGTTCAGGTTTGTCCAGCAGACTGATGAGAATGCGGAAGGGCTTGAGGTCATGCATCAGGACGCTCTCCTCCTCCCCGCCTCGGGCCTTCCCTTGCAGGATCCCCACCATTGCCTGCACACACATGGTCAAAACTTCTGGATCAAACCGCATTCAAAAAATACAGAACGATCAAAGCAACTCCAGAGACAGGCGGCAGAACATGGACTCAGCTGGTTTGCTATCTAGTTTCTGGTTGGGATTACATTTTTGGGGTTAGGGCCTGGGGACATTTTCCCAGGTCAAGTCTTATTTTTGTCCTTACGTGTGTGTGTGTGTGTGTGTGTGTGTTTCAGAAGCGGATGGGTCCGGGGAACAGACGGTCCCTGCAGTAGCCCCGTTTCCCAGCAGGAGGAGACCCAACAAGTATCCTTGAACAGATGGCAGATTAACAAATTAATGCCCTGGTCTGTCTGTCCCAACCCCTGGAGTAACAGGACACATCACATGTAGGCCCCGCCGTCATAAGGGCCAATACTGTTGGAGCGTGACACTGCATTACAAGGGGGAATAGTGTGTGATCATGGCCCAGGCACGGAGCAGATTTTGGGAGAGCTTCAAAGGGAAGGCCCCTGGGATTAGGAGGGGTGTAGAAGTAGGGGGCTACAGGCATTACAGGCAAACCCCTAAGGGTGTGTGTGTGTAGGTGGGGGGGGCACAGTTTAGAGATTAAAAGGGGGCACAGAGGGGGAGCAGTAGGGGTCTGAATTTCACCTGCTGAAAAATGTAAGGCATTTACCTTTCTCCCTTTCAGAAGACCCACTCAAACATTGAGGTCTTGAAAATAATCATTTAAGCAAATAGCTTTGGAACAGTTTGTCTTGTAAGTGTGTGTGAGTGTTAGCAATCTGTATTTAAAGGCTGAACAAATGCACTTGGAACAGCTTGTCTTGTTTTTGTACACGTTTGTTTATAGAAGGCCATAAAGCACCTGTGTGTGTGTGTGTGTGTGTGTGTAGGTGGGTGGGTTTGTGTGCATACAAGGCATACCTGGACCAGCATGTCCTTGGAGTAGGTATTGAAATACTGGGTAGCGTGGTCCTCAGGGTTGCTCTGTCGAGAGCTGCGAGGGCCTGTCCTCACACCATTGTTGTCAAAGCCTAGGAGCACAGTACACATACACACACACACACACGCACACAATATGACGAAGGACAAGGGAGAAGAGGGTGGGGTGAGATTGAATTACCAGTAATTTAGCAAACAAACAAGCTTTTCTCAGTGTAAAAAAATGAGCCCTGCTCAGCCAAGCAGACACTTACCAGCATTAAATCCACAGCGAGTAAGACGCAAATAAGACAAAACAAAGTAGGGAAATAAGCACTGGCATATGACTTGTTACAAGACATGTTACTGCACAAGACATATATGGCCAGATGATCATTCCAACAGGCAAAGTCCAACAGCTCAACTATACTAAGTCGTACAGAACGCATGCAGTGGTATGTATGTGTGCATGTGCTTAGTTTTTGCCTGTGTACCAGGGGTTCCATTATGAAAATGTGGCACCGGACATTTGACCAGCAGCACTTTAATTACCGGAAATATACCGAACCCATATGCATTGGATGTGTGACCTGATTAGGGCTTCCACCCACAGTGATCAGAAATACAGAAATCACATTTAGATTATGGTAATTCATATTAAAAGAACATGCAAGACAAGGAGGCAACAATGTTCTTACCAAATTATGATGTGCACTTTGAAGATGTTAGAATAACTGTCCATATTTACTTTTCCTCAGCCAACAAGACGAGGGATTAACGAACAGCAAAATCACTAGCCTATGTCAATCTACCATCCCCCATAGAAAAGTTGACCTATTCTACTGGTCATCTTGTGCAAGAAAGAAATAGCCTATTCCAAACAGACTCTGGGACAGTTGTGGCACGATAGATCCTAAATTCATACAACCAGTAGGCCTAGGCTACGTAAAAACATATATTTTTTTTATGCAATGATTCTGATGCAACAGATCAGAACGTTTAGCTTAAAAATGTTGATAAACTAGTATTTCTTCACATTATAAGCGCAGCAATGCACACAAGGCAGTAGGTTAGGTGTGAATGTTCATTCCATAACGCAATTAGTGGGAAAACACAGTTGCCGAAACCACACCACACATTCTAGTCGTTTCATGTGACAGAGAGGGGGAGATCTAATATGCAGCCACTAGCATGGGTTGCTAATATGACTAGGATTGTGCCGTTGGCTACTGGACAATGAAAGAAAGTTGAGAACACCTGCTCTTTCCATGATACACTAACCAGGTGAATCCAGGTGAAGGCTATGATCCCTTATTGATGTCACTTGTTAAATCCACTTCAATCAGTGTAGATGAAGGGGAGGAGACAGGTTAAAGAAGGATGTTTAAGCCTTGATACAATTGAGACATGGATTGTGTATGTGTGCCATTCAGAGGGTGAATGGGCAAGACAAAAAATTTAAGTGCCTTTGAACAGGGTATGGTGGTAGGTGCCAGGCACACCGGTTTGTGTCAAGAACTGCAATGCTGCTGGGTTTCACACTCAACAGTTTCCCGTGTGTATCAAGAACGGTCCACCAGCCAAAGGACATCCAGCCAACTTGACACAACTCATTGCAAATTGGTGTGGCGCGCTGATGAAGCCTGCCTTCCGTTGCCTATGCCTTTGCTGTAGCAACAGCTAGCGCGCTGTCCGACAGATTCTCCGTTAAAACGCTCTGTATGCTGTACGCATGTGATAAATAGGATACATATCAAATATACTGAACACGCGTTAATTTAATTTCACTTATAGACTGATAAGCATGACCAGTCAAATGTTTTTACATAGACTGGTATTTCCATCAGTGAATAGGCTAAAAAGCATTATTTCGCAATGGGATTTTTTTCTTCTTCTCCCAGACAATTGGCCGGTGCCAATTTTATTCACCGGATTTTCAAAAAACAAATACTTCCAGAAGCCGGCTATTACCGGCTAAGGAAAACCATTGCGTGTGCGTGAGTGTGTCTTTTACCCAGCAGCCAGGCATACAGTCTGCGGTTGAGTGACATGTCCCTCCTCAGAACCACGTGCAGCGCTGCAGAGAGGATCCGAATCATGTCTGGACGGGTGGCCTGGAACAGCAACACACACAACAAAAATAAGGAAATAATAGCTGAGGTCAGATGAGTTCTTAATTAGAAGGATGCCGTAATTTGGGCTGATTGGGCTCTGAGGTACATTGTGCTTCGATGATTGAATGGAGAGGTGAATGGCCAAACAAGCATCCACTGTGAGTCACTGCATGCTCTCTCTCCCTCTAACTGGATGTCGGATAGCCTCATCATCAAAAATGGCCAGTTCCCAAAAGTGCTGTGACTGTTGTCTTGTGTGCTGAGCAGTGCTGACAGAGTAGTGCAGATCTGTCCTTACCTGACTCATGTGAAATGGGAAGCAGAAGAGGATCAGGTCCAGGGTGCTCCTCTGGACCAGAACACTGGAGTCCTGCACTGACGTGCTGACTGCCTCCACCTGTAGGGTGCGACACCACACAGGGTTAAAACAAGCCCCATTTACGTCTATCTAATGCACTGCAAATAATTTTGTGAATATGTTGAATTTCAGAACAACCAGACTAGGTTGACTCCAATTGCCTTTTTTGTATGTTCTTGTTCTTCTGGAAAAAAGTAGGGCCCAAAGTTTTTTACGTTTTTTTTTTTATTAGGATAAACTCCTGGCCCTACTCAATACAAGTTCACAGGACTTATTTTCTCAGTCTGCATTATGAATACACTACTAATGATTTCTAAATGTTCCCCAAACACAGGCACTACAAGCTCTACTTGGTGTGTGTGTGTGTGTGTGTGTGTATCTTGGGGGGTTGGGATAAAGGAAAAAGACAAGTGTCTCTGAGAATGATTATTATTTTCGTGTACCATGAGCTCGATGTCGCTGCCCATGACGTAGAGCTGGTCCTCCATGGAGAGTTTGCGGTTGAGGTGCAGCAGGACAAAGGTGACCCCGGGCAGGCGCACGGCGGGGCTGGTCAGGATGCTGCCCCACAGGGCGCTGTAGAAGGCCGACTGCTCCACCGCCACAGCCACCTTCTCCAGCAACATGTTGGTTCTGGAGAGGATTGCATTGAATTGAAATTACTGAATTTGGGTTGCAAATCAAACATACATTGACAAGACAACTGAATCCCAGATGATTGAAGGTTGATTCTGACTGAATATTTTTTTTTCTTCATAATTAGCAATTCACTTCATTCAATGACATAATTTCTCTTTCTCCAGCCCTCCATCTCTTACCTATCATAGTATTCAGAGCCCTCCTCCAAGCCCGGTAGGACCCCAGTCAGCAGCCCCTGCAGGCCAGGTTTGAGGGTCTTTCCCAGGGGCAGGTAGTATGTCTCATACAGGCCCAGCAGCACCGGCTTCACAGACATAGCAGCATTGGAGAGTAGAGGGAACAGCCCAGAGCTGAAACAGAAAGCAGGGGACAGGTGTTAGGCGGGGGGGTAATAGAGTAAAGGGGAAATTATAGGGCAGATAGGTTCAAAGGAGATGGATTGAGGGTAAGGCCCTGCGATAGACTAGCATTCTGTCCAGGGGGTGTACTTGTACATCAAGCTGCCTCACGCTACAGAAACAGGAGAAACAGGCTCCTGCCCTATGGACCATTCTGGCTTGGACAAGGCTTATTTACTTATTTCACTAGTTCAAATTCAGTTTATGACACGTTCTCCAGTTACAATAAAGCTACTGTACTTCTCTTACTGTCCTGAACAAGTGTTGACATCCAGTAGCCTAGTCGGTACCTGTAGAGGAAGAGGTCTTTGGCCAGCCTCTTGGGCCCTATGATCTTGAAGATGATCTCGTAGGTCTCCAGGGCCTTGCGATGCACCCCGCTGGGCAGAGCTGGGTGGAGGCATTGAGCCAGACGCTTGCCTATCGTCAGCTTCTTGGGCACCACCTGGTACTTGGCATTGCTTTGCAAAACCTGAGAAACAGATTCAAACATCAGACGTGGGGTACCAGTGGCCAATCTACATCTTTCCACAATAGTTGGAGTTTAAAAAAAATGCATTTAGCCCATTAGAGACTATGCAGATCTGGTTTTAATTGCTGATGTGGTCATTGTGTATCCATTCCAAACTAAAATGTACATATGTGAAATATCCAAACACGTAAATGTTTGTGGTCGTTACCTTGTTGAGTTTGCCCAGTGCAGAGATGAGGTCTGCCCATTCGCTGGAGTACTCAAAGTTCTTGAGGGCCTTGTCCACTGCCGCCACATAATTCCTGTACTTGGAGTCACTGAGCAGTTCCACTTCCTCTGCATTCATCCTCCTGGGTGGTTATTCTGCTACTTGCCAACACAAGGCTCACATACACACATCACACCTAGAGTGAATGAGTCAGGGGGGGCAAAAAGAGAAGATCATTACTCTGAGTCATAAAGAGTGATTAATCAGAACATTGCGTATGGAAGCTTCATTAGTCTCAAACTACATATGTGTCCTTAATGTGCAGGCCAGTGCCAGTCAATCTGTCAGAATGAGAGCATTACAGAGGAGAAGCACATGGATTGATGATGGTGCACAGATGGAGCTGTTTATTGACCAGTCTTATACAAATGGCAAATGTTTATTAGGGACAAAGTCTGACAGGGTACAAGAAATTGATAAGGTTAATGTTGGTATGTGAAGATAGCGCTTAATCATGAGTGCCTTCTTCCAGTCATCCCTTAGTGAAACAGATGCCTTTGGGATGGAAGAGGTAGATAGATGGGCGGGCTTCAACAGACAATACAGAAGTCAAGTGAACAGAGAGCGAGCTGAACAGAGAGAGAAAGATGTGTGTGAGAGTTGGGTTCCAACTACAATCAAATCAAATAACATTTTATTTGTCACATGCCTCGTAGACAACAGGTGTAGACTAACAGTGAAATGCTTACTTATGGGTCAATGTCCAACAATGCAGAGTTAAAGATAAGATTAATAAAATAAAAAAAAGTGGCACAGTGAATAGCAAATAAAAATAATGAGTAAATATATAGGGAGTAGAAAATAACATGGCTTGATACAGGGAGTACCAGTATCGAATACAATGTCAACCTTGGCAGAAACCTAAATTCCTGCCGCCTGGTTATCAGGGAAGGGACAGACCTACGTGGTACAGTACATGCATCACATGACAGCCCTGCGCCTCACAATGAAATGTGTTATTGGTGGGGTGGGCGACACAGGAAACTAAATGACAGCCCTAGTCTTTGTACTTGCTGCTATGTGGATCTGTAGCTAGTTGGCAAGAGAGCCCAATTTCACAATGACACCAACTAGATATATTGACAAGAACAATATAACGACATGCAAATTATAAAACGCAAGATCGAACTAGCTAGCAAGTCACCTATTTAAAATGGAGACAAGACAACAAGTGATATTTCAAAGGCTAACGACGCTATACACTTATCAAGGCAGCTAAAAATAACTCGCAACCAAACTTGAATGACATCACTAATACGTTAGCTAGCTAACTCAGTCAATGCATGGATACAACACCCAGATGGCTACAATAGTACCAGGTAACGTTACAGCCTGCAACGACTAGCTTTGGGACACAGCATCTCAGACAGACTAACTCCCGATGTTCTGTCCCAAAGCTAGCAACGAAAGTCTGTTATTTCTCGGCCGTGACAATCAACGATAAAATGCTTACCGTTAGCAGGATATTTGAAAAGCACTGTCACTAAATTATTTATCCAGCTTGACGAATGAAAGATAGTCACAGTCTGCGCTATTGGCACAGTGGGAAATGTATCCTTGCTAACTAACGTTATGTGATAGCAATGCCCGTATTGATGTTGCTGCTGCCGGGCCCCCGTTGTCGACTCAGTTAAACCGTGGCACTTGTCAAGTAAGCATACAACGCTCACCGGTTTGATAATAACGTGTATCCTACATATTCTGAGATAGCGATGTCTTTGCCTTTATGATTGAATAACAAACTACCACGAAATCCACACCTGCCCTACGTTCAGGTTCACAAAGCCCAAACAATCCAGTTTACAGTTGTCCCAGCCTGCATTGCAGGTTGCTGCACGTCTACATCATTTGTCCGACTGCAATCCATCCTAGCGGTGGACAAGTTCCGGCTCGTGTTGATAGCTAGTCAAATATATGCCTTAGAAGTTTTCACTGTTTTAAATTGATACGCGGATTAGTTTTATTGCTACATATACTTTAATTTACCATACTGACAATCAGATGTACAAAGCCATTTCGTGTAAACTGCACGTGTGTTTGTTGTTAAATGTTAGCCAGCTAACGTTGGCCATTGCGAGTACCAGAAGTAAATATAAGAAAAAGCCGGACACACCATGGGAGAAAATGCCAAAGGAGCTGGTGATCCCGGTGGGGTGTTTATCGAACTAAGGAAGCGGTTGCAAAGTGGTCTTCTTGTTCTCCGGTAATTATTTGCGAAATAGTTAGCAACCTCTAGCTAGGTGACGTTATATAGTCTTAGCTAATGTCAGCTAGTTGTGCTAGCAGGACAGGACAGAGAGGGTGCGTTCCTGCCGTGCACAAATTCTCGCAGAACAGACGCAAAGTAAGGGATTTAACATCTCAAGCAAGAATCACACACTTATGTGATATTTATAACATCAACTCCGGGCCCTACGTCACAGGGACTTCACCAGGACCTGGCTTTAGTCCCGAATGATTTTGGGTCAACCCCGAATCTTTTGTTCTTCTGCAATGGTGTAAAACAATTATACTGTTAGTCAACTGAATGCGCCGCTTAGTTCATAGAGCTGTCGCTACGTGTAACTCCCGAAGTCATCCAACGGTTATAATCAGGGGTGTAGTGCTGCTGGTGCCACTTCTCAGAATGGTGATATGTCTCGCAAGATCACTTAATAATTAATTAGTGTTCTACATAACACACGAAATATAAAAGCATAATGTCAGGCTACTGTTATAGCAAAAAGACCACGCAATTTGTCAATTTAGGATGACTGTGCTGAAGTTGTTGCATTTTTGTTCTCATGCTGTGGCTGTGTTTCACTCCATCTGCTAGAAAATTCGATTAAACAGTAGTTAGGCCGGTTACCCACCCTTACATTATTCAAGATTGAAATGCATGTTCCCATGAAACTGATTGGGATCAAATGGTTGGCATGCATGCAGCATGGATGTTTCACATGTAAAGTAGGCATAATTTTGAGTTTTAGGATTTAAAAAATAGAAAAATTTCCTTGAGCTACTTACATTATGTGTAGGCAATCGTGCAATTTGGATTATGCATTGTATGTATATTCTAAAATTATCTTATACAATGTCGGTACCTACTTTCATTCAGAAATGATGACGTAATAATAATGCAAAAGTGTGCTCCTGTAGGCAACCTAAAAAAATAGCACTACACCGCTGGTTATAATAAATGTAACGCAATTGCCATGTGTGGTCAACTGATAATACCTGCACCGTTTTGATTGAGACAGCGTCATTGCGCTGTTTTGAGACACGCATGGGAAATCATCTTGATAAATCAATCAATCCGATTTTTGTTTTCAGTGAATCTCCATTTGGATATTTGGTTATAATTATGCTGGGAAATATTAGCTAAAATGAGGTGAGTGCTCATTATCTTTAGTCTAGCAATTGAAAGGAATTCAGAACTTCTCTACACACACATTAGGCCCATAGCCTAACTTTCCAATACTTTTCTGATGCCTTTCAGTCACATAGCCTACTGATGCAAATACACGTGTACACTTTTCCAATAGGCTATTCAAGTCATTTGACATATTTTATTATTGGTTAAAAAGGTCATAAGGCCTTCTATAACAGTATATCTGAAACCACTATTGGCATTGACTTACTGAATTTATTCTCTTGTAATTATAGGCTAGGCTACTAGCTAAAATATTATTGTTACAGTAGGCCTACCTTGGTTATTGACCACAATCCATTGAGTTAATAATAAGAAGTGTTGATTATTTGGCCTTGGAGAACACAGCGCATGGAAGAAAACATCGCGCTGCAGGAAGGGATGCTGGAAGTGCCGCAGTTCAATTGAAGTGCATGTGCCAAATTATATAATTACTCCTGTCTCTACAGAAATAAATGAAATCGTTGAAAATACTACACCAGAGAGCATAATATAGCCACAGGTGATTAATATATTTTATTTTTTTATGCTGTTGATTGTGTTTTGTCACATGAGCGCCAAGCTGCAGTCGGGAATCCCACAATTGGGCAGCCCGCGCGCCAAATATCAAACCGCCGACTTGAGTTGTGGCTGTCAATGAACAGCATTTTCACGGTATTTTGCAATATTTCAAAATACAATTGATGGAAAAAATCTGTTTGCATAAGTGAGTGCCACTGGAAAGTTGGTGTACTTTAATTTCCTCGTATTGTAGGCCTAAAATCTGTGTATCCTCTATTTTCATTGGCCTATGCTATTGGTTGCGTTTTTAGACATGGGTAGTTCGTTTTATTGATCTCAGTAGGCCTATTTCAATGTCAGAGTAGCTTGCCATTTTTATAATTTGTGTGGTATAAAAAATATTATTAATGTTTCCAGTCATATAAAATGACGTAGAATTGCAGAAAATATATTAGAAAAGGCCTCTTTCTCCTCTGACCTACAACCCCCTCAGCCCTGCTCTTCAGAACTGAGCCATGAATGTTATGAAACTGGTAACGGCCCTGCCCTTACGTCACATATATTGGGCCAACATGTTCTCATGGATGTAATACTACATTTTGGCACCAGGTGGGGTTTTGGAGTACGAAATGAACAGTTTCACATTGGGCAATTTTTTTTGTTTTGTTGATATTATAAAATGAAATGGGCCATTCCAGCTGTGGCAGCTAGTCAGACTTAACATGGACTTGAGTCCATAAAACATGCTCTTAAGTCAAAATGTTTTGTTTAATTAGGGCCCTAATGCTGCTTTTGGACTGTTAACAAAAGCAGCATTAGGGCCCTATTCAGACTTAAGATAAGTTGACTTAAGATGGATTTAAAACAAAACATTTTGACTTAAATCCATGTTTTATGGATCCATGTTAAGTCTGCTTATCTCAAATTTGAATCGGTCCCTAATGAATCTTTCCGTCTCTGAGAATATGTTTATACTCTTCTCACTTAATGCTGCTTTTCGACTGTATCACCAGTGTTACACTAGTGTATACACCCTTATGCGATACTAGGGAAATTGCGTTTCCACTGTTAGGGCTGACAGTGAGGACTTGTGAAGAGCAGAATCAACAACCTCTGCATAGGTTATCAAAACAGTTGCTTTGTGAGAAGGTGTTAAAATTCACAGTTAGCCATTGTTATGTAAATGCATTCTGAAAAGTACCAGTGGCTTGGCTTTTGCCTCAAGTGAGAGCAGGTCCGCCGGAGCCATGGCCCAGTGAGACACGGTAGATGGAAACAGAAAAGTCCCCTAAATGTGTTACTTGTAAACATTATTGGTGTGGGATTCTGTAGGTTAGGCATATAGCCTAGTCGGTGCTTTGCTGCATAGCCTAATTGTTCTATAGTTGGATAATATCTTGTAAAAAAGAGCAGGTTTACTGGTTAGAGACCCTTGTTTTACCAATCGCTTGTGTATTGTCTGGTGTGGCAGGAGTAGCCTATATGAAGTAGGCTTGTGTCGAAATATCTAATTGTAGACAGAATAATTTAGAGCACATCTGACAATGGTTCCTTCCAGTTGTTTGTTGTTGCTTCCTCCACTCGGTTGGAAGTGAGAAAATTCAATGCAGCCGACCAAGTCTTTAAAGCTGTCTTCGCTGGGAAATGTGGTTTTCTTCCTGGGGGACAGCACTTGTGTCAAGCATGGACAGAGACACATTGAATGGCTAGTGAAAATAATTGCATCGAACCCAGAGATTGAGCAGAGGGCAACATAATCTGTGCATGAGTGCATCAGGGGTGTCGCTGCAAGAAGAAAAAAAAAACATTTTCTGTATTAGACAAACATTGTACATGCACTTTCCCCTACCCACCACTCCTTTTTTCTTCCTTCCTTTCTCTTTCTTACACACACACACACACAATATACATCTCTTTATGTCTCTTTCCCTCTCTCTTGTTGGCCTACAGCTGTTTTCCTTTTCCCTTCTTCCTTCAGAGCAGTGAGTGCATCCTCTCTCTGCAAATTTTCCTCTAACTCATTAGACTTCTACTTTGAGCTGAGACAGCAACAGGCAGGAGGTAGAGGGGGATAAGGACAGGTTGGAAGGTTATGATAAATGACTTTAGTACTGTCACACACACACACACACTGGTCTACCATTCACTTGTTTATCATCCACTTGTCAAGGAACACGGTCTGTTAGCCATTGTGCAGAAGCCTGCCATTATGCTGACTCATTAATCCAATTGTATATGTTTTGTTACCAGGTTTACCTGTGCTTAGAAAAATAAGACACTCTGTCTGTCCCTCCCTCGGGAGAGATGTGGCTAAGAGCTATGCAGAGGTGAGTGTTACAGGAGGAGATTCGTCCCTCCACATCTGGACTCCTCGGGGCCTGCTAATCAGGGAGCTGCCAGCAGGGGTCAGCCTCGTGGAGGGCTCCTGCAGGGAGGCACCTGAAATAGGAGATGAGATACACTTCAGAATGCGCCTCAATGTGGACCAGCACACAGACGACACAGGTAATGGTGAGGCTAGCTGTATGGACGCACTCAAAAATAAATGTGTGCACGTACGCACACACACCACACAGAGACAGAGAATTACTCCCATGTAAATGTATGTTTCTCACATATCATAGCCTAATTACATCTCCACTTCAGGTAAGATGGAACAGTATCAGCAGATAATTAGTTATTTATGGCTGATTATATAATTTATTCTCATCTGGCTTGAGTCAGTTAGTCCGTGGCTGTGAAGCCTTCCCTCAAACTGAGACAGTGGAGGAGTCCTCCTGTGTGCTCTCTGTAGCCTGATCAGCCCACACAGTACTGATCTATAGCGGACTGAGTCATCAGCTCAGTAATTGGCCCGTCATGTCTGGTGCCTAAAACTACACACACTGATAGATATACAGACAATGTGAATATTTGACCTGAATCAGCTGTAACTTGATTTTCCTAATAGTCTGGGTAGCCATTTGATTAGATGTTCGGGAGTCTTATGGCTTGGTGGTAGAAGTTGTTTAGAAGCCTCTTGGACCTAGACATGGTTCACCGGTACCGCTTGCCGTGCGGTAGCAGAGAGAACAGTCTACAGTGGGCTCCAAAATTACTGGCACCCCTGACTGGCAATGCTAAACAATACTTAAAAAAATATAAACAATATAATTATAGAGATAAACAACAAAATACCAACATGTGAGAAATAGTGTACTTTATCAATGTTTCAATGGAACCAACCAAAATCATACAATGATTTAATACAAAATAAATTTTACCAAAATCAAGGTTTCATAATTATTGGCACTCTTCATTTAGTACTTAGTGCAACCACCTCTGGCAAGGATACCAACATGGAGTCTTTTCCTGTAATGTTTGACAAGGTTAAGGAACACATTTGGAGGGATTTTTGACCAATTCCTCTATGCAGATCCTTTCAAGATCCTTCACATTCTTGGGTTTGCGCTTATCAACTGCCCTCTTCCACTCAGCCCACAGGTATTCGATTGGATTGAGGTCCGGCGACTGAGATGGCCATGGCAGAACATTGACTTTGTTGTCACAGAACCATTTCTGTGTGGATCTTGAGGTATGTTTCAGGTCATTGTCTTGTTGGAAAGTCCACCTACGGCCAAGTCCCAGCCTTCTGGCAGAGGCAACCAGATTGTCAGCCAAAATTGCCTGATACTTGGTGGAATTCATTATGCCATCAATCTTAACCAGTGCCCCTGGACCTCTGGAATTAAAACAGCCCCAAAACATCACTGACCCCCCTCCATATTTCACCGTGGGCATGAGGTGCCTCTCCTTGTATGCATCTCTGTTTCGACGCAAAACATGCCGATGCTGTATCTGACCAAAACGTTCAATTTTGGTCTCATCTGACCAGAGCACCTTCTTCCAGTCATAATTTAAATGACGTTTGGCAAACTCCAAGCGCTTGCGTCTGTGTCTTGNTTTTTATAATTGCCCTGACAGTGCTCAGTGGTATATTCAATCGTTTGTGGATCTTCTTGTAGCCATTACCAGATTTATGAAGGTCTATGACCATCTGTCTCTTTTGAACTGCCAGTTCTTTTGTTTTCTTCATGGTGTTGGATGACAAAGGGATATTGCATGCGTGTTGCCTCATTTTTATACCCTAGTGAAACAGGAAGTGATGTAATGGCTCAATATAGTTCCTTAAGACTTAGATAAACTTAAATAAGTGGAATTTAATTAGTGGTTTAATTTTGGTAGATGTTATTTACAATAATCTTTAAGGGTGCCATTAATTGTGAAACCTTGATTTGGAGGACATTGATTTTTAATTAAATCAATCAATTATTTTGGTTGGTTCCATTGAAACATTAATAAAGTACAGTATTTCTCACATGTTGGTATTTTGAGTTTATCTCTATAATTATATTGTTTATATTTGTTTAAGCATTATTTATGCATTGCCAGTCAGGGGTGCCAGTAATTTTGGAGCCCACTGTATGACTAGGGTGGCTGGAGTCTGACTATTTTTATGGCCTTCCTCTGACACCGCTTGGTATAGGTCCTGGATGGCAGGAAGCTTGGCCCCATTGATGTACTGGGTCGTACTCACTATCCACTGTAGTGCCTTGCGGTCGGAGGCCGAGAAGTTGCCATACCAGGCAGTGATGCAACCAGTCAGGATGCTCTCGATGGTGCAGCTGTAGAACCTTTTGAGGATCTGAGGACCCATCCCAAATATTTTCAGTCTCCTGAGGGGGAATAGGTTTTTTTGTGCCCTTTTCACGACTGTCTTGGTGTGCTTGGACCATGTTAGTTTGTTGGTGATGTGGACACCAAGGAACTTGAAGCTCTCAACCTGCTCCACTACAGCCCCATCGATGAGAATGGGGGAATGCTCGGTCCTCCTTTTCCTGTAGTCCAAAATCATCTCCTTTGTCTTGATCACATTGAGGGAGAGGTTGTTGTCCTGGCACCAGTCTGTTTTCTTCCGCTTGGTGTCCAATAAATACACCCCAGGTTTACTTTGTCTCACTCATCAGATCTGGATTATATTAACTGTAGTCATTGCAGCACTAACCTGGGAACCACTAACCTGGGAACCGGCTTCCTCTCCAGCTGAAAGGAAGCCGGCCCAGCCGACACAACACAAGGCCAGCTGGGGGTGTATTCATTGACAAATCCAATCAAAAACAGATTGGCAGCTTTCTTCCAAGCTTCTTTCACCACCGCCAGTCCGCCACCACCCCAGTGTTTATCGACTTTTGCTCCGTCTCTAGGTGAAGCTCTTTTCTGCCGATAGAGTTGTTTATGTTTTCTGTGGCTACTCTCTCCTAACAGGGGCCCTGGGGAGTGTGATGGAGAGGCTGCAGGTCCAAGAGAGTTATTGCTTCCACTGCCAGTCCTGTGGGACCAGGGTACTGGAGGAGAGGTGAGACGACCACAGGGAGGAAGTTGGTTTATAGGTTAATTTACGTCCTCCGTTCAGACACAGGAAGTGGTGCCGCTCATAGTAGTGGAGAAGATGGGTTCAGTGAGGGAGATGGATGGCTGATTGAGCTAGAGGACAATGCTGTGTTCTGTCTCAGCTCATCTCCCAATGTCATGGAGACATTGGATAGGGGAATACATGCACACCCACCCACACCTGCCAAAGCTTAGTGAATACATATGTTTGTGACATTATGTCATGGAAAATGGGTAGAACTGGAATATTGCCCAGCTTTCCCTGATAATGCAAATATGTTTTTGATTGATTCATGCAAATAGGTTTTTGATTGAAGTTATCGATTAATTTCAGCACAGTACAAATAGTCTCCATTGTATAACAATGTAATGTCATTGATTTTCCTCAGGGTGTTCAAGCGAGTGCTCCCTCTCCCCAACGGCAACTGAAACTCCCTGGTAGATGACTGGTGCTGCCGGCCGGACCCCTTTGCCAACCTGAAGCTGCTGCCCCGAGCGGAGGACTGTTTACTGGGCGACACTCACCTCCTTGTGCCCCGGGATAGAGGCTGGGAGCTCAGCGCCAGCCCCATCACCAACAAAATGGTTGATGGTCAAAATCATGACACACAGGTAAGAGGAGGCAATGAAGGAAGGAACCTCTGAGGCAGAAGATCAATGCTGTTTTAGCATTGCTCATCATTTTGGCGTTTCACCTCGCTCTCACTCCCTCCCCAAAGTGCTGAATACCTACCGAAAAGTCAAACTAAATTATTGGTCATTTTCAAAAGTTTCCCTCATGTTTGGAAAGTGTACTGTAGTTATATCAGCTGTGTATGTGCTTCAGGCTCATTGTTAGTGGGAGACTGTATCTGTATACCCCCATCCCACTGGGCCTGAGACTGGCAGGATGAGATGGACACATTCTACTTCACTACCAGCAGCAGCTAGCAGCACTCCCTATTTAGAGAGGAAACTTGAGGAGGCAGGCAGACAGGCAGCACATCAACACATATCGTGAGCCACTTTAACCCGAGCCTACAGCCAGGCCTGGTGTTTGAAGCCAAGCATTTTTTCTCTCTCTGCCGCTCTCTCTCTCTCTGTCTCTCTCGCTCTCTCTCCATCACTATCTGGAGTGGGATTGATTTCCCTCTCCATCTATTAATCACTATCTGTGGCTCAGCCTGGGCCTGTTAGTGTGGCTGTGGTTGAGTGGATGGGAAGTGGAAAGAGAGATGAGAAGAGGAATTCTGCCTGCCCATTGCTCTCTCCTCTTTTTAGGCTGTTTGATTGTGGTTACCGATTTCCGTTTTGGAGGAACTTAAATTAGAACTGTGTGTTCTTGTCTTTAGCTTTATTTTGAATTTTTCTGTTATTTTTCTAGAAACCCAACCGCAGGCATACACTTGTCTCCTGTAAGAGCTGTACAGCCGACCTGGGAGAGGCTGTGGCACAAGATACACAACAGTCATTATAGAATAGATACTGTATATTGTCAATTTCTTCAACAGGAATTTATTGATGTCATAATACCCAATGTCTCACACACACACACAAACACTGGTTGGGAGCAGCTCAGCGTCTGCCTCAGAGAGGCACTACCAGAGCAATTTTAGTGCTTAAGTTCCTTGCTCAAGGGCACAAAGGCAGTGAATGGCATGAGACCAGCAGCCCTTCGTTTGCCATTTCAATTCCCACTTTTATCATCTACCCTGGGGCTTGAACTATAATAAAGTTGCATTGCATTAGGAAAGATGCCCAGGCCAGGTTCTGTCTGCATGAGGGTTTGCTCAATAGTAACAGTTTCTGTAAATGTTGCAGGGACCCTGAAACTCACAGAGGTGACAGTGAGACCCAGTGTGGGAGACAGCCAGTTTGATACCTCTCTAGACAGGTAACTATGCTGCTGCTTCTCAGACTGGTGCATATTGCTAAAACATCTTTGGATACTCATCATCATCATCATCATCATCATCATCATACGGATACTCAGCTTCTCAAAGTGCAAATCAATGTACATGTATAGCTTTTCATTATGCAGATGCCAGATATTTTGTTCCTACAATGCTAATGAGATGTAATGATGGTTAACCATGCCCTACTCTTCCACAGGTCACTGTTCCTGGAACTGTCCATAGCTGCCAGACTGGTGGAGCTTTCCTCCTCCCAGAGCATGTTTCGTTTCTCTATCCAGACCCCATATGGAAAAGCCTTCATATTGGTAAGAGGTGTGAACGTGCGTGCATATGTGTGAGAGAGAGCGCTTGAAATATGTGAGATAGAGACGGCGTTTGCATTGGTGAAATGTGTGTGGCTTTAACAGAGAGGATGTGAAGTGTTAAATGACTTCTTCTGATCCTCAGCTCTGGCTCCTGAACAGTGACTCCCTCATTGCCCCTCTCTCTGCCACTCTGTCACCGACTGTCAGAGGTGATGCTGTCACCTCTCCCAGCCACCGCCAGTGTTCTGAGCGTCAATCACCCACTAAGGCTGGCAGCGCCGTCAACGTCCTATATCTCCCCTGTTCTCCCTCTGGCAGCACACACCAAGAGTGAGATATAGCCTACATCTCCTGCTGAATGTCAGCCTGACAGCCTCTGCATTTCTGCTAGAGTATGATTTTTTTATTATAAAATTGTGTTTTGCAAATGAGAACAAAAATGAGTCACATATAGATGTGGTGGCTGCTCCATGTTCCTCCATGCTGAGTTCCCCGCATGAGGATTCTTCACTTCTGTTATGATTTCCTTCTTCCTCTTCACCATAAAGAAGTCTTGTTTTGCTTCGTAGAATGTGACAGCCCCTCCAGCAGACTGGCAGCAGAGCTGTAATTAACAAACTGTAGATGAAAGAAGAGGACTCCACTCATATCCACACCGCACTACAGTACAGAGTAGCTCAGCGCATCACATCAGTGAGGTTAGCTCTATGTAGGATGGGAAATTGCCTGCTGTTTTAAGTATGACACTAGCTCAGGGGTATTCAAATCTGGACCTCGAAGCCAGCTCCACTGCTGATTTTCATTCTTCCTGTCTAATCAGGGACTGATTTAGACCTGGGACACCTGGTGGGTGGAATTAAATATCAGGTAAGAACAGAAAGCCTGCCATACTCTGGAACTCCAGGCTCGGATTTGAATACACAAACACCCTACGTCAAGGCTCTCCAACCCTGTTCCTGGAGAGCTACCATCCTGTAAATTTTCACTCCAACCTTAGCACGCAGGTTGATAATTAGCTGGTCGATAAGCTAAATCAGGTTAGTTACAACTGGGGTTGGAGCGAAAACCTACAGGAGGTTAGCTCTCCAGGAACACTCCTCCAACATTTCGGGAAGAAAACAGCGTGGCTATTGGCTGACACGGCTTATATGAAGGTGGGGAAGTGGGAGAGAAACATCTGTTTCATCTAGGCCTACATACTGTTACATAGGTGACATTCATCCCTGACCATGTTTTAATTCAGTCAGCCGCGTCACGGAGCACCGTCTGTCTTGGTTGAACGCACTGGAGGTGACGTGGTGTTTGTTGGAGATGCACGCCAGTAATGTGCCTCTAATTGGTGGGAGAATCGGTGAGCCTCTGCTTAATTGAATTGTGGCTGTCACTGAGGGCAATGACTTGATTAGTGTAGAGTTGACGACTGCAGAACTAATCAAATTTACTACCAGGGGTGTACTCATTAGTACAAACCATAGAAAAATATTTTGCAATGAATACGAGGGTTTCTTATTGGACAAGTTCAGGTTAGTCCCTCCCTGTTTCAGCCATTTGCTTCTGTTTGGACAATGGTTCCTAAACACTACACCCCAGGTGGACTTGGGTGACCGTTGAAGTTTTATGACCAGCGCTGCATGTGTTAAGGTTTTCTTTACTGTAAAAGCAGTTGTATTCACTGTACACTGAGTGTTACTTTCTATACTAAGGGCTTATCAGCATTTGAATTAACTCCTGAGAGAAAAAACCTGGATCGCTTCCACAACCTGTGATAGGGAATTAATCTCTCCCTCACCTTCTCATTCCTCCATCCCTTTCAAACTCACTGTTCAACATTACCCAGTGATATATTAGAATTATTTGATAAACATCATAACACTTCAAACTGGGATTTATGTCCCCTTGTCTAGAAGATGTGAACCTCTGAGATATTTGACTTATGTATTACTCTGACTGATGCAGTGTTGTACATTTTCTTCATGTCTTTCTCTCTGTCTCATAATTTTTTTATTTCTTTGTCTTTTTCTCTCGCTATCCCTTATCTGTGTGTGTCCAGTGTGGTAGACACCTGGGAGAAGGACATCGGTGTCCACCCCCTAGACATGCCCCAGACCACGTGCCAGGAGCTGTTGTCGGTGCTGACAGCCAGTACTTCCTGTCTCCCTCCGTCGCTGCATTCCATGAACTCCTACCAGGTAAGAGGGCCTCTGGGTAATGTAGGCAGAGCTTCTCCCCTTGACAGGAGGAGCATGACACTGTTTGATTCCGTATTGCTGCTATCCATTATTTACAGCCTCTGCCTAGTAGCCATCGTTGCGCCCATTTTTTTTAAACTCATTTTCGAAAAGAGGTCCAGAGGGATTTTTAGATTTTTTAGAAGACGCTATAGCACCGCCAATACTGTTGGGCAGTCTAATTTATTAGTGCACACAAAAACAGTCTTCTCTACAGTACAAAAGGGGAGAGTTTTCTTGCACCAAGGCAAGACTAGGAGGTGTAAACTTTGCTGACTTCACCAGGGACTCTCCAGAGACTTTCTAGACAGTTGCACAGTAATTACCACCATTGTCTCATCCCTGCCTCTTTACCTGTCACAGCAGCACTCACCTGAGAGCAAGACGTATAGTTGAAGTAGCCTAAAAATAACAAACATTTGAGCTCCTGCATATTTAGTGTGGCTGTAAATAAGGCCTCTGGCTCCTGTCTCATTATATAGTTATCATGACTCTGGGTGCTTACTCTAAATGCTTACTACTTACTGTTCTCACTTCCCACCACTACTACAGTACCAAACCTCTACGAGACTGCTTATTACGTTTAAGAGCTCCCCTCCCTCGTTCTCTCTCTCCCAGGCTCTGCAATCTCATATTTTGTGTTCCTTCCCTCTTTCACAAAACTCTGTTACTTGCCCTCTGGGTCTGTACAGGGGAGGAGGAACTCATTTTGACTCTGGAAGAAGCTATCAATTCCACTTAGATAAAGGGAGGGGAGAGAGAAAATGGAAAAAGTAAGTATCTTCAGTTTGTCGTATTTCAGTCTGATAAGCGTGCAGGGTGTTAAGAGTTAGTAATTCCGTACATTCCAGATGTCGCAATAAGTATTTTTAGTTTATATACATATTTTCTATAGAAACCATCAATTGTCTACAGTTGCGATGCCATAGTCAGCAGCATACCACCCTGCATCCCATTGCTGGCTTGCTTCTGAAGCTAAGCAGGGTTGGTCCTGGTCAGTCCCTGGATGGGAGACTGATGCTGCTGGAAGTGGTGTTGGAGGGCCAGTAGGAGGCACTCTTTCCTCAGGTCTAAAAAAATATCCCAATACCCCAGGGCAGTGATTGGGGACATTGCCCTGTGTAGGGTGCCGTCTTTCGGATGGGATGTTAAACGGGTGTCCTGACTCTCTGAGGTCATTAAAGATCCCACCCACGGCACTTATCGTAAGAGTAGGGGTGTTAACCCTGGTGTCCTGGCTAAATTCCCAAGCTGTCCCTCATACTATCACGGTCACCTAATCTTCCCCAGTTTACAATTGGCTCATTCATCCCCCTCCTCTCCCCTGTAACTATTCCCCAGGTCGTTGCTGTAAATGAGAACGTGTTCTCAGTCAACTTACCTGGTAAAATAAAATAAATACTCCCCCCACGTTACCATATTCACAAAGTCCCGTTCATCACTCAGCTGGAAAGCCTGGAAATCGAGGATATTAATGTCTTGTCCTGACCGTGAGTGATTATCCTACTGCTGACAAGGGACTTGTTTTAGGACGGGGTACTTAGACTGCATGTCACTAAAATGGAGAAGAGACAATAGGGACTGAGGGGAGTGATGAAGAGTGTCTGATTTTAGTCACTTAAATACCTCTACTAGAGAGATGGATTCACTGCTCTGCTGTAGGCCTTGTAGTACCAGAGAGTAGTGCGATCACATAGTCAGATAGTTACAGCAGATGAGGGCTGAAAACTCCCAAATTGGTAATGTAGCCTTAATAGTGTGTGTGTTTTTGTTTGTGTGCATGATGTGCGTATGTGTGGGCATGTGAAATGGTGAGTGTGCCTTCCAGTGCCAGTCTATTGTGTTAGCCCTTCTAACCAGATCTAGCCTCTCATTATTGGAGGAGGAATGGTGTGTTGACTGGGATGTTGTGTTCCACCTCCAAGCTGTGCTGCTGTGTAATGGGGTGTAAAGTAGTTCCAGTGCAGAGTGCCACCCCCAGGCACACTGGAAGATAAAACTGGACAGAAAAAGGTAAGGGGCAAAATGCAGGAAAAATTTTATCTATATCAAGCCTCACCCTAACGATGTCTTGAACACTAGTGTGGCGCATTGTTGAAATCAATTACCTCCCTCAGATGCACGCGCCTCGTTTCATTACTTCTGTGCCAAGGGATGCATGAAAAAGGGGATTTCGGAAGAAGAATTCTCTGCTAACCCGCACTTTATTGTATTAGACTGAATGACTTGTGAAACTCAGTCAGTGTGGCTGGTCCCCATAATTTAGATTACTCAGTCGCTCTCAATCAGAAACGGAAACCTCCCTCAGTCAGTAGCCAATTTTGTATTTTTATAACATTTTTTACCTTTATTTAACATGGCAAGTCAGATAAGAACAAATTCTTATTTACAATGACGGCCAAACCCAGAACGACGCTGGGCCAATTGTGCGCCACCCTATGGGACTCCCAATCACGGCCGGTTGTGATACAGCCTGGATTCGAACCAGGGTGTCTGTAGTGACGCCTCTTGCACCGAGATGCAGTGCCTTAGACCGCTGTGCCACTCGCCACTAGATCACACTTTCAGAAATGCCTTATTCCCTACAGAATACAGTTTTAGTGTAGGCAAACTGCTCTCACTTCAGCAGCCCATTCCCATTCACACATGTCATTTGTGTGTTTTCCCCTTCAGTTATTTTTCTTGTCAAGTGGAGAAAATAATATTCCCTCTGTCACCTCGCCAAGATGTTGAGTGTTGTGATAACAGAATGCCTGTACGAGAGCATCAAGGCTGAGCCTATAGCGTATCAGCCTTTTTAATGTTGACAGATAAACACACCGCTGTGAATACTACTACCTCTGACAAAAGAGCCATAGTACAGTGATATAAATAAAATAAACTGTACTGGCAAATGCAATATCCTGGTACTGGAAGAAGTGTTTCTCTCAAATATATTTAAAAAAAAGAATATCCCTAGGACGTCGGGGGAGAATAGATGTTTTTAAAGGAGCGGGCTAAAATTGTATTTCCATTATTCGAATTTGTAACTGCTGTGAGCTCACGACGAAGCTGTGAGAAACTGTTTCACCCCTGGTTAGTACATCGGCATATCACAACTATTCTTCGAATGTAGCAGGACCTTATGTCAATAATAATTCATTTAAATTGTAATGTGTTTTTATCACACACAAGACGCCATTTTTTTAAATGATCAAAACAATCCACAAAACAGAACATAGACACAGACAAGAAACAAAGCTATATACAGGTATCATCAACTCTGGAGGACATCATTTGCTGAGGTCCTTGAAAGCTTTTCTGAACAGCACGGTCTTGAGCTGTGCCTTAAAGGAGGACAGAGACTGCACTAATAATGTCTGGAAGTGTGTTCCACAGGCGCGGAGCCGCACAACTGAAAGCCCTGTCACCTGTAGTTTTTAGTCTGCTGCAGGGCTGCTGAAGGAAGACGGACCTGGAGGAGCATAGGGTGCGTGTGAGGCAGGAGGATAGAACGAGGTCAGACAGGTACTTGAGTCCAGAGTTGTGGATAGCTCGGTAGGTGTGAACCAGGATTTTGTAGTCAATGCGTGAGCATATGGATTGGTGCTCACAGGGGGAGGTGTGGGTGAGGACACGTCCAGCACAGTTCTGGACATATTGTAACCTGTTTAGCCTGTTTAGGCACATGGCAGATAGGGCAACAAAAGGGGTGTTTAAAATGAAATAAAGCCATGGATGAGTCGCTCAGCTGCAGGTTTTGATAGCGTAGGTCGTAACCTGGCAAATGTTCCATAGATGGAAAAATGAGACTTTGGTCACACACTTGATGTGGGCTTCAAACGAGAGCTGACTGTCAAATATCACACCCAGGTTGTGAACCTCACTGGAGGGGAGGACCTTGACACCATCAATATTGAGGCTGTAGCTGCTGATTTAGTCAATGATGATGCGAGTGCCAATCAGGGCGACCTCTATCTTAACTGCAGGAAACTAAACTGCATCCACGCTTTGATGTCCTGCAGGCAGCTGACCAGGAGTGCAGTGGCATTGTCAGTGTTTGTGGAGACATACAGCTGAGTGTCGTCAGCATAGAAGTGAAAGCCCAGTTTGTGTTTCCTCAAGATGTTTCTCAGTGGCAACATGTAGATACAAAACAGTAGTGGCCCTAGAACCGAGCCTTGAGGGGCACCCACTGTCGGACCACAACTGTCTCCCCTACTAGGACCGATGGCTACAAACTGGTAGCGAGCAGTGGGATAGGACCTGAACCAGAACAGTCTCTGACAGGCCCAGGTGCTTCTCCATGCAGTCCAGCAGGATGGTGTGGCTGACTGTGTTGAGTATGAGGATGATGGCAGCCCGAGAGTTAGCATTCACGAGGAGGTCATTGGTGACCTTACCGGGGCAGTCTCGGTGTGGGGTCTAGCTCTGAAACCCAACTGGAAGTAGGTTGTGAGTAGGTTGTGAGTGGCCAGGTGATTTTGGAGTTGGTTTGAAACAGCACGTTCGAGGGAGGCGCTTACTCAGGAAGGGCAGATTGGAAATAGGCCTGTAATTCTGGAGGTTGTCAGGCCTTTTTAAGTACTGGTGTGACTGTGGACAGTTTGAGCTGAGGAGGGACATATCCAGTGATGAGGGTCTTGTTGATCATTTCTGTGAAGAAAGGCTCCAGAGCAGGTAAGCAGGTCTTGACAAGGGAGGTGGGGATAGGGTCAAGTGAGCAAGTTGTTCTAACAAGCTTGGTTACATCAGCTGCAGTGACTGTGGTGAAGGTGGAGAACCCTGACTCAGGGACTGTAGGACTAGGTAGATCAACTACAGGGGCTGGAGAGGACTGGATGGTGTTTTGGGTTTTTCAATTTTGCTTTGGAAGAAGCACAGGTATTTGTTGCACTGTTCTGGGGAGGCTGAGGTAGCAGAATTGTTCTAGACGATAGCCAGTTGCTTAAAGAGAGCGTAGCTCCTCAGTGTACCAGGGAGAAGATTTGGAGAAAGACACGAGGTGGGTTTTCAAAGGAGCAACTTCATCCACAGATATTTCCACAAGAAAGTCAGAGTTGAGCTTAGGCCGATAAATCAGCACAGCAAGTACTGATACAGAGCCAGTGATTTTGAAAGCCGTGCATTCAAAAGATGAGACCGCTGGTACTGGAGTAGACTTCACAGTGCAGTCAGTCCTGCAGATTAGACAATCCGCCAACCTGTCCAGATGTGCGAGGGCAGTCCAGGTAGGTGTAGCCAGATGGAGTGCATTGGTTGAGGGATATGTACTCAGTCTGTGAGGTAGCGAAAGTCTAGAACTGTCAATGATGATGTCATTCAGTAGTAAGCCTTTGTTGCTTATGATGTTGCATTTAAAAGCCTCAGTTGAATTACTTTGGAAGTTACCTGAGGGGAAACCTGCAGAACTGGCCAGTGTCCTTTATGATCCACATCCGGTGTGCATGATCTACTGCTCGCATTGCGAGTGCACACAATAGATTTAAGTTTGTTCATTAGTCTCCTACCGCCCCGTTGTCCTCGCCGTCTGCATTTGTTTCCGGAGGATCCCGTATTGCATAAGATTGTTCTCTCAGCTCCCTGCACAGGGTTGTTTTAATATGTTCAAAACTTCTGAGGAATCCTTGGGTGTAGTGAGTGATAGTTGCTGCCATTTCTGTATATTTTGGTCCAGCCTTTGGTGCAGTAGATATGAGATGAGATCTAAGGATCTGAGCTGGTATTTGAATCCAAATAATTAGCTAGAAGTTGTCAAATATGTTAACAACTTTTAATGCTGTTGATTAAAAAAGATAAACTAGATATGTGTTCAACACAAAAAAAACTAAAGTTTATAAAAGCAATGCACATAAGTGTTTTTTTTTAAACAAATAATTAAGAATTAGTTTGCAGGCATCAACTACCACGTCTGCCACTAGGCGCCATTGCAACCATCTGTCAATGACAGCAGCTGGTTCAGACGTACATACTTGAAAGCATTAACGTTAGAGGTTGAGGTTCACTCTCTTCAGTCAAAGGGAATAAATAGTAGCTTGTTTCTTGCTTAGTTTTTCTTGTATTCTTTGGGGGCTTAGCTATTTTGTAGCACATGCACCTTTGGGCTTAACAAATTAGTCTGTGACAGCAAATGATCATTTGTGTTGTTGCGGTGTACAGGCTGAGTCATGAGTTTCGGGAGGGAGCCTTGAGTGAAGCCAGTGCCCTCATCCATCATCCCAATATAGCGGTCTCACCAGAGATACAGTCAGGCAGAGCTGTGACCCTCTTCCAGGCAAACAACCAGGACTAGGAGATGGCTTTGAGTTTTGTGTATGTGCAAGACCTGATGTTTTTTAATTATTCTTAATGTACTGTTATGTCAGCCATCTGACCATGAAAGAGGACAGGACGTGCCACGAGCCGACAAATATCCTCATTTTATCTGAGCAAATTGTTTACCTAAATGTCACTGTTTTCACCATTGTTTTAAAACAAGCCATACAGTATACTCATCATAAGTCAGTTTCATTGTACGTAATGAAGATTATATTTTGCTGGCTGTAAATCTGAATGTACATATACAGGTGAGAAAAGTAATACTGTATCACTTATTGTTACACTTTAGAGATCTAACCCTATCTATCTGAATTCTCTACAGGTGGCGTACATGAGACTGTAATGTCAGAGGTCAAGAGCCATGGATCCACTCATCTTTCCTAGAGGGAGGACCAGCAGAAGAAGCACTGGAACACTAGAGTACAGTGACTTATCTGTCTTAGGCTGTGTTCAAGAGGCACGTAATGGAAAACCAAGTTCCATTGACCAAGTTCAGCTAGTACGTACCTCCGTGTCGAGCATTTTCCAAAAAGAACGCTCATTCCATTATACGTTTTGAGTAGGTTTATTCAATTTGGTCCTACTGAACATGACCCTGATAGCTGCTGTAATGCAGACCATGTAAATCATTCCATTGGAATGTCTGCGTTATTGATGACCTGCCCAGATTAAATAGTGAATCTGACTAACATGCCTATGTTGAAGTGCATGTTTTTTAGAGGGGGATGGGGGGGGGGTCACTTTTATTGTAAATAAGAATAGAATATGTTTCTAAACACTTCTGCATGAATGTGGATGCTACCATGATTACAGATAATCCTAAATTAATTGTGAATAATGAGTGACAAAGTTACAGACGCTCAAATATCATACCCCTCAAAAAATGGCTTGGAGGTATGATATTTGTGCGTCTAACTTTCTCACTCATCATTATTCACGATTCCTTCAGGATTATCCGTCTATTCTTTTTTTACAATAAAAGTGACTCCAAAATGACACAACATTATTTACCATTCATTTCTATTGGGCACAAAATCATTTGAAACACAACCAAAACAAACAGCAAATGCATCAAACAAATGTGTAGTCACAAGCTTGATGTAGTCATTGCATGCTATGAATACGGGACCAAATACTTACTTTTTACTACTTTAACACACCTATAAGTGAATTTGTCCCAATACTTTTGCTCTCCTACAATGGGGGGACTATGTACAAACAAAAAAACGGTTCACCCGAAATGGATGAAAATACCCTCAAATTAAAGCTGACAGTCTGCACTTTAACCTCGTAGTCAATGTTTGATTTCAAATCCAACTGTTGAAGTATAGAGCCAAAATAGGAAAAAATGCTTCACTGTCCCAATAATTACGGAGGGCACTGTATGTAACCTCTGTGACAGGTGATACCTTTTTGTGGCAGGCTTTTCATTTTACCTCTACCCACTTTTCAAAGCCACACTACCTGCTACTGTGTGAGAGGAAAATCAACTGACAGCGTCATTATAATAACTCTGCTATAATTACTTTTTTTTTTATCAGAGTGCTAGTAATTATGTGGTTGCTTATGAGATCGAACGCTCCAGAGTTTTCTGAATGTCAGCTACTCAAGCTTTAATTACAAATACTTCCTTAGATTAATGTGCAATAGAAACTCAGCCAGCTTTAAAAGTACATGACAGCATATCGTCGATGCAGAATATGATTATATATTATGCAGAATATTGTTGCATAACTCTGTTAGACTCAAGGAAAGCCAGTGTGATTCTGTTTAATTTTGAGGATTTGGATGTTCTCTTACAGTGGGTCTATAAACAGGGCATAACCGATAATAGGACACAAATATTGTGCATCCCCATAGGCTATAAGGAGGTCATTGTTGGTAGCAACTGTAAACAGAATAGCAATGAAGTGGAACAGGGTCTGCACTATTAAGAATAAGGGAAGAGTTATATTCAGCATCACTTAATGTCTATAGTGAGCAAGCTAAAAGGTCATGGTTTGAGTACCAGGAGTAGAGCTTCATGGAAAAACTAGGTTACCCAAATGTACAGAGATTTATTTTTTTTTTGCTCTTTATTTGGGGGCTTTTCAGACCCATCTTGTCTATCATGGTTTTGTGTACCAATATTAGGACACAACTATAGTGAATCCCAACACAGGTACAGTATAACGGGGTCATTGTTGGTAGCTGTACAACAGCAAGAAACTGTAACCGGGTCTGCCCTAGCTGATGTAGATGCAGAGTTAGACCAGCTTGTAACTGTCTATAGTAAGATAAAAGGTAGACCTTAACAGTACTGTATAATGGGGGGGGAACTAAGCTTCGCAACACGGATCCAACAGAAATAACAGATGTATCAAGCTCTAGGCTCTATTCCTGGATATTATTTTGCTGTCTCTGTTTTGGAGCTATTCAGGCCTACCCCTCTCCATCATTGTTTTGTGAATAAGACAAGCTATCTGTGTAGGTTATGTAGAAAACAATGAGAGACAGTTCAGCATCGTGTCTCTGCCAACATAAGGTGTCTAACGTTATTTTTACAAGCTCCCCAGCAGATATAGATTCCTCTGGTTTGCCTCCCTGGATCTGCCATGTGCTGATGCGGCAACTATCAATAACTTTGAAACAATTCAAAGCCACATTGTGCTCACTGAGGTGGCAAAGCAGAGAATGAATTGGCTAATTAAATATATCCTGTGTTGAACGGTCAAGAGGGTCTCGACTCTCTTTCCAGCCCTTGTCACACGAGAGTCAATTAAGCGAGCTCTAAATAAACCATCAGCATGAACTGTACGCAGACTGAGTGGGAAGAGGTACTGGAAGCGTTGCCCTCGTTCTGAAGACACACACACGACAGATACATTAACGGTGTTTATTGTTCAGAATCACTGCATTTTGTAGCCTTGAGGAGATGCTGTCTTTCATTCCTCTCATCTTTGATCAAAGAAAACGGTGTCAAAAAAATAAATAAAGACCCTCCAAGATGATGTTGGGCTGCCCCGTTTTGTCATTGTACTGCTCATTAGTCTCCTCAAGCTAGTTGTCGCCAGAGAAATGCACAACTGCAAAAAAAAAAAAAAAAATACATTTTCAGGAATACAATTCTTCCTATTTGGACCTATGATTTGAACATAGCTTGACAGGTTTTTTCATCTCAGAAAAGGTAGAAGGTAGAAAAGGAAGGGATCAAAACCCACCTTGAGAGAGAATAAAAAGTTGTAACTAGCCTTTACGACTAACTCTCAAATGTGATTACGGTCTTACATTTGTATCTAATCTTGTCAATCAGGGAGATTGTATGTGATAGCAAGATTGAAAATGTGTTGCGTGGGAAATTAGGCACATGCTACTTATGGAGAACACGCACACACACCAATTTAAGACGGGACCCATTCAAACTCATTTTTATTTATTTGATTTCACCTTTATTTAACCAGGTAGGCAAGTTGAGAACAAGTTCTCATTTACAACTGCGACCTGGCCAAGATAAAGCAAAGCAGTTCGACACATACAACAACACAGAGTTACACATGGAGTAAAACAAACAGTTAAAATACAGTCAATAATACAGTAGAAAAAAACAAATCTATATACAAAGAGTGCAAATGAGGTAAGATAAGGAAGGTAAGGCAATAAATAGGCCATGGTGGCAAAGTAATTACAATATAGTATTTAAACACTGGAATGGTAGATGTGCAGTAGATGAATGTGCAATGTAGAAAAACTGGGGTGCAAAGGAACAAGATAAATAAATAAATACGATAGGGGATGAGGTAGTTGGTTGGGCTATTTACAGATGGGCTATATACAGGTGCAGGGGTCTGTGAGCTGCTCTGACAGCTGGTGCTTAAAGCCGGTGAGGGAGATAAGTGTCTCCAGTTTCAGAGATTTTTGTAGTTCGTTCCAGTCATTGGCAGCAGAGAACTGGAAGGAAAGTTGGCCAAAGGAGGAATTGGCTTTTTGGGTGACCAGTGAGATATACCTGCTGGAGCGCGTGCTACGGGTTGGTGCTGCTATGGTGACCAGCGAGCTGAGATAAGGCGGGGCTTTACCTAGCAGGGACTTGTAGATGACCTGGAGCCAGTGGGTATGAAGACGAATGTAAAGCGAGGGCCAGCCAACGAGAGCGTACAGGTCGCAGTGGTGGGTGGTATATGGGGCTTTGGTGACAAAACGGATGGCACTGTGATAGACTGCATCATCATTCAGGTATGGATGGCATTAACACATTTCATAGACATTTCTCCCCATCCTCACTGACTCTCTGGAGTTTTCAGTGCCCCCAAAACAGACACAGTAGGCCGGTTTCCCGGACACAGATTAAGCCCAATCCGGGACTAAGACACATTTTCAATGGAGACTGATTTTGTATTTTTTTGTCTTGGAAACCAGCCCAGTGAGTATAAGACATTGATACCCCATTTTACTCTCCAACCCCTGCAAATGAATGTTTTCAGTTTTCTCCCAACTCCCATTGTAGATAGTTCATTATTAGATAACATCACATACGTACAGACCGACCCATTCAGAGCTCTCCGATATCAATTTCAGATTGGATGTTCCAGGCATGTGCCCAAATGAATTCGTTCTGTATTATTTTTAGATTAAATAGGACGGGTGGTGTATGAGATTGCGTGACCTGTGTAAAGGGTGAGATCCATTGGTATAAAGTCAGAGGAACCAAGCTCCTACCTAATTTATTTTAGTCAATGAGGCATCGGATAGAGTTCCTGCTGCAGTCAACCAGCCCTAATGTTTTCTCTGCCTAAGTGCATCTTCAAGCTCATTCCCCCTACAAATGATTCCTGAACCTTTTGATATTCTCTCTTTGTGAATCAGTGTCATTACTGTGGTTAAAAGATATGGGTAAAAAAAAGAATGGTATTGATAGCAGGTGGAATTAATATGATCGCTTTCTTTGCTGTAGCGCACCCCAAGATAATATTGGCATCTTTTATGTCTCTCTTTCCTCCCTCTTCGAGCATGCTTATTACTCTTCACATTGTTCTATAATTCGTCTCGTTCTCTCATTTTCTCGTCCGATACATTTCTATTCTTGCTCTTACGACTACATTGTCAGCTTCCTCTTATCCTATCCTAACCCCTTCCTCGTCCCCCCTTTTTGTCCCTCTCCAAACCTTAATCTACTTCCACTATTACCCTCCTATGCTCACCCCCCCCGCTCTCTCTCCTCTGCGCTTCCCTTACTCCCCCTCTCTCCCTACCGCTCACTAATATGGCATCGTGGTGTATCTGCGCGTCCCCTGTGACTCATTAGTTTGCCCATTGGCCTGGGTGCCACCCCCGGACGAGAACCCGTGAAAATGCCATGCCTGCAGTGAAAAGTTTGAGCATACAGTAGTGCCAGCCCTCCCCTGGGCAAGGATGGTACCACCACATCAGTAGGCATGAGTTGCTCAGATGAAATCTTGCTCTCGATTCGGTGCTACTGTTCTCCCAAAAATAAAAAGCCATAATATATGAGTCAATTGCATAGCAGACACATTACAGTATTAAACACTACTAATGTATGTTACATGCATGTTACATTAACTGTTAATTGGTGAGTTGTACTCCCACAGCTGTCCACTAAGACTTATGATAGTACAAGATGGTGTGATGGCAGTCAGTCAATTTTAACATTCTAATCGAAACAATCTGAATCAGCATCTGTGTGCTCAGTATCTATATTTTATGATATATACAAACCATTAGGAACACCTGCTCTTTCCATGACATAGACTGACCAGGTGAATCCAGGTGAAAGCTATGATCCCTTATTGATGTCACTTAAATCCTCTTCAGTCCATGTAGATGAGTTAAAGGTTAAAGAAGGATTTTTAAGCCTTTTGAGACATGGATTGTGTATTTGTGCCATTCAGAGGGTGAATGGGCAAGACAAAATATTATAAGTGCCTTTGAACAGGGTATGGTAGTAGGTGCCAGGTGCACCAGTTTGAGTATGTCAATAACTGCAATGCTACTGGGTTTTTCACGCTCAACAGTTTCCTGTGTGTATCAAGAATGGTCTACAACCCAAAGGACATCCAACTCGACACATCTGTGCGAAGCATTGGAGTCAACATGGGCTTGTAGAGTCTATGCCCTGGCGAATTAAGGCTGTTCTGAGGGCAAAAGGGGGTGCAACTCAATATTAGGAAGGTGTTCCTAATGTTTAATACACTCTGTATATCTATGTATAAACAGGTAACTGCCAAAATAAAGGAAACACGTGAGTAAATGAGGGATACAAAGTATATTGAAAGCAAGTGCTTCCACACAGGTGTGGTCCCTGAGTTAATTAAGCAATTAAAACATCCCATCATGCTTAGGGTCATATATAAAAATACCCAGTTGCCCATTATTGTGGCTACCGTGTCTCGAAGAAGAGATCTCAGTGAATTTGAAAGAGGGGTCTAAAATGAGCATAGGGTGTTTAAAGGGGGTGTGTGTCTCAATCACCAGATCTCAACCCAATTGAACACTTATGGGAGATTCTGGAGCGGTGCCTGAGACACCGTTTTCCACCACCATCAACAAAACATCAAATTATGGAATTTCTTGTGGAAGGATGGTGTCGCATCCCTCCAATAGAGTTCCAGACACTTGAAGCTGTTCTGGCAGCCAACGCCCTTATTAAGGTACTTTCCTTTTTTTTAGCAGTTACCTGCATATCTTCACTGTATAAGATAAACATTTGAACACCAATGTGTTGTTGTTTTTGTATCCCTTTGATCCGTTCTGTCCTCCATGCAGCCAATGAGCTGTGCTTCCCCTGTGATTGACAGCCACTCTGCCCCCTCTCTTCTTACTTCCAGAGGTGCAGCTTGATTTTACAGGCTGAGAGTGTGAGTAGTGTGTAGTACATACAGCTTGCCTTTGGGTCATGGCTAGAAGGGATACAGCTTTTGTAAAATTGATTTGATATTTTTGTTGTTGTTGCTAAACCTAACCCTAACCCTTTTCCTAACCTTAACCTACTTATCCTAGCTTTCTGCGTAAGTTCTCCTAACCTGCTACAAACAGTCAAATTCTTTTTACTTTTCCTTAAAGGCAGCGTGGAGTTCTCAGTAGATTGATCAGAGGGGGGAGGCCTGACAGTCAGGAGAATAGACCTTCCAGTGATTGTTTACAGGAGAGATTGGAACGTTGGTAATGATGAGACCAGGGTGTACAGCACCTGAATGGTGCAGCAGTAGATATTTTATTATCTTTCAAGAGGAACAGAACAGCTGCTCAGTCTTTTTGAGTGAGATATAAATGTCACTGTCCGAGGTCAACTACATAGGGGCAGTTAGATACACTGAGTATACCAAACATCTTGTGTCTTGCCCATTCACCCTCTGAATGGCACATATACACAATTCATCTCTAAATTGTCCCAAGGCTTAGAAATCCTTATTTAACCTCTCCTCCCCTTCATCTACACTGATTGAAGTGGATTTAACAAGTGACATCTATAAGGGATCATAGCTTTCACCTGGTCAGTCTGTTCTTAATGTTTTGTATACTCAGTGTATATTACTGTCATTATGTACACATAGTATAAATATGGAAAAGTTCCATGATGTAGTAACCATAGAATATGGTGGGGATCAACCTTGGTCGTAAAGACCTACAGGATATGCAGGCTTTAGTTGCGGCCCAGCAATAAAACACCTGTGATGACTAGGTGATTAGTAGAATCATATGTTTTAGTGTAGGGCTGGAACAAAAATGCACACTGGGTAGTAGCTTAGTAGAGTTGGAGAGCAGACCGCTGAAGTAAATGAATGGAAAAGGAATGGTTTCTATAATGAAGATAGCAATCTACACTAAACAAAAACATAAATACAACATATAAAGTGTTGGTCTCATGTTTCATGAACTGAAATAAAAATCCCAGAAATGTTCCATACGCACAAAAATCTTATTTCTCTCAAATGTTGTGCACAAATTTGTTTACATCCCTGTTGGTGAGCATTTCTCCTTTGCCAAGATAATCCGTCCACCTGACAGGTGTGGTATATCAAGAAACTGATTAAAAAGCATGATAGGGGTCCGAGGAGTATTTCTCTCTGTAATAAAGCCCTTTTGTGGGGAAAAACTTATTCTGATTGGCTCGGCTGCCAAGTGGGTGGGCCTATGTGCTCCCGGGCCCACCCATGGCTGCACCCCTGCCCAGTCATGTGAAATCCATAGATTAGGGCCTAATTAATTTATTTCAATTGACTGATTTCCTTATATGAACTGTAACTCAGTAAAATCTTTGAAATTGTTGCATGTTGCGTTTTATATTTTTTGTTCAGTATATTTTAACATGCTCTTTGTAGCTGTATGAGTTGTGGTACCCGAGGGTTAGTTTGACTAGTTAGACCAGGTCAGGTCCCCATGACGAAAGACAGTTAGTTGGGGTGATATCCACTTACTCCCAACACAGGGATGAATCTCTCACCAAGTCCCAAATGACATGTCAGTTAAATGAACTTCTGAGCTGACTTGACCTCTCTAGGGGAGTGCTACATGAGAGGTGAATAGATACATGGATGGATGGAGGGGGTTATGGACAGGGCAATCTGTTAGCATCTAAAGCCAAGATGAATGGCCATATTTGAGCAGGCCAATGTCTCTTCTGTTTGCCTCGTGGCATCCTTCCCTGCAGCATCTGTGTCCTGAGTCTACGTTACCCATGTAGGAGCATCAGCACAGAGGGAAAGATGTTCTGTCACCTCAAACTGCCAGGTCATAGCAGGATCAAAAAATTGGGGCTGTAGAGAGAAATATATTTCTCTCGCTCTCACTCTCTCGCTCTCTCTCCCACTCACTCTTCCACTCCTACTCTGTCTATCTGTTTTCAGTTATCATGGTCTTAGTGAGAGGGGCTGCTGTTTGTGTGGGAGACGAAGCCTCAGGACACGGGAGCAACATCCCAGTCATGTGATTAGCTCAAGAGAACTGGAAACCAAATTAAATAATGTCCAGCAGATAATCCTGCTGGCCAGTATCCGGAATGTGTGTCTGTGCACGGATAAAGGTTGTTCTACTACTGTTAAGTTCTGCAGAAGAAGTCTCATGCACATTTCCCTGGATTAATCTGAGTTTGGTGGCATACTTGAAAGTCATTGTGACCAAAACCTTTCTTTGGCTTGCTGACTGAGGCATGTACTTTCCACATTATTCTGATGTGCTGAGGTGCTTTGTGATATGTGAGTTCTGTCTCACAGAGCAGTCTCAGATGATTGTAGTTCACCCCAAACAAAGGTCTCGGAGGCAGCTCGCCCATGGAAAAAAGATGTACTTTCTGCTGTTTTTCTTCTAAGGGGATTTCTTTTGATGCAATGTCTGTGCTGCTGTGTTGCTGCTTTAAATAGTTTTTTTTCCATCTTTATTTCATCAGTAAGTTAGCTGCCATTTGACTTTATGTGCAACTGATCTGACATTCACATCAAAAGTTAGGAGATTTCAAGTTATTGTGTAGTGCATTGTAACTGGAGAAAATGTGGCTTTTTAACATGTTAACACATTTTTATCTTTGTATCACATGGCATATCCTTGCTAATTCACTCAAACACAAAAAATGTGCTATATGCCCTCGCAGTAGCTTTTGGCTGTCATAGTGTTCTGTTAGCTATCATTTATCCCTAGCCTCCATCTGACAAGCCTGTCTCTATCTCTGAATTAGAATGTCTCTCTCTTGCTCTCTTTTTTTCCTCTCTCTTTCTATTCCTCTGCTCAGATGCCTGTCTCTGCCATGCAATCCCAGGGCAAAGTCACCATTATTAGTCAGTTGTACAACCAAATGCCTTCAACTGAAATGTGTCTTCCACATTTAACCCAACCCCTCTGAATCAGAGAGGTGCGGGGGGCTGCCTTAATCGACATCCACGTCTTCGGCACCCGGGGAACAGTGGGTTAACTGCCTTGTTCAGGGGCAGAACGACAGATTTTTACCTTGTCAGCTCGGGGATTCAAACTTGCAACCCTCCAGTTACAAGTCCAATGCTCTAACCACTAGGCTACCTGCCGCTCCACTTTGTTCAGATGAGCGGGCCAGAGGATTGGTTTTTGGAGTTGACTGGGTTCCATATTATTGGAATGGAGTTTACTGCTGTAAAGCGCAGTGAGGAGTGGAGTCTAAACTCACTGTCTCACATCAGAACACTATAGGCCATTAGTTTGTGCATGTGTGCGCGCCATCTACATATGTTCATATGCATATAAGTAAAACAAATCAAATAAAGATATGTGTATGCATGCACATTCTGTATAAGCATATTTTATTATGTTGTATTATGTTTGAGTGCCATTATGATGTTGGTAGAAAGAGTTTAATACTTACCCCAGGGCCAGAAGTACTCCTTCTTTGTGACATAATATCCAGAATGTAGGTGCCCGCGGTCATGTCCCTGACACATACCCCTCTCAGCCCTCACTCTGAGTTCATTTTGTGGCTCAGCGTTGATGAGACATTGCCTAAATGAACCACATGGAGGAAACAGTCGTTTAACATCGCAGATGTCAGCTTGACTCCGCCCTTACAACCCCCCAATCCCCCTTTTTATTCCATCCACCTGATTCCTCTCTCTCTCTCTCTCTCTCTCTCTCTCTCTCTCTCTCTCTCTCTCTCTCTCTCTCTCTCTCAGCAAACATTTTGCCTCTTCTATCCGTCTTTCTTAATCTATCCCTCTAATTACTGCCGGAGCCTCACCTGCTGTCTTGCTGGGCTGAATGAGCTTGTAGCGTAGCCCTTTGTTTTCAGTCTTCAATGCACTTGAATATTCTCACTGCATGGTCAAACTGAGCTAAACAAGGGGGACTCAAGCTGAATACAAATGCAGAATGAAAGAGATTTGAATTGAATGGTCTGCCTGTTGTTGCTCTGATCATCATATATCCTCTCTAATCACAGAGATATTTACAGAATAGCTCCCAGCATGCAGTGGGGTGTATTGGGTTCCTTCTTCATGCACTTGGAAGGAACAGTGCCCTGCAGCCATTGTTTTGGAAGATTTCCTCCCCAGATCTTGGCATATTTGTTTTTTGTGATGTGATTAAAATGATTCATCTGAATTCAGCATTATTCAAGTTGCTCTAGGGAAAGAGAGAAGAAAGCGAGACAGAAAGTATAAGAGGGAAGAAAGTAAGTAGAGTATCGGAGATAGACAAGTGTAAATTCAGTCATACACAGCAGATTATTGGTGTAACATATTCCTGATTCTTATAGCTGTACAGTATACACAATATACAGTACAAGTCAAAGGTTTGGACACACCTACTCATTCAAGGGGTTTTCTTTATTTTTACTATTTTCTACATTGTAGAATAATAGTGAAGACATCAAAACTATGAAAGAACAGCACATCATGTAGTAACCAAAAAAGTGTTAAACAAATCAAAATATATTTTCGATTTTAGATTTGTCAAAGTAGCCCCCCTTTGCCTTGATGACAGCTTTGCAGACTCTTGGCGTTCTCTCAACCAGCTTAACCTGGAATGCTTTTCTAACAGTTTTGAAGAAGTTCCCACATTTGCTGAGTATTTGTTGCCTGCTTTTCCTTCACTCTGCGGTCCAACTCATCCCAAACACTGGCTACTTTGAAGAATCTCAAATATAAAATATGTTTTGATTTGTTTAACACATTTTTGGTTACTACATGATTCCATATGTGTTATTTCATAGTTTTGATGTCTTCACTACACCGGCCTCGGGGACGACCCGGAGGGCGAGGCGCAGGGCAATCCGGTCGACGAAGATGAAACTCCCGCAGCAGTTCAGGGTCCAACACATCCGCCACCGGAACCCAGCACCTCTCCTCAGGACCGTACCCCTCCCACTCCACGAGATACTGAAGGCCCCCCGCCCGACGTCTCGAATCCAGGATGGAACGGACGGTGTACGCCGGACCCCACTCGATGTCCAGGGGGGGTGGAGGGACCTCCCGCACCTCAGATTTCTGGAGCGGACCAGCCACCACCGGCCTGAGGAGAGACACAGGGAACGAGCGGTTAATGTTATAATCGGGGGGAAGCTGTAACCTGTCCGGCAGGGCGGGTTTCAGGTCGAGAGCCAGACCCGGTCCTCCCAGGTCTCAGAACCGGCTGGTACCCCAATACCACCTGAAAGGGTGAGAGGTTAGTGGAGGAGTGGCGAAGCGAGTTCTGCGCCATTTCTGCCCAGGGCACGAACGCCGCCCACTCCCCCGGCCGGGCCTGGCAATAGGACCGCAGAAACCTGCCCACATCCTGGTTAACTCTCTCCACCTGCTCATTACTCTCGGGGTGATAACCCGAGGTAAGACTGACAGAGACCCCCAGACGCTCCATGAACACTCCATGAGTGAATTGGGGACCTCGATCAGACACTATATCCTCAGGCACCCCGTAGTGCCGGAAGACGTGTGTAAACAGGGCCTCCGCAGTTTGTGGGGCCGTAGGAAGACCGGGCAGAGGGAGGAGACGACAGGACTTAGAGAAACGATCCACAACAACCAGGATCGTGGTGTTCCCCTGTGAAGGAAGAAGATCTGTTAGAAAGTCCACTGACAGGTGTGACCAAGGTCGTTGTGGAACGGGTAAGGGATGTAGCTTACCTCTGGGTAGGTGTCTAGGAGCCTTACACTGGGCACACACCGAGCAGGAGGAAACATAGACCCTCACGTCCTTAGCCAAGTTGGGCCACCAGTACTTCCCAGTCAGGCAGAGCACCGTACGGCCGATCCCCGGATGACCAGAGGAGGGTGACGTGTGGGCCCAATAGATCAACCGGTCATGGACAACAGACGGAACGTACAGATGCCCGACGGGACACTGAGGTGGAGCGGGCTCTGTACGTAACGCCTGCTCAATGTCCGCATCCAGCTCCCACACGATCGGCACCACCAGGCAGGAAGCCGGGAGTATGGGAGTCTGATCCATGGACCTCTCCTCTGTATCATACAGCCGGGACAGTGCGTCTGCCTTCCCATTCTGGGGACCTGGTCTGTAGGACAGGGTAAACACAAATCGGGTAAAGAACATGGCCCACCTTGCCTGGCGAGGATTCAGTCTCCTCGCTGCCCGGATGTACTCCAGGTTGCGGTGGTCAGTCCAGATGAGAAAAGGGTGTTTGGCCAGTGTCTCCACGCCTTCAGAGCCTTAACCACAGCCAACAACTCCCGGTCCCCCACATCATAGTTCCGCTCCGCCGGGCTGAGCTTCTTCGAGAAGAACGCATAGGGGCGGAGCTTCGGTGGCGTACCCGAGCGCTGAGAGAGCACGGCTCCTATCCCAGCCTCGGACGCGTCCACCTCCACTATGAACGCCAAAGAAGGATCCGGGTGAGCCAGCACGGGAGCCGAGGTAAAAAGAGCCTTCAAGTGTCCAAAAGACCTGTCTGCCTCTGCCGACCACTGCAGACGCACCGGACCCCCCTTCAGCAGTGAGGTAATGGGAGCAGCCACCTGGCCAAAGCCCCGGATAAATCTCCGGTAGTAATTGGCAAACCCTAAAAATCGCTGCACCTCCTTTACCGTGGTGGGAGTTGGCCAATTACGCACAGCTGCAATGCGGTCACTCTCCATCTCCACCCCTGATGTGGAAATGCGATACCCTAGGAAGGAGACGGTCTGCTGGAAGAACAAGCATTTCTTAGCCTTGACATACAGGTCATGCTCCAGCAATCGTCCAAGTACCTTGCGCACCAAAGACACATGCTCTGCGCGTGTAGTGGAGTATATCAGAATGTCATCGATATACACCACCCGTACGGCATTACGAGGTACTCATAATGGCCTGATGTAGTACTAAATGCTGTCTTCCACTCGTCTCCCTCCCTAATACGCACCAGATTGTACGTGCTCCTGAGATCCAGTCTGGTGAAGAAGCACGCCCCGTGCATTGACTCAATCGCCGTGGCGATAAGAGGTAGTGGGTAACTGTACCTCACCGTGATTTTATTTAGACCTCTATAATCAATACACAGGCGTAAACCTCCATCCTTCTTCTTCACGAAAAAGAAACTCGAGGAAGCGGGGGAGGTGGAGGACCGAATGTACCCCTGACTCAAAGATTCGGTGACATATGTCTCCATAGCCACTGTCTCTGCTTGCGACAGGATATACACGTGACTCCTGGGAACCGCAGCATCTACCAGGAGATCTATCGCACAATTCCCCCGTCGATGGGGTGGTAATTGAGTCACCTGATTCTCTCCTCGTGTTTCCCCTGCGTTACCATAACAAGGGAGGTGGTAGAATCCCGGATTATCCCGGACCCTAATGGTCGACCATTTAGAGCGTGAACAGGAAAAGGTCTGACCACAGGATTTATGGGAATTCCTAAACTCAAAGCGAGCGCTCTGTCAATAAAATTCCCAGCTGCGCCTGAATCGACTAGTGCCTTATACTGGGAATGAGGGGAAACATCAGGGAAACAAACAGACACAAACAGTTGGTCAACAGAGGACTCTGGATGAGGGTGGTGCATACTCACCTGGGGTGACGCCAGAGTGTTCTGCCTGCTGGCTCTACTCCCAGAGTGATCAACCCGGCACCGACCAGCAGTATGCCCTCTGCGGCCACAGATGGTGCACGTGAAAGCCCCTCCTCCATTCTCCCTACGCGCAGCCCCTCCCAGCTCCATGGGCTCCAGAGCGAGGGTACTGGAAGGTGGGACCGACAGAGCCCTCTCTGGACGTCCGCGGGTAGCCAGCAGGTTATCCAACCGGATGGACAGATCCACCAGCTGGTCGAAGGTAATGGTGGCATCCCTGCAGGCCAGTTCCCGTCGGACGTCCTCACGCAGGCTACACCTGTAGTGGTCTATAAGGGCCCTGTCGTTCCATCCTGCTCCGGCAGCCAAGGTACGTAAGTCCTGTGCGCTCCTTGTCTCCTGTCTCAAGTGGAAGAGCCGTTCTACCCTGGGGAGGATGATCAAAAACGGGTGAACTCCTCAAAGTTGTCCAGCGCGGCGTCTCCTTCTGCCCACACGGCGTTGGCCCACTCCAGAGCTTTCCCCGAGAGGCAGGAAACAAGGGTGGATACTCTCCCTTCCTGAGGGAGCTGGATGAACGGTGGCCAGGTATAAGTCCAGTTGTAACAAGAAACCCTGGCACCGTACTCCCATCATACTCCCTAGGAAGGGAGAGACAAATCCCACTGGGACATGGTTCAGGAGGAACGGGTAGAAGTAACCCCTGTTGAGCTGGTTGAGGAGCTGGAGAGACCTCCTGTCTCTCCCAGTGGTCCAGGGTCTGGACTACGCGATCCATGATGGTACCGAGATGTTGCAGCATGAGCGAGTGTTCTCGGATGCGCTCCTCGACTCCTCCGACTGGGGTAGCTGATCCTGCTGGCTCCATAATATGGGTGAGTGATTCTGTAACGCTGTGTACTGACGACAATAAGGAGTTAGGCGCAGGAGAGTTGAGATGCGTGGAAACCAACGTATTTAATAAGCCACCAGTACAAAACAAAGTACAAAAGTGCAGGCAAAATACTGTCCACGATAAATATAAACTCGGGCGTATAAACAAAACACCCGGAATAAACATAGCCGTCAAAACACACAGACTGAAACAAACGAAAATAATCACTCACAAGGACAAGAAGGAAAACAGAGGAATAAATACACGCAGACTAATGAGGGGGAATGAGCAACAGGTGCAAACTGAAAAACAAGGCAAAACCAATGGATAACGAAAAAAGAGCAGTGATGACTAGTAAACCGGTGACGTCGACCGCCGAACACCGCCCGAACAAGGAGAAGGGCCAACTTCGGCGGAAGTCGTGACAGTTTTAAAAGGCACCGTCTATTGGTCTATTCATCATTTATTTTCACATAGTTAAGGGGATTTGTTGGAGATCACAAGAGATGAATCCTCTCTACAGCTCTGCTCTACTCCAGCCCATTTCAGGAATTTGCTTTTGACAGGACAAATTAGATTTCCATTTTGAAATCACGAGTCGTGAGTACAACGATCAAACCGGGCAACTGGAGAGCACTTATGTCAGTGTTTGAAACAACAATGTACCTGGGTATGGTCTGTGGTTGGACATGGGCTGGCACGAGGGAGATAGGCAAGTCCCTACAAACCTAAATTTGCTTTTATCCTTGTCATCTCCTTTGAGCTCATAGACTATTATTTTGTATACAATCTTCGGCAAAATCATTCGCAAGGAGATTCCTGCAAAAATATTATTTGAAGACTGACAACACATTGTCATTTACAGAAACGACCTGGGGAATAGTTACAGGGGAAAGGAGGGGGGATGAATGAGCCAATTGGAAGGGGGTAGTAAGTGGAGAGGGGCACAATTGCACAAAACGTTGGATTGTAGACGATAGCGGGAGGTCTAGTCAAGTGCCACATAATTGATCTGATATCTACATATAATACTCAGATTACACGGCACTTTAAGAATATTTCATTACATCTGTCGGGACTCTGGAGGTGGTCTGTGGCTGTGTCTCACTGTCTCAGGCCTATTTCATTATTCTCCGTGTCGAATGCCAGTAAGCTTCCCTGGTGAGGCGACTCGTCTCATTTCATAAAGAGAATGGAAAATGACAAGATGGAGATCAGGCGGGCGGAACGACGATGCAGTTGACAACAGGGAGCTGATATTGTAACCAGAGAAATGTAGTATGGGAGTGTTTCCACTAGCACTCAGGTTCCATGGATAGACTCTGGGGTTGTCATGAATGTGTGCAAGTGCATAATGTATACACATGTATACACCACACACACAAAGATACACACACACACACTCAAATGCACGTAACTTGTGAATGGCATGGTATGTTCATGTTGTTTCAGACATAGAACACTCCACACATCTCAGACCCAGGTGGGAACTTGTTGGCACCTAAATAGGGAATAAGATCAGTGTTAATATATTCAACCAGGCTTACTATTATGAGCCATAACACCTTTGAGATAAGTGCATTTGAGTTTAATCAATTAGCACACCATCTGTGTAGGACCAGTGGGTAACCCTGTAAAACATCAAAGTGTATCTTGTTGTATTCTGGGGTAAACTTTGAACATTGTAATCCTCTGAGTATAGGAACATTAGTTACAAAAGAGACATGAGGGGTGCCAGAATTAAGCTTGGGAGGGGCTGAGTGCAGGGAAAACAATTGCATGTGACAGTACTGATAAGGGGAGAAACCGTTGAAGGCTCATATCACTTCCCTGCTTAGCAAGAATGATGCAATGTTTAGAGATAAGGAGGAGACTCCACCCAGAGTGGGGTATGAATACTACCCCGGGGGAAGCCATGTCTTGGTCTGAATTACAGCTGTAACCACCCTTTGGGAAGAATTAAACATGGTTAAGCTTCTCTAGTGTCCGCGAGTTATTTAAAATTAGAACCTAACAATCTAAAATAGAATATCACAGAGCCAGATTTCCTTAACTGGTCTCCAACACCCATGCAGACAGATCAATGGCAGGGACACAGCTAATTTGGAAGAAATAAATATGATTGCCTCCCATCTGGCCTTGGTAGCGGGTGTGCTGTGGCGTGCGGCTGTGGTAGACCTTCCTCCCTCTGACTCTCTAGCCTCCACCGCCATGCCTCTGTGGTGGTGATGTCATTATTCACTGTGACATGCACTGGTTTGCATCATATTATCAGAAGTTTAAATACAAGTTTAATAACCTTTACTGGTTGAATCAACATTGTTTCAACAAAATGTGTCAATGTATTGTAATGTGGAATCAATGTGGATAATACATTGGATTTGAAAAATGTGATCAACCAGTACTGTTTTCATCTAATTTCAACCAGCATTGTAAACATTGAAATTAGGGTAAAACTTCAACTTAAATACATTCACTTAACCTCTCAGGGATCATTGGGGCGCTAGCGACCCACTCCCGACACCACCAGGTAAAATGTAAAGCGCCAAATTCAAAATCCCAAAGTTGAATTATTAAAAATCCACCAATATACAAGTGTTTCATACTCATCAAAAGCTCTGTTTCTTGGCAATATCACAGCGTTGTCAGATTTCAAAAAGGCTTTACGGCNGACATGCACTGGTTTGCATCATATTATCAGAAGTTTAAATACAAGTTTAATAACCTTTACTGGTTGAATCAACATTGTTTCAACAAAATGTGTCAATGTATTGTAATGTGGAATCAATGTGGATAATACATTGGATTTGAAAAATGTGATCAACCAGTACTGTTTTCATCTAATTTCAACCAGCATTGTAAACATTGAAATTAGGGTAAAACTTCAACTTAAATACATTCACTTAACCTGACTAACAAATTGTTAGATCAATTTAATTTCAACATAATCATTAAAACGATGTACACTACCGGTCAAAAGTTTTAGAACACCTACTCATTTAAGGGTTTTTCTTTATTTGTACTATTTTCTACATTGTAGAATAACAGTGAATACATCAAAACTATGAAATAACACATATGAAATTAAGTAGTAACCAAAAAAGTGTTAAACAAATCAAAATGTATTTTATATTTGAGATTCTTCAAATAGTCACCCTTTGCCTTGATGATGGCTTTGCACCCTCTTGGCATTTTCTCAACCAAGGCAGCAGCTACTCTTCCTGGGGTCCAGCAAAATTACGTCAGTTATACAATTTAAAAACATTACAATACATTCACAACAGATTAAGTGTGTGCCCTCAGGCCCCTACTCTACTACCACATATCTACAACACAAAATCCATATGTACGTGTGTGTATAGTCCGTATGTTATTGTGTGTTTGTATGCATGTGTCTGTGTCTATGTCTATGTTTGTGTTGCTTCACAGTCCCCGCTGTTCCATAAGGTGTATTTTTATCTGTTTTTTTATCAAATTTTACTGCTTGCATGAATTACTTGATGTGGAATAGAGTTCCATGTATTCATGGCTCTATGTAGTACTCTGCGCCTCCCATAGTCTGTTCTGGACTTGGCGACTGTGAAGAGACCTCTGGTGGCATGTCTTGTGGGGTATGCCTGGATGTCTGAGCTGTGTGCCAGTAGTTCAAACAGACAGCTCGGTGCATTCAACATGTCAATACCTCTCACAAATACAAGTAGTGATGAAGTCAGTTTCTCTTCCACTTTTAGCCAGGAGAGATTGACATGCATATTATTAATGTTAGCTCTCTGTGTACATCTAAGGGCCAGCCGAGCTACCCTGTTCTGAGCCAATTGCAATTTTTCTAAGTCCCTCTTTGTGGCACCTGACCACATGCCTTGTTGATAGTGCTATTAGAACAGCGCTTTATTAGGGACAGACTTCTCCCCATCTTAGCTACTGTTGTATCAATATGTTTTGATCATGACAGTTTACAATCCAGGTGTCATGTGTGCTCCCTCAACGGCCTCTAGATCACCAGGCTGCTCTTTATGGCGCACACCTGTCACCAGCGTTACGTGCATAATGACACTCACCTGGACTCCATAACCTCCTTGATTACCTACCCTTTATATGTCACTCCCTTTTGTTTCTTCCCCAGCACTGTTCGTGTTTCTTGTTTTGTTCATTTATTTATTAAATGTATTCACTCCCTGAACTTGCTTCCAAACTTTCAGCGTACATCATTAAACCATGGTTACTCCTAGCAGTTTAGTCTCCTCAACTTGCCCAATTTCCACATTATTCATTACAAGATTTAGTTGCAGTTTAGTGAATTATTTGTCCCAAATGCAATGCTTTTAGCTTTTGAAATATTTAGGACTAATTTATTCCTTGCCACCCATTATGAAACTAACTACAGCTCTTTGTTAAGTGTTGCAGTCATTTCAGTCACCGTATAGTGTTGAGTCATTCGCATACATAGACGCTTTGCTAAAAGTCAGTGACATGTCGTTAGTATAGATTGAAAAAAAAGTAAGGGGCCTAAACAGCTGCCCTGGGGAATTCCTGATTATGTTGGATAGTCTTCCATTAAAGAACACCCTCTGTGTTCTGTTAGACAGGTAACTCTTTATCCATGATATAGCAGGTTGTGTAAAGCCATATCACTTTCATTTTTACAGCAGCAGACTATGATTGATAATGTCAAAAGCCGCACTGAAGTCTAACAAAACAGCCCCCGCAATCTTTTTAAAATCAATTTCTCTCAGTCATTTGTGTATGTGCTGTGCTTGTTGAATGTCCTTCCCTATAAGCGTGCTGAAAGTATTCTGTTAATTTGTTTACTGTAAAAAGCATTGTATCTGGTCAAACACCATTTTTTCCAAACGTTTACTAAGGGTTGGTAACAGGCTGATTGGTCGGCTATTCGAGTCAGTAAAGGGGACTAGACTATTCCTAGGTATGGGAATGACGTTTGCTTTCCTCCAGGCCTGAGGGCACACACTTTATAGTAGGCTTAAATTGAAGATATGGCAAATAGGAGTGGCAATATCATCCATTATTATGCTCTGTAATTTTCCATCCAAGTTGTCAGACCCTGGTGGCTTGTCATTGTTGATAGACAACAATATTTTTTCACCTCTTCCACACTCACTTTACAGAAATCAAATTTCAATTCTTGTCTTTCATAATTTGGTCAGATATACATGGATGTGTAGTGTCAGCGTTTGTTGCTGGCATGACATGCTAATCTTGCTAATCTTGCAAATGACAAAATCATCAAAGTAGTTGGAAATATCAGTGGGTTTTGTGACGAATGAGCCATCTGATTCAATGAAAAGGCGTAGTTTGCCTTTTTGCCCAAAATTTCATTTAAGGTGCTCCAAAGCTTTTTACTATCATTATTTATGTCATTTATCTTTGTTTCATAGTGTAGTTTCTTCTTCTTTTTATTCAGTTCAGTCACATGATTTCTCAATTTGCAGTACGTTTGCCAATCAGTTGTGCAGCCAGACTTATTTGCCCTTTCTTTTGCATCATCCCTCTCAACCATACAATTTGTAAATTCCTCATCAATCCACAGGTATTGAACAGTTTTTACAGTAATTTTCTTGAAGGGTGCATGCTTATTAGTAACTGGGATAAGCAATTTCATAAATGTGTCAAGTGCAGCGTTTGGTTGCTTCTTATAACACACCACGGACCAACAAATATTCTTTACATCAACAACATAGGAATCACTACAAAACTTATTGTATGACCTCTTATAAACTATATTAGGCCCAGCCTTTGGAACCTTGTTTTTCCTAGATATGGCTACTATATTGTGATCACTACATCCGATGGATTTGGGTACTGCTTTCAAGCAAATTTCTGCAGCATTAGTAAAGATGTGATCAATACATGTTGATGATTTCATTCCTGTGCTGTTTGTAACTACCCTGGTAGGTTGACTGATAACCTGAACCAGGTTGCAGGCACTTGTTACAGTTTGAAGCTTTCTCTTGAGTGGGCAGCCTGATGAAAGCCAGTCAATATTTAAATCACCCAGAAAATATACCTCTCTGTTGACATCACTTACATTATCAAGCATTTGATTGTGGTAATGTACAGGAACTCATGTATTTTTCTTCACCCGACCTAGAGTACATCACAATCAAATGCAGACTGCATTACCTCCCAAGAGAATTGTCTTTGGTTATCGTCACAGCCATGTATATTCCCCCTCAAGCCGATACCACGACGGCCCTCAAGAAACTACACTGGACTTGGGGCAAACTGGAAACCACTTATCCTGAGGCCGCATTTATTGTAGCAGGGGATTTTAACAAAGCAAATCTGAGGAAAACGCTACCAAAGCTCTTTGTCTAATTTTATTATTGAATTGAATGGTATCAGTTAATATGGGAAGGGAGAAATCCTATGTATTCTGTGCCAGGATCAGGGAACTCCTGTTGTATACGGGACACCACACAGGAAGGTATGACCACTCTGACATGTTTGCCAAAGTAGCCCCATTACCACAAGACAAAATGCCGATAGGCACAGTATCTGTATCGGCTTGGAATGACAACAAAAGATGAAAGGTGCACATTGTAATATTAGCAGAACACTGCTTCTATGGTATTATATAAAGGGTTATTTATTCTACATGGACCTGTTACTACATTTGCAAGTTATTAAAACACTTAGTTTAGAATATCTACATACATTCAGCAAAGTATTCTTCTCATATTACTCTGTAGGCTACTGACCTATTCAAAACTTCCCCCAGCGTCTTACCATACACCTGCCTGTAGTTATTGAACTCAACCTGCAGGAGTTTTTTTTGTATGGGCTGAGTTGGGGGAAACAGCTGCAAGGTACTGACAGATGGGTGTGTCTTGGTAGTGTCAANGATGTCTGATAAATGCATGTTCAAATTAACATGCAAAGATCACAGGTCTGTAATAATCTGCGCAGAATCTTGAACAGCATTGATCACCTGCACTATTCAAATTCAAATGTATTTATAAAGCCCCCCTTACATCAGCTGATGTCACAGAGTGCTGTACAGAAACCCAGCCTAAAACCCCAAACAGCAAGCAATGCAGGTGTAAAAGCACGGTGGCTAGGAAAAACTCCCTAGAAAGGCCAAAACCTAGGAAGAAACCTAGAGAGGAACCAGGCTGTGAGGGGTGGCCAGTCCTCTTCTGGCTGTGCCGGGTGCAGATTATAACAGAACATGGACAAGATTTTAAAATGTTCATAAAACTATGCACTTTTAATGTAATCTCAACTACAATCCAGGTCACTTGGTTGTGCTATTAGATGAAGCACAGTGATAACACATTACGTTTTTTATAAATACTAAATATCTGACATTGTATTCCCATTTGAACCTTTTTGTGCTTTTAAATGGTTCAAATCGCAGCAATAACACATTTGAATGACAACTAAACCAAATATCTGACATTGTTTTTCAATTGGAATTTGGTTGTGCTTTTAAATGGTTGAAAGCATAATGATAATACATTGGGAATTCACCAAACTTCTGGCTGTCTTTTTCAGTGGGTGAATAAAGGTTGACATCTCGTTGATCAATGTCTCAACCAAAAATGACCCACATTTCCACGCCTTTTTCTAAAATGTTGGAGAACACATTGGGAAGGATTCTTAGTCCTTCTCCGAACAGAATCCTTTCAGATCCTTGATATCCTTCGTTTGCGCTTATCGACTGCCCTCAATTCAAACCACAGGTTTTTAATCGCTTTCAAGTCCAGAGACAGATGGTCATTGCAAAATGTTGATTTTGTGGCCAATTAACCATTTCTTTGTGGATTTGATGTGTGCTTGGGGTTATTGTCTTGCTGGAAGTTCCACTTGCGGCCAAGTTTCAGCCTCCTGGCAGAGGCAACAAGGTTTTTGGCTAAAATGCCCTGGTATTGGGTAAAGTTCATGATGTCGTTGACCTTAAGAATGTGTGCATGCGTGCGTGGGCACACGTGCATATGTGTATGTGGAGACTGGCGAGTAGCCTAGCGCAGGCAGCAGTGGGTGAATCCCAGCGGACGTACAGTAGCCACACCTTCTCCTCCCAACAGGGGAATGTTCTGTCCTTCTGTCCCGGGAGGAGATACAGGTGCATGCTGGTCAAAACACACTCCACGCTACACTATCTCACGTAGCAAGACACCCTAACTGTCAAAGTTCTCCGTGATGCCGGTAAGGCAGAGTCAGGCGCAGGACAACGAATGAGTTTTCAAATGTTTTACTCAATATTTCCAAAACTACATGAGTGGGGGAAAAACCAAACACTTGAATACACGGAAACAAAGAAACACAAACAATCACGCACAAAAAACATGAGGGGAACAGAGGGTTAAATAAGGAACATGTAATTATGGGATAGAAACCAGGTGTGTATAATGAAGACAAAAAAACATAGAAAATGAAAAGTAGATTGGAGGTAGCTAGAAGACCGGTGACTTCGACCGGAAACGCCACCCGAGCAAGGAGAGGGACCAACTTCGGCTGAAGTTGTGACAATACCCCCACTTTGACGCGCGGCTCCAGCAGCGTGCCGACACCGGCCTGGGGGACGACCCGGAGGACGAGGCGCAGGAAGATCCTGGTGGAGACGGTGAAACTCCCGCAGCAACGAAGGGTCTAGGATGTCTCTCACCGGCACCCAGCATCTCTCCTCCGGACCGTACCCCTCCCACTCCACGAGGTACTGGAGGCCCCCTGGCCGACGTCTAGAGTCCATAATGGCTCGAACAGTATACACCGGGGCCCCCTCAATGTCCAGAGGAGGCGGAGGAACCTCCCGTACCTCAGACTCCTGGAGTGGACCAGCCACCACCGGCCTGAGGAGAGACACATGGAACGAGGAGTTAATACGGTAATCTGGGGGAAGCTGTAACTTATAACATACCTCGTTCAATCTCCTCAGGACTTTAAAGGGCCCCACATACCACGGACCCAGCTTCCGGCAGGGCAGGTGGAGGGGCAGGTTTTGGGTCGAGAGCCAGACCCTGTCCCCTGGTGCGAATACCGGGGCCTCACTGCGGTGGCGGTCGGCACTCGCCTTCTGCCGCCTCACGGCTCGTTGTAGTTGCACATGGGCGGCCTCCCAGGTCTCCTCCGAGCGCCTAAACCATTCATCCACTGCAGGAACCTCGATCTGGCTCTGATGCCACAGTGCCAGAACCGGCTGGTATCCCAGTACGCACTGGAAAGGGGAGAGACCAGTGGAGGAGTGGCGGAGTGAATTTTGGGCCATCTCTGCCCAGGGGGTGAAAATTGCCCACTCCCCCGGCCGTCCTGGCAATAGGACCGCAGAAACCTACCCACATCCTGGTTGACTCTTTCCACCTGCCCGTTACTCTCGGGGAGAAAACCTGAGGTCAGGCTGACCGAGACCCCCAGACGTTCCATAAATGCCCTCCAAACCCTGGACGTGAACTGGAACTTAGAAAACTGGTCCACAATGACCAGGATCGTGGTGTTACCCTGTGACGGCGGAAGATCCGTCAAAAAGTCCACCGACAGGTGTGACCAAGGCCGCTGTAGAACGGGTAGGGGTTGTAACTTCCCTCTGGGCAGATGCCTAGGCGCCTTGCACTGAGCGCACACCAAGCAGGAGGAAACATAAACCCTCACGTCCTTAGCTAAAGTGGACCACCAGTACTTCCCACTAAGACAACGCACCGTCCGACCGATGCCAGGATGACCAGAGGAGGGTGACGTGTGGGCCCAATAGATCAGACGGTCGCGGACAGCAGACGGAACGTACATAAGCCCAGCTGGACACTGAGGTGGAGTGGGCTCTGTACGTAACGCCCGCTCTATGTCCGCGTCCAACTCCCACACCACCGGTGGCACCAGGCAAGAGGCCGGAAGTATGGGAGTAGGATCTATGGACCACTCCTCTGTGTCAAACATCCGGGACAGTGCGTCTGCCTTAGTGTTCTGGGAATCTGGTCTGTAAGACAGGGTGAAAACAAAATGGGTGAAAAACATGGCCCACCTTGCCTGGCAAGGGTTCAGTCTCCTCGCTGCCCGGATGTACTCCAGATTGCGGTCGTCGGTCCAGATGAGAAAAGGGTGTTTAGCCCCCTCAAGCCTCCACACCTTCAGAGCCCTGACGACAGCCAATAGCTCCCGGTCCCCCACATCATAGTTGCGCTCCGCCGAGTTGAGCTTCTTCGAAAAGAAGGCACAGGGGCGGAGTTTAGGTGGCGTACCCGAGCTCTGAGACAGCACAGCTCCTATCCCAGCCTCGGACGCGTCCACCTCCACGATAAATGCCAAAGAGGGATCCGGATGAGCCAGCACGGGAGCCAAGGTAAACAGAGCCTTCAGGTGACCAAAAGCCCCGTCCGCCTCAGCTGACCACTGTAGTCGCACCGGTCCCCCCTTCAGCAGTGAGGTAATGGGAGCCGCTACCTGACCAAAGCCCCGGATAAACCTCCGGTAGTATTTGGCAAATCCTATGAACCGCTGCACTTCCTTTACCGTGGTGGGAGTCGGCCAATTACGCACGGCTGAAATGCGGTCACTCTCCATCTTCACCCCTGACGAGGAAATGCGGTACCCTAGGAAGGAGACGGACAGTTGGAAGAACAGACATTTCTCAGCCTTGACGAACAGGTCATGCTCCAACAGTCGACCAAGCACCTTGCGCACCAGGGACACATGCTTGGTGCGTGTAGCAGAGTAAATCAGAATGTCGTTGATATACACCACTACACCCTGCCCGAGCAAGTCCCGGAAAATCTTGTCTACAAATGCCTGGAAAACTGATTGAGCATTCATTAACCCGTATGGCATGACGAAGTACTCATAGTGCCCTGAGGTGGTACTAAATGCAGTCTTCCACTCGTCTCCCTCCCGGATACGCACCAGATTGTATGCGCTCCTGAGATCCAAATTTGTGAAGAAGCGCACCCCGTGCATTGACTCAATCGCACTGGCTATGAGAGGCAGCGGGTAGCAGTACCTCACAATGATCTGATTGATACCTCGATAGTCAATACACGGGAGCAGACCTCCATCCATCTTCTTCACAAAAAAATAAACTTGAGGAGGCAAGTGAAGGAGGGCCGAATGTATCCCTGCCCCAGAGATTTGGAGACATATGTTTCCATAGCCTCCGTCTCCTCCTGTGACAGAGGATACACGTGACTCCTGGGAAGTGCTGCGTCTACCAGGAGATCTATCGCACAATCCCCCCGTCGATGGACAAAATCCTGTGCGCTCCTCGTCCCCTGTCTGAGGTGGAACAAGCGTTCACCCGCCGCTCTACCCTCAGGTGGATGATCGAATACTGCCCCGAAACGGCGGGTGAACTCCTCGTAGTGGTCCAATGCCGCTCCTTCCTCTCCCCATACGGCGTCGGCCCACTCCAGGGCTTTCCCGGATAGACAGGAGACGAGGCCGAACACGCTCTCGCGTCCCGAAGGAGCCGGGTGAACGGTCGCCAGGTAGAGCTCCATCTGGAGTAGGAACCACTGACACCCGGCAGCCGTCCCATTATACTCCCTTGGGAGCGCGAGCCGAATCCCACTGGGACCAGGTGATGGAGGGGTGGACAGTTGTGTGGGTTGTGGAGTGGGAGGTTGTGTTGATGGTAGAGGCGCTGAAAATCCTCCTCTCTCCCATCGCTCCATGCTCTGCAGCACGCTATCCATGGCTGTGCCAAGAGTCTGCAACATTGTCGCATGCTGCTGAAGGCGCTCCTCGACTTGTAGAGGAGGGCTGGGTGATCCTGCTGACTCCATGGGTGGTGCGTGATTCTGTCAAAGTTCTCCGTGATGCCGGTAAGGCAGAGTCAGGCGCAGGACAACGAATATGAGTTTTCAAATGCTTTACTCAATATTTCCAAAACTACATGAGTGGGAAAAAACCAACCACTCAAATACACGGAAACAAAGAAACAAACAATCACGCACAAAAAACATGAGGGGAACAGAGGGATAAATAAGGAACATGTAATTATGGGATAGAAACCAGGTGTGTATAATGAAGACAAAAAAACATAGAAAATGAAAAGTAGATCGGCGGTAGCTAGAAGACTGCCGAACGCCACCCGAGCAAGGAGAGGGACCAACTTTGGCTGCTCACACCCTAACCTCCTCACACCCTCCCCTACCTTTATAGTACCCCTGCTACCAAAGCCGGGCGCCGAAGACGTGGATGTTGATTAAGGCAGCCCCCCGCACCTCTTTGATTCAGCGCGGTTGGGTTAAATGCGGAAGACACATTTCAGTTGAATACATTGTTGGGACAACTGACTAGGTATCCACCCCCTTTCCATGCAACTTATTATATTTTTACTTATTTAGGCTTGCCATTATAAAGGGGTGAATACATATTGACTCAAGATATTTCAGATATAAAATGTTTATTAATTTGTAAACATTTCAAAACACATAATTCCACTTTGACATTATGGAGTATTGTGTGTAGGCCAATGACAGTAAATCTCAATGGAATAAAACAATCAAATGTGTGTGGAGAGGTTGGTTTTGCAGGTTTACTCTCTAGATCAGGGCTCTCCAAACCTGTTCCTGGAGAGCTACCATCCTGTAGGTTGGACACCCCTGCTCTAGATTGTCGTACTGCATGTGCTTCGTTGCTATCTTGCCATGGCTTTGTCGAGGTAGATTGTAAGTTAAACTTGTAAATCAGTCTTGGTCAAAAGATAGACTAATAAAGGAAATAGAGGAAATAACAGCACAGGTAGATGGCAATAAAACTGCTATAGAGGAAAAACAAAAAGATTGAGGACCTTATTCAAGAACAATCAAGTGTAATTTATTACAAAAATAAAGTGAATTGGATGGAAAATTGTGAAAAATGCACAGAATATTTCTTGACTCTTCAACATAGAAATGCTACCAAAAGTAATTTACAGAAACTCATTACAAACGAAGGACTCATCCATGATTCACAAAATTATATTTTGAAAGAGGAAGCAAAATATTTTAAGCATATGTTTACTTTTCAATCTCCTCCATCTCCACTGAAAGATGTTAACTGTAAGGACTTCTTTCCTAATAATAATAATAATAATCTAAAATGAACAAATGTACAGAAAGACTTGTGTGAAGGCGATCTAAGAGAGGAGGAACTTCTTGAGGCAATTAAATCCTTTCAGTCTGGAAAAACACCAGAGCTTGATGGTATACCAGTAGAGGTATATCAGACATTTTTTTATGTCCTCAAAGATCCATTATTAGCATGTTTTAACTACTCCTATGAAAATGGTAGACTATTGTGTACTCAGCAAGGCCTGATTTCATTACTACTGAAACAGGATCCAGGTGGTTGGTTAGTTAAAATTGACAAGATTCTGCAACCGGTCTATTTATGGAAAAATTACATTGATTAACTCTTTGGTCCTATCACAGTTTACTTACTTCCAATGAGAGTACCAGCTGTTCCGGACGACTGTGTGATCACACTCTCCGTAGCCGATGTGAGTAAGATCTTTAAACAAGTCAACATTCACAAGGACGCAGGGCCAGACGGATTACCAGGATGTGTACTCCGAGCATGTGCTGACCAACTGGCAAGTGTCTTCACTGACATTTTCCACCGGTCCCTGACCGAGTCTGTAATAACTACATGTTTCAAGCAGACCACCATAGTCCCTGTGCCCAAGAACACCAAGGTAACCTGCCTAAATGACTACCAACCCGTAGCACTCACGTCTGTAGCCATGAAGTGCTTGAAAGGCTGGTCATGGCTCACATCAAGAACATCCTCCCGGATACCCTAGACCCACTCCAATTCGCATACCGCCCCAACAGATCCACAGATGACGCAATCTCAATCGCACTCCACACTGCCCTTTTCCACCTGGACAAAAGGAACACCTATGTGAGAATGCTGTTCATTGACTACACCATAGTGCCCACGAAGCTCATCACTAAGACCCTGGGACTAAACAACTGTATCCTGGACTTCCTGACGGGCCACCCTCAGGTAGTAAGGGAAGGCAACAACACGTCTGCCAAGCTGATCCTCAACACTGGGGCCCCTCAGGGGTGTGTACTTAGTCCCCTCCTGTACTCCCTGTTCACCCACGACTGTGTGGCCAAACACGACTCCAACACCATAATTAAGTTATACCAGACGTCAGAGGAAGGCCCTACAAATTGCCAGACTCCAGCTACCCTAGTCATAGACTGTTCTACCCCCCAAGCCATAATACTTCTGAACAGCTAATCAAATGGCTACCCGGACTATTTGCATTGACCCCCTGTATACAGCCTCATTACTGATATTTTATTTTTGCTCTTTCATTTATATATATATTTTACTCTTCAGTTTATTTAGTAAATACCTTCTTAACACTTATTTTTCTTAAAACTACATTGTTGGTTAAGGGCTTGTAAGTAAGCATTTCACTGTAAGGTCTACACCGGTTGTATTCTGTGATTTAGTAATGGCGCCGCCTACTCCAGACGACTCATTTTTTAAATCATATGAGCAAAAGATATTTCACTTTATTTGGAACACCAAGCCAGACAAAATTAAACATGCCTATGTACCGATACCATGATACATGGTATATGAACCGATACAAAAAACAATACTTGATTCAACAGTTCGAGTTTTTCCAATTTGAATTATTATACAATAATTCTTTCCAAAAACAGAATGAGATATATATATATATGCACCCAAAAATCTCAGCTCTGCATATTTTGCTGTGAAGAGACATGTAGCTTCTGGTCACAGGTTCAGGAATGTAAACCAGACAGGATGCTTTCAATTGTGCATCTGTAAAGGTTTGTGAGGGTTTTAGGTGACAAGCCAAATTTCTTTAGCCTCCTGAGGTTGAAGAGGCTCTGTTACGCCTTATTCACCAATTGTCATTTTTCACAACTTTAGAAGTATGCTTGGGGTCATTGTCCATTTGGAAGACCCATTTGCGACCAAGCTTTAACTTTCTGACTGATGTCTTGAGATGTTGCTTCAAAATTTCCCTTCCTCATGATGCCATCTATTTTGTGAAGTGCACCAGTCCCTCCTGCAGCAAAGCACCCCCACAACATGATACTGCCACCCCCATGCTTCATGGTTGGGATGGTGTTCTTCGGCTTGCAAGCCTCCCCCTTTTTCCTCCTAACATAACGATGGTCATTATTGCCAAACAGTTCTATTTTTGTTTCATCAGACCAGAGGACATTTCTCCAAAACGTACGATCTTTGTCCCCATGTGCAGTTGCAAACCGTAGTCTGGCTTTTTTATGGTGGTTTTGGAGCAGTGGCTTCTTCCTTGCTGAGCGGCCTTTCAGGTTATGTCGATATAGAACTTGAGTTACTGTGGGTATAGATACTTTTGTACCGGTTTCCTCCAGCATCTTCACAAGGTTTTTTGCTGTTGTTTGCACTTTTCACACCAAAGTACATTCATCTCTAGGAGACAGAACGCGTCTCCTTCCTCAGCGGTATGACGGCTGCGTGGTCCCATGGTGTTTATACTTGCGTACTATTGTTTGTAGAGATGAACGTGGTACCTTCAGGCGTTTGGAAATTGCTCCCAAGGATGAACCAATTCTAAAATTTTCTGAGGTCTTGGCGGATTTATTTTGATTTTCCCATGATGTCAAGCAAAGAGGCACTGAGTTTGAAGTTAGGCTTTGAAATACATCCACAGGTACACCTCCAATTGACTGAAATGTCATCAATTAGCCTATCAGAAACTTAGTGTATGTAATCTTCTGAACCACTGGAATTGTAATACAGTGAATTATAAGTGAAATAATCTGTCTGTAAACAACTTGTGTCATGCACTAGTTTTAATGACTCCAACCTAAGTGTATGTAAACTTCCGACTTCAACTGTATAATAAATAGCAACAGTGGTTGGCTGGAAACGAACTAAGATTACTGATGACAAAAACAATGAATTCCTGAAATGGATAGCCTAGCCTCTACTCCTGATACCTTATTGGCGTATTTAAAAGCAAACAATGCCTTGGGAAGATTGATTGCAGACATAAGAAATATGTGATAGGCCTATATATTTTAAACTCTTCTCCATAGTCAATCCAGGGTTAAAATGAATCTACTGTGTAATGGTTTTAATGCATTATCCTTGTTGGACCCTGCAAACAGACTGTCTTTGTATTGAGAGTGAGGGACGAAGAAACATGGTTAACACCCACACACTGCATTCATTTGGACACAAAATCTCTGTATGATCACAAACCTGGGAAATACAAAAACAGTTTACACAAGAGCCACTTTAACGTTCAAACACATTGCCTGAAAAGCACATATCACTAGTGACTGAATGAGGGAGTTCTGGGCATTGTTATGGTAAGAGGATATGTACAGTAGCTCGGGGCTATGCAAAGGTAGTAGTTAGTTGTGCACAGAGACTTAGTGTGTTTCTGTTTGTGCTTGTTAGCTCATACTACCTCTCGGGTGGTTTTCTATGTGCATGGTGAGGTAATGGCCAGGTGTTTTTTACTCACACATTCACCAACTGTGCAGTTACTTTACCATCCAAATTATGTCTACTATACCTGAACACTTTTACTGTAAAATAATGTTCCACATTTGATATTTACTCATCCATACTTGACACCAGAAAGAAACAGAGCACAGCATTTAGTTAGCAGGAAAGGAAACAATGCTTGAATATAAGATACTTAATGCCACACCCTTAAAACACTGCAGATTAAAGCAGAGTTTGAGCTCATTTCCATACTGCCTGTAGAGTGCCCTCCTGGTAAAAACCTTGAGTACTGTGTACCTTCCTTAGCATGTGTCAGGAAACACAGCACTTATCTTTCCCCTTTTGCAGCTGTTTGCACTCACAACTCTGGAATGCTTTGAATGAGTGCCATTCCTGTAACTGGTGTAGTTGAACCAAAGAGCTTGTTCACTGACCATTGGCTATATGTCAAAATATTATTTTGGATGGTTCGGAGCTATGGAATCATTTGACTATTGCGCCAGGGATTTCTATCCGAATCCTTGCTGGGATTAAATTGGACAGGAACATTCTGTCATGTCTATATTCCCAAATAGAGCGGCAGATGAATTAACTTTAAATTGGAAAGTATTTCAAAATCAATTCATCTTCAAGGTCATTCTGCCACCTTCGAAATTCCCAGTTAGCCTTTTCTCACCTCTTAAAGAGTAAAATTTGGACACTCAACAATGGCTGCTGCATATAATGTCTCATCTGCATGAGCTGACAGAGAATAGAGAGCTTGTTAATGTATAGAGGTGTAAAGTCTTGCCTGTGTGGCATGGTTGGTGCTGGCTGTGGCATGATGACCTGTCTGCTTGTGTTTGAATCTGCAATGAGTGTGCACTTCTACATTTCATGACCCTGAATCTCTGCTGCCCAAATACCTCCACATTCCTCAGTCTCTGGAGTTTAAAGGACCTCAATCGAGAAAGGAAAACAGCAATGCAATACATTTTATTCAGCTGTACATCATGAAAAATGTTGATAATGTCCTAACAAGTGCAATACTAGAGAGAGAAATTAGCAAGTGCTTTAATAATCACATTATATTAAATAGGAATAAAGACATCTAAAAACAACCATAGCAACACTGTGCAGTGGGAGGAAAGTGGAAACAAATGTGATTAAAATATAACCAGCAGAAAGGATATAGATATGTATATATAGCCTAGTTACTACCAGTCAAAATGTGTCTGTTTAGTTGGAGTTTTACGTACCATCCTTTTTTGCTCAAGGAAGGGAACATTTTATATTACAGAGAGCCCGCTCACAAACCCCGTCTGAGTCATGATTCTCAATCCATGGAACGTTGAACTGCATGAAAAGGAGTAAAAACAAATAATCGGACACTGCGTTGCAGGGGCATGCGTGGTGGCAGATTGTGGGTCGTCATGACTGAGTCATGAATGGTGTAGAAGTCTGGACAGTACCATGGAGGGGGTTGCAGGCAGGCTGGAGCACCCCGGAACTAAAGAGTTGTTCGTGCATATCTTGCTCTTGACAAGTCATAATGCCTCAGTCACTGTGGGGCCCTGGCTTACATAGCAGTCCTCTTAAATGTCTGAGTTGAGGCTGAGGTTGGCCAACCTGGGGTCCGAGTTGATCTCATACCTGTAATGGTAGCCTTCCATGTGGTCCCTGCACGCGTCCCGAATATTGTATATCCACCGCTTGATCCCCTTCCTGTTGAGGTAGAGGACCAGCAGAAAGATCACTCCGATCAAGGCCAGCACCATGCCCAGGAAGACATACGAAGTCTCCAGAACACCTTTTATTTCACCTGAAAAGGTACACTCCAACTCTTTTATCTGGAGCAACGGTAACTGCCGCAGAACCTCAGGGTCAGAACATGTCATATTCTGCTTGTCTGTGACCTGCTCAGAGCTCTTCAGCCAGGCCACAAGGTCCTCGATATTGCAGTCACAGAGCCAAGGGTTTCCTGCCAGATGCACCTGAAGCCCAGGCTTGAGGCTGAAGTCCATCAGTGTAGTGTTGGGCAGTTCCCTCAGGGCATTGTCCCTCAAGTCTAACTCACGGAGCCGAGGAACACTCAGCGTCCCGTTCCGGATGAAAATGAGGGAGTTGTTTTGTAGGTTGAGGATGGTGAGGTTGGAGAGGCGGGAGAACATGCCCTCAGGGAGGACCACCAGGTCATTGTTAGACAGGTCTAAGCGGGTAAGTTGAAGGGCACCGCCACTCCGTAGCAGGCTGAAGAGCTCATCCATGGAAGTATGGTTGTAAAAAGCCCTGCTGAGGTTAAGGTCCAGCAGTTTGTTGTAATCAGGGAAGGCTTGAGCACTAAATTGCAGAATCCTGTTGTTACTCAAGTCTAGCAGCCTGAGATTTGGCAAGTTGTTGAATACATTGTGGTCCACCAGCTCCACCTGGTTTCCTGTGAGATACAAGTCTGTTAACTGCTCAAGAGGCACAGGGAAAGACCCAGCTGTGAGATGGGAAATGTTGTTCCCAGTAATGAACAGGGTTTTAGTGTTTGCTGGCAATGGCTGTGGAACCGCGAATAAGCCCTGGTTCAAACATTTGACCGTGGATGTGAAACAGACGCATTTGTCAGGACAGGCTGAATTTGAAATAAGGACAGCAAAGAAAAACCACAAACGAAGCAGAGTCGTATTCTCTCGGGTTTCTTCAAGTTTACAACATAACAATGAGCTCACAAAACGCATTTTTTCACCCGTGGATCCAATTAATCTGATAGATGAAACGAAGCACAGCGCGTAAAACGTGCACAAATGTTTTTTTCCCCCCCCGAGTCAATCCACCTTCAAGTCCCTGTCCTCCACATGCAAAATGCTACTTTTCACCCTTTTTCCTGAAGGAAATAGCTCCACTTCCGATTTAAACTGGGTGGCAACGATTACATTCATTAGCTAAACAGCATCCTCGCATACATTTACGAAGGGAAAAGTTTTTGTTGACAACCAGTCTCTCACCATGCTCCTCGTGTTAGTTGGGCTTTCAAATCCGGTTGATGCTCGTTTTGTCGCACAGTTCTCACTAAAATGTATTCGCACACGCTCGAGTTAGCCTTTGAAGTGAAGTGCGTAAACAGCCATTAGATTTCGAGGAGTCCAATAATGCCCAGAAAACACGATACAATGTTCGAACAAAAGTATCTGGACACACTTGGTGGAACGATGCTTCCCTCGAAGCAACAGAATAGACCTTTCTCCAAGTGGGCTATGCGAAAAATGAGTCCGCGACGGCCAAACCACTGCAAGGCTTAGGCTATACCATGTTCCATTACAATAGGTGAGCAATGACACTTTTGTAACTTAATGTTGTCATTCAACAAATTAAATATTTGTTATATATCCTTATTATTGCTCACATTTTTTATTTCCTTTAATTAAATGTATATACAATCACAGTACGTGCAGTCTCTATTGGGCATTTCACTGTCAAGAAAATGCTATGGGTGTGAACCAAATAAACCACTGCTTCATAGCAGAAGTAGCCTAGTTTGATCTAATGAAAGGTTTTCGATACAAAATAAAATACATCATCAACTATACTCAATTATTGGAAAGTGTAAACAAGTATTGCATATTATTTAATATCATGAGTTACATCTCAGATACATTGTAGAGATCAGGGCCACTCAGCCAATGTGCTGGAGAGCTAAGCGAATGCAATTTTAAACCTCATAACACAAGAACCCATTAGTCTCAGACTTTATGATTCAATTGAAAGATTATTGTAAAGTGAAAATCCATCACTTTGGTTGTGTAATGCACTTCCTCATTTAATGTAGGCTATTTTGTGCTTTTAGAGGGGAATGACAATCAAAAGATCGAACATAATATGGGTGGTTTAATGTACTATAGCCCACTGGGCTGCGCTTTTTTGAATAGCCAGCAGTAAAATGTGAACATAGCCAGCCGTGGGATGTAGGGGTGCCGAGGGTGCTGCAGATAAATAAAAATATATATAATAATTAATAAAATATGACAATATTTTTTGTCCCACAAAATTAGTGAACAAGATCCCCCTCACTCGACAGCACCCCCAACCCAGAACATCTTCCCGCGGCCATACATGTGTTATTTTAGACAGTTGTCATTAATCTATATTAGCTAACAGCCGATATATAATCCTAATTGATTGATGAGGAGCACATAGTCCCCAGGGTCCAGGGCATAACACTGATGAAGTTCTGGGGTGGAGAGAAACCAATCACTGCTGTTAGTGTGAAGAAGGCTGTGTGTGTGTGATTGAGAGAGAGATAGTACATAGTTTATGCTATGTACTATTCATGCTCTTATACATGTAGTTACATTTACGTCATTTAGCAGACACTCTTATCCAGAGCGACTTACTGGAGCAATATGGGTTAAGTGCCTTGCTCAAGGGCACATCAACAGATTTTTCACCTAGTCGGCTCAGGGATTCAAACCTGTTGGTTACTGCCCCAACGCTCTTAACCGTTAGGCTACCTGCACTGTAATTACTCTAGTAACAACATAAAATATTAATTGATAAAAACCTATTAACATAACTTTTAGTGATCCATTGTAGTGTTTTTGTAATTACATAAGAGAAACTTACCCCCTTGTAAAATAGCTGAACTGCTGCTCACCAGATCTTCCGGTACCAAGAGTTAAGAACTTAAGCTGGTCCAAATAAAGGAGAGCAGCATAAAAATAGTTTATTTCCAAAACGGTATATCCACCAATTTATCACGTTTTTTTTCATCAGAAATAAATGTTTATGGGTACCTTTATGTGTGTGTGTAAAATATTACTGTTCTCAGATTTTTAATTAATAGATTTTAGATGTGTATTAAAATGTTTTTTGTTGTTGTTGCAAAACGCTATTTAAATATCCCATTGTTTAGCTGGAATAGAATGTCAGTATCCTGTATATTTAACATATAAATTCTACCCATAATAAATCTAGCCTCATGCTATAGCGTTTAGTTGGTCTCTTCCGAAATAGCCCCCTATTCCCTGTATTGTACACTACTTTTGACCAGAGCCCAGATCTCATATGACGGTTAAATATAGACCTATTTTTTCATATTTAAGTCACAAATACATTTGTACAGTTCTTTATTAAAAATGTAAATATGTGTCACATTTAACTGTGTAAAACTTTTTTTTATCAGAGTGAGGCGGACATAACACTACATGCCAAAAGTATGTGGAAACATGCTCGTCGAACATCTCATTCCAAAATCATCTGCATTAATATGGAGTTCCCTTTGCTGCTATAACAGCCTCAACTCTTCTGGGAAGGATTTCCTCTAGATGTTGAAACATTGATGCGGGGACTTCCTTCCATTCATCCACAAAAGCATTAGTGAGGTCGGTCACTGATGTTGGGCGATTAGGCCAGGCTCGCAGTCTGCGTTACAATTTATCCCAAAGGTGTTCGATGGGGTTGAGGTCAGGGCTCTGTGCAGGCCAGTCAAGTTATTCCACACCGATCTCGACTGGCCATTTCTCTATGGACCTCGCTTTGTGCACGGGGGCATTGTCATGCTGAAATAGAAAAAAACTGCCCAGGCTATTATTCCTCCTCCACCAAACTTTACAGTTGGCACTATGCATTTGGGCAGGTAGTTTTCTCTTAACATCCGCCAAACCCAGATTCGTCCATCGGACTGCCAGGTGGTGAAGTGTGATTCGTCAACCCAGAGAACGCATTTCCACTGCTCCAGAGTCCAATGGCGGCAAGCTTTATACCACTGCAGCGGACGTGGGGCATTGCACATGGTGATCATAGGCTTGTTTGCAGCTGCTCGGCCATGGAACCCATTTCATGTATCTCTTGACTAACAGTTCTTGTGCTGACGTTGCTTCCAGAGGCTGTTTGGAATTCGGTAGTGAGTGTTGCAACCGAGGACAAATTATTTGTACGTGCTACACGCTTCAGTGCTTGGCAGTCCCGTTCTGTGAGCTTGTGCGGCTGAGCTGTTGTTGCTCCTAGACGTTTCCACTTCACAATAAAAGCACTTACAGTTGACTGGAGTAGCTCTAGCAGGGCAGACATTTGAGGAACTGACTTGTAGGAAAACTGGCATCCTATGACGGTGCCACATTCAAAGTCACTGAGCTCTTCAGTAAGGCCATTCCACTGCCAATGTTTGTCTATGAAGATTGCATGGCTGTGTGCTCGATTTCATACACCTGTCAGCAACGGGTATGGCTGAAATAGCCAAATCCACTAATTTGAAGGGTTGTCCACATACTTTTGGGCATGTATTGTATCTCGTTTTGCAACAGTGTGCTTGTTTGTCTCCATGAAATAAAACCATCTAGTGATAGGTTTCAAACAAATGCATGTATGTCATTTAACAACCCCATGCCATGATTAGATGGTGAAAAAACACACCAATCTCCTTCCTACGTTCTTTAAACTAAAAAAGCGTATTTACCAACATTTCTGAAAATGGATATATAGCGTTTTGAATTGAAACTCTTCATAACTACACAGGCATAAATTTAGAAGAATAACCTAATTTAAAGTTTTACCAAAGTATGTACCAAAGTCTTTCTGACTGCACTCTTTCCTCACTAGTGGTGATTTCTAATGACTGGCCTCCTGATCTTAGTCAGCAGCAGAATTGTTCTCCTAGGATTAAGCAGAATAATGCTGCTATTGTAGCAAAAAAAATAAATGTGTGACTAGAGAAGGAAAGACTCATCAATATGTTTTTATGTGTCAAGCCCTGGTGTGAACCCAACGTCTAACCCTAGCTCCAACCTTGACCCCTTATCTATTCTTAACTGGAGCCCACGTGACCATCATTTGAAACTAAGAAATGTGGAGGAGAAATAATTTTTCCTTTTCAGGAACCTTAATGCATTTATTAATTGAAATCATGATGTATTATTTTCAAGTTGGAAACCAGTGGCCCAAGGGTCCCCCCCAAGACCAGAGATACCAGTGATGAGGGAAAAACGTATTGTGTTAATTAAACTAACAATACATCATGTAATTTGTCTACTCCCAGCTCATAACTCAGAATAGGTGTCACTTTTCGTTTATTAAAAGACAGCCTAGTTCTCCAAGCAGTGACGTCAATCATCGAGAGGAATTATTTTGACTGTGTGCCAATCATCTGTGACAGGGGGCGCTATCAGCGATTTACATATGTGGCTAGAAGATATACGTTTTCCTGTGACTGCTGCACATATCGGTGTTCATATTTTTAATGCAGTCATTCAGTTGTTGTGCCAAGTTTTCAATTTAAAGTGCTTAATCAACTCCACATTGACAAAACCAACCAGACCACTGAGGTTTGACCAGCTTTCGTATGGTAATTTAAGCGATTACAGTGATACCGTCCAATTAAAAACGGGATTGCAAGATCTCTCAACCAATCAGAAGTCTCCGTGTTGCCCAGCCTCCCTCCTTTTTTGGATCCTTACCTAACTGTGGAATAGCATCTGTTCTGCCCAAATATCCAGGTTTAATAAGAGCATTTAGCGATGTATATTTTTGAAACGATGACACAGTGGATGTGTACCATTGGAGCAAGCTTCATAACCACTTTCGTCTTCATCTAGCGACAGGTGAGAAAGTGAAATGTGATCGTGGCAAATCTATTTTGTCTGCAACTCGCTAGCATAGCTAATTTAACTAAACTAACGATGATGTGTCAGTAACATCATTCAGACCTCGGTGGTCACATCAGAGTAACAACCAACGATACATTGTCACCCGTGCCGTAAATAACACGTTTTATTTAGATTAAAGTATTTGAGAGATTGTCCAATATGTTAATGGTTTGTAGCTAATTTTCAGCTTTCCAAGTTCAAATGCTAGCTAGCTATCAATGTAGCAGGTAACTAGCCATGATTTTGAGAATGAACGCTTCATTCACTTGTAGGAAACTGTTAAATCATGTTGAAAAACGTTGGTGTACATGTATATAGCTAGTTGCAATACCACTGGATTACATTGTAGCTAGCAGCCCAGTGAATAAAAAAAAAAGGTAGGCCTAATGTCTGTTGCAATTCTCCTTAAGATAGTTTTCCTAACGTTAAGTATGTTTGTTAGCTAGCTAAGTAGGCTAGATGGAAGCAGCATCGACTGTATCCGCTACTAACTTAGCTACGTAGTTAATCAAGATATGTTAGCTATGTTCACTACAATGTGGACATTTAATGCATCTCACCGGTATTTTGCAGACCAATGCATCTTTGTTTAAATACCTTTTTATTATACTCATGTTTTTCACTTTCACAACTCCAAACTGTGCATGTTATGGAAACAGTCAGTGGCAAACTGTTGCAGTTGCATGTTCCTGTTTTGATATCCGTGTTTATTTTCGTGTTACTAAAACTTTTGTGCAGTATTTTTGGCCTGGAGTCAATAGACAGCCTAGCAGGGCTACTATTATAGTCAATTGATCCTTGCTGGTTGTCCCTGCATATTTGGGGTGCTGAACTGCACTTTGACCTCTTTTGACCGTTCAACATGGCTTGCTAGGTTTTAACCGTTTCATCTATGTAGCATAGTACAGTTAAAGAGCAAGATGGGTATGTTGGATTTTCCAGAGCATGTATTTGTTCTTGGCACTTTGAATAAGCCTGTTCTGTGGCATTGTGGACAGAAATTGAGTACATGTCAGGTTTATGTTGTGTAGCTATGAATACAGTTGTTTTGTCTGCCTTGCATGTGCTTCCAGTGTTTTACAACTAATGACTGTCCACCCTTTCTTCCCCAGGTTCCAAATACAATTATGGAGTTTTGAGAAGGGTTTTGTGTGTTTTGGGGGGAAAGGGGGCCTTTCCCCTCAATTTGGATGGACTATTTGAAGGGACTTTCTGGAGGGTTAATAAACTTGTTGCCTTTTGTAAAATATTGTATTTAAGGAAGAAAAAAAAAAGAAAAAAAACATTGGAGAAAAAAAAGGAGAAGTATTTTTTGAAATATTTATAGTATATTTGTATTTTATATAAGTATAGTATTTATAGACATTTATTTAATCAATTCCTGATGCCATTGTATGTTTCAAACACATTTGGTTGTGTTGAGCTTTGGGTTGACATGGTGGACTGAGACGACCTAAAACAAGGCCCTGGGGTTGCTAGGGTGCGGTGGAACCTCAACACAAGCACAATTCTAGCATCCCAAAACAATCTCCCACCTTTTTTTTCTATTTTCTTCAGAGAGTAGCTACTTAAAAAACATTATAATTTCAAAGTCATACTGACTTGACCTGAAGCGTTATCTTAGGGTTTGTTGTTGTACTGAAGGTTTGCTGTTTCAGTGTTTGTTTTAGAGTTGGGAGTGTGGGGGGAGCAGGGTCTCCGTGACCGCGGGGAGTTTACAGCAAGGTTTAGAAGTCACTCAGGATGAGCGTGGTGATGGCAACCCCAGACTGCACGCCAAAGTGCCGCTCCATGCGGCATGCAGATGAGGTGGTGGCGGCGCTGACGCAGGGTTCAGAGGGGCGCCTGCGGGCCTTCCTCAACACCCACTGCCACAACGCGGCCACACTGAGGGACGCCTTCGGACGCACGGCTCTGCACCTGGCCGCCTCGCTGGGCAAGAGGGCCCTGCTGGAGTGGCTGCTGGAGAGGAAGAGCGCTGACCTTATGGTGAAGGACAAGGAGTCTGGCTGGACCGCCCTGCACCGCAGCGTCTTCTACGGACACATCCACTGCCTCATGTCACTTGTTAAGGTGAGTCTCCCTCTGTGTTTCAGGGATTCAGAACTAATGTTGACATGACTGGGCCTCCTTTGGCCTCTACATACAGTGGCAAGAAAAAGTATGTGAACCCTTTTGTATTACCTGGATTTCTGCATAAATTGGTCTTCAAATTTGATCTGATCTTCATCTAAGTCAAAACAATAGACAAACACACAGTGTGCTTAAACTAATAACACACAAACAATTATACGTTTTCATGTCTCTATTGAACACACTGTGTTACTTTTCCCACCCTGCACTGTGAATGTTATGTGAACCCTTGGATTTAATAACTGGTTGACCCTCCTTTGGCAGCAATAACCTCAAACAAAAGTTTTCAGTAGTTGACCTGCACAACGGTCAGGAGGAATTTTTGGACCATTCCTCTTTACAAAACTGTTTCAGTTCAGCAATGTTCTTGGGATGTCTGGTTGAACCGCTCTCTTGAGGTCATGCCACGGCATCTCAATCGGTTGAGGTCAGGACTCTGACTGGGCCGCTCTAGATTCTGTTTTTTTTTTGCTGTGTTTTTTGGTTCGTTGTCCTGTTGCATCACCCAACTTCCGAGCTTCAATTGGCAGACAGATAGCATTACGTTCTCCTACAAAATGTATTTTCTTCATCTGATAGCAAGCTGTCCAGGCCCTGAGGCAGCAAACCAGCCCCAAACCATGATGCTGCCTTCACCGTACTTTACAGTTGGGATGAGGTTTTGATGTTGGTGTGCTGTGCCTTTTTTTTCTCCACACATAGTGTTGTGTGTTCCTTCCAAAGAACTCAACTTTAGTTTAATCTGTCTACGGAATATTTTGCCAGTAGCGCTGTGGAACATCCGGGTGCTCTTTCAGATGTGCAGCAATGTTTTTTTAAACAGCAGTGGCTTCTTTCGTGGTGTCCTCCCATGAACACCATTCTTGTTTAGTGTTTTACGTATCGTAGACTCGTCAACAGAGATGTTATTATGTTCCAGAGATTTCTGTAAGTCTTTAGCTGACACTCTAGGATTCTTCTTAACCTCATTGAGCATTCTGCACTGCTCTTGCAGTCATCTTTGCAGGATTGCCACTACTAGGGAGAGTAGCAACAGTGCTGAACTTTCTCCATTTATAGACAATTTGTCTTACCGTGGACTGACGAACATCAAAGCTTTTAGAGATCATTTTGTAACCCTTTCCAGGTTTGTGCAAGTCAAATTCTTAATCTTAGGTCTTCTGAGATCTCGTTCGAGACATGGTTCACATCAGGAAATGCTTCGTGTGAACAGCAAACTCACATTTTGTGAGTTTTTTATAGGGCAGGGCAGCTCTAACAAACATCTCCAATCTTGTCTCATTGATTGGACTCCAGGTTAGCTGACTCTAATTAGCTTTTGGAGAAGTCATTAGCCTAGGGGTTCACATGCGTTTTCCAACCTACACTGTGAATGTTTAATTGATGTATTCAATATAGACAAGACAAATGCAATATTTTGTGTGTTATTTGTTGTAGCACACTGTGTTTGTATATTGTTGTGACTTAGATGAAGATCAGATCAATTTATGCAGAAATCCAGGTAATTCCAAAGGGTTCACATACTTTTGCTTGCCACTGTAAATTACTAGTATGTGGAGGAAGACATTTGTCTTCCATTGGCAGTACTTTTGTTCTGTAGCTACTCTATTCTTGCTTGCTACGTCACTGGCTTACAGCTAGATGTAGTTCTATGGAAATAATATTGTGGCTCTAGTCAAGAATGGTGCTTCTGTGTTGCAGCATGGCGGCATTCTCTCCACCCAGGATAAGGAGGGCCTCTCTGTCCTGGATTTAACCATGAAGGACAGACCAGCACATGTGGTATTTACCAAGACTGGTGAGGATCGCTTATCATTTCATATCTATCTCTCATTTAGACTATGTATGGTAAAAAGTGAAAAAGCGGATGTTTCTTTTAAGCACATAGTCAAGACAGTTGTCAGTTGTTGTTGCCTACTTGTAGAAAATAGTGTTGGAAGTTTTGGCTGTGGCAGGTATTGTTTTGTAACTTTTGTTTTCGCTCTCTCAGACCCCACTGAGGTTTATACTTGGGGGAACAACACCAATTTCAGTCTGGGGCACGGGAACCAGGAGAGCAGGCATCACCCGGAGATTGTGGATCTGTTTGCCCGGACCGGGGTTTACGTCAAACAGGTAAACAAACCGACTACTATAGAGATCCAATAAATGTTCTCTTGAATTATTTTCAGTCTACGCTCTGCTCCGTTCCTCTTAAGGGGAGAAGATGTTCTGCCTCTGTTTGCCACCAGCCATTAGATAGTCACATGAGTCATGTTAGGGCTTCCCTACCTTAAACACCCTAGTCTCCTGGGGCCTCCTCCCTCCACACAGACTTGGCCTCAATATATGTCTCACCAGGGGGATCCATCAAAACAATGCTTATGTAAAACACTGTTGTCCCATCTGCGTCTCCTGGCTAACAGGCACGTCACCCCCCTGGGATATTCCCCTCACAACAGGCTGCTCTCCTGGGAACAACGGGCATGGGTAGAAACTAGGAAACAAATGTTTGTATAAGTTGGCATTGTTCTTATTGGGTGGTTGTGTACGGTATCACAGCAATGGTAACTGGCTATTATGAAGCTCTCTATTAACAATGCTAAAACCACATCAGGAGACCACTTTTGAAGTCTGGGAAACATCTAAGACTTTTTTGTGTAGTTACCTTTAATTCAAGTGCACATGCACCGAGCACTGTTTAGTTAGCTGTGTTTTTCTGTAGCACACGTGAGGGAGTTAGCAATCAAATGCCCACTGGATTGATGCAAATAATCATGAAATCATTTTACCAGGTAGGCAGAGGCTACTTTTTTGTCAGATAATGTTTTAATTGATTAGGTTTTTGGGAAAGCCTTTCCATCTACCAGAAGACAGTTAGCATTGCTATATATTTTTTTCCTGTGCCCTTTTTTTTTTTGGTGTGGTCGCAACAATTTAGAGGCAGTGCGCCTAAGTGAATACAGGGGAAACATTGACTGACATCATTGTCCTCCTATCACTATGGATTTGGTGGTTTTAGAAATTGAAATATCAGTCGTAATCTCCTTTGAGTGAGCTGCTGAGTGAGAGGGTGAATGAATGAGAGGAGTAGGACAGGTGCACTGGGCTTGGGTTCTGTGTCTGGCTTTGTCTAGCCCAGCTCTGCATGGTTTAATCCACGTTGGCCTTATGTGTGGTCTGCTCTACAGTGTCACTGATGGCCATGTGGAGGCTCTTAGTGTGATTACAGCTGTTGGCACCAGACAGCACCTGTGTCACTGCCCAGTCTCTCTCTTTAGTATAGAGCAGGGTTCCCCAACTGGTGGCCCGTTGTTTAATTTGGCCCCCAAGTTTTCAGAGAAAAAAGTTAATACAATTTGTTTTCATTGTTGGACATAAAACACCAGCAAATCAGCTCCAAGTGATTTTAATTTCAGAAGTCTGTTCCAAGTATTCACACGCATAATAGAGAGACGTGATCGTATATACATTTTAAGAAAGTTTTGAAATTATTGTTTTAGTCAAACGTTATCTTTTTGTGTTTCTTGTGGTCAATTTGAAGTTTACAAATTATTTGTAATTACAGTCGGAGGTTTATGTACACCTTAGCCAAATACATTTAAACTCAGTTTTTCACAATTCCTGACATTTAATCCTAGTAAAAATTCCCTGTCTTAGGTCAGTTAGGATCACCACTTTAATCACATTCCCAGTGGGTCAGAAGCTTACTTACACTCAATTAGTATTTGGTAGCATTGCCTTTAAATTGTTTAACTTGGGTAAACGTTTCGGGTAGCCTTCCACAAGCTTACCACAATAAGTTGGGTGAATTTTGGCCCATTCCTCCTGACAGAGCTGGTGTAACTGAGTCAGGTTTGTAGGCCTCCTTGCACACACACGCTTTTTATGTTCTGCCCACAAATCTTCTATGGGATTGAGGTCAGGGCTTTGTGATGGCCACTCCAATACCTTGACTTTGTTGTCCTTAAGCCATTTTACCACAACTTTAGAAGTATGCTTGGGGTCATTATCCATTTGGAAGACTCATTTGCGACCACTTCCTGACTGATGTCTTGATATGTTGCTTCAATATATCCTCATAGTTTTCCTTCCTCATGAAGCGATCTATTTTGTGAAGTGCACCAGTCTCTACTGCAGCAAAGAACCCCCACAACATGATGCTGCCACCCCGTGCTTCATGGTTGGGATGGTGTTCTTCGGCTTGCAAGCCTCCCCCTTTTTCCTCCTAACATAACGATGGTCATTATGGCTGAACAGTTCTATTTCTGTTTCATCAGACCAGTGGACATTTGTCCAAAAAGTACGAACTTTGTCCCCATGTGCAGTTGCAAACCGTAGTCTGGCTTTTTTTATGGCGGTTTTGGAGCAGTGGCTTCTTCCTTGCTGAGCGGCCTTTCAGGTAATGTTGATATAGGACTCATTTTACTGTGGATATGTATACTTTGTACCTGTTTCCTCCAGCATCTTCACAAGGTCCTTTGCTGTTGTTCTGGGATTGATTTGCAATTTTCGCACCAAATTACATTAATCTCTAGGAGACAGAACGCATCTCCTTCCTGAGCGGTATGACGGCTGCGTGGTCCCATGGTGTTTATACTTGCGTACTATTGTTTGTACAGATTAACGTGGTACCTTCAGGCGTTTGGAAATTGCTCCCAAGGATGAACCAGACTTGTGGAGGTCTACAATTTTTTTTCTTTTTTTTTCTGAGGTCTTGGCCTATTTCTTTTGATTGTCCCATGATGTCAAGCAAAGAGGCACTGCGTTTGAAGGTAGGCCTTGAAATACATCCACAGGTACACCTCCAATTGACTCAAATTATGTTAATTAGCATATCAGAAGCTTCTAAAGCCATGACATCATTTTCTGGAATTTTCCAAGCCGTTTAAAGGCACAGTCAACTTAGTGTATGTAAACTTCTGACCCACTGGAATTGTGATACAGTGAAATAATCTGTCTGTAAACAATTGTTGGAGAAATTACTTGTCATGCACAAAGTCGATGTCCTAACCGACTTGCCAAAACTATAGTTTGTTAACAAGACATTTGTGGAGTGGTTGAAAAACGAGTTTGACTCCAACCTAAGTCTATGTAAACTTCCTACTTCAACTGTATGTTCCCGCCCCCACCATACGCTCAAAAACAAATTGGGCCGCGGCTGAATCTAGTTGATGATCCCTGGTGTTAGGTTTTTTTTGTCAGAGTAAGAACTCGATGGACACTATGAACGCTTAAACCAAGTTTATTCTTCCTAAAGGATTGAACAGCTGAACAGACAGAAACATGTTTACAATAGTGGTGGTATTTGTACCCCAATTTGGGGTGGATTATCCCCCTCTACACTACATCTCTGTTGCTAGGCAGGAAATTAAATAAACAATAAACTCTTCCCCCTCCCTTAACGTGACCTGACCTCGACCCCCTTCATCACTTATCCACGACTCTCTTCCCTTATCAGTGCTGCCACGTGATCGTTAACTTTTAGTGTAGACCTAAACCTAAGCACTCTATATTTCAATATGTTACCTGATAATTAACCTTATTCCAAGTTTAGGAGTTAGAACCCATAATCCATCACTGGTATAGAGGGAGCTGAGAGGTCTGATTTGAAGAAACCTTGTAAGGTAACTTTGTCTTTTTTAGGTAATGTTCTAGAGATCTATGATATGTTGTAAAGATGTAGACCCTAACTATGGTTAGAACTGTTTTCCAGTGGTTATTTAGACTGACAGGAAGGACCTTTTCACAGGGAGCTATGCTAGGGAATGCAATCCTATGACATCAGCTCTAGTGCTCTGCTACAGCTCATGATGTCATTGGGTGGCATGCATTCCTAGTTTACTACAGATTTTGACTAAAGTCTTTGGGTTAGATACGTTATAGATATATCAGACGTAATATTGAGAGGTAATGACCAAATGTTTGAGTTTCTCTAAGTTTCATAATTGTCTTATGGCAGGTTTCTGTTTAGCTTCTATATTTTATACACATTTTCATGACCTTTGCTCAGTGGGGAGCAGATCCCATTTCCAGACCTCTCAGCGACCTACTGGTAACCCCCCACATGGAGGCAGAGAGCCTTTGTCCTCAGTGCTACCCGCTCACAGTCCAACAGGTGTTGCGTGTTTAATATTTATCCCAGAATGACATGCTTTAATTAAATGTGCCACGGCTGTGTGTGTGTGTGGGGCTGTCTCGTTATCAATGAGATACTCGGGGAAACATCCCTTTCGCCCTATTGCGAGCTGGAGGGGAGTGATGCATTAGTAATGATGTTTGCTTTTCCACCTGTGCCCCGGCCTATAGTACCACCACTATTTGACTATTTCTTCGAGAGGTCTTTGGCCACGGAAATGGAAAGACATAACTACGTTATTGATTACTAAAACAATTTTCCTTTCCTCTCAGGTGGTGCTGTGTAAGTTCCACTCAGTGTTCCTGTCTCAGAAGGGACAGGTGTATACCTGTGGACATGGACAGGGAGGTCGGCTGGGACACGGGGACGAACAGACATATCTGGTGAGAATACTATATTGTATTGTATCTGACCTATCATATTTTATATGTCACATACACGTGTTTAGCAGATCTTATTGCGGGTGTAGCTTAATGCTTGACCTATGACCTACTCCGACTGTTTGTGGCCTGTAATATAATAATTAGGTTGGTGCTTACATTTGTCCTTTTTCACATGTATGTTCTATGCATGTGTGAATATGCGTTTGCATATCCTACTCCCCCTGAGACACCCTTCGAGGGGGAGTCTTGACTAGGGACCAGGCATTATTAACTGCGACCCTGGAGCAATTAGGGTTAGTGCCTTTCTCAAGGGCACATCGACAGATTTTTCACCTAGTTGGCTCTGCGATTCGAACCAGCAACCTTTCGGTTACTGGACCAGCGCTCTTAACTGCTAGGCTACATGCTGTATGGCTGTCTAACTCTGTGTTCACATGCTTCTAGCTTGGTTAGCTGTAACCACTCCACCCTGAGTGTACCTGGGGTTTAGTTGCCGCCTCCTTTCTCTAGAACACCATTTTGTTAACCCGGGTTCAAATAGTTTTTGAAATGTTTGAGCTTGTCTGAAACAATGGAACCAATGGAATAGTTCCAAAAGTGTGAACTTTAATATTGCCCCATTTTGAAGGTACTCCAGGGCAGGCTCAATCAAACGCTCAAAGTATTTGATATATTTAAAAAGTCAAATAGGGCTGTGGATTTTGGGCTCATGTGCCTATTTGTCATCTGTCAGGTTCCTCGGATGGTGGAGGGGCTCCTGTCCCATCACTGCTCCCAGGTGGCTGCAGCCAAGGATCACACAGTGGTGCTGACCGAGGAGGGCTATGTCTACACCTTCGGCCTCAACACCTTCCACCAGCTGGGCCTGGCTCCCCCGCCCGCCTCCAGCCACCTGCCCAAACAGGTAAGAGAGCACCTGGCCAGGCATGGTGCCCACATAGAGACATCATAGCTAGGCAGCTAGATGGGGAGTTTTCCCTAACCATGTGACCGGAGTAGGACAAGCTAAGGAAAAACTCCTGGGGTCTCATTTATTTTGACAATTGCATAAACAAAATCAATGCAAGAATACTTACTGCATTAATTGTTTGTTTTTCCATTTCAATATTCACATTGACAAAGTGTTTTATATTAATGATTTATGAACGTGCCACTCACGGCCCCTGGCCCCCATCATAAGACAAACATCTACACAGAGCAGACACTTGAATGTGTGGTATGCTGAATTACAGTGTGGATTGGTTGTTGACTGACATTGGTCTTGACCAATGGGATGCAGGTATTCTCCAAGACCCTTAAAGGCAGGACTGTGATTGGTGTAGCAGCGGGGAGATTCCACACAGTGCTGTGGACCAGGGAGGCGGTCTACACCGTGGGACTGAATGGAGGGCAGCTGGGTAAGTCATTATGATTGGCACACCGTAGCACAACATTGGTTTCCAATGCCCTTGAAGCTAAGCCAAGGAAGCTATAATGATGTGCTCTATTATTCCCCTACCATTATACATGGTGGTGATTGACTTTTGACATCTAGGCTACCTGATGGACCCCAACGGGGAGAGGTGTGTGACCGCGCCTCGCCAGGTGTCCGCCCTCTACCACAAGGACGTCACCATCGCCATGGCAGTGGCCAGTAATGGGGCAACGTTGGTGGTGACAGAGAAGGGAGATGTCTACTTGCTGGCTGACTATCAGTGCAAGAAGTTGGCATCCAGGTGACTACGCCGATAGTGGAGAAGTGACTTCCAGGGTTGACGTCAATTCCATTTCGGTCATCTCAGGAAGTAAACTGCAATTCCAATTTCTCAATTTCTATTTGGAATAGAAATGTCAGTTTATTCCTGAATTGACCGAATTCCAAATAACATTTTCTTTATGAGAGAGATTACATTAACCTAAGGTCGATCTAATTAGCATAATACAAAAATCCCCATAATGTCAGTTTAAGCTAGAGATATCTGTTTTCCGTTGGAGAGACATGAGACATCCTGAAAATCAGTCTTCTCACAAAATCGTCTGGAGCATCCGAATGGTTTGGCCTTCAAACTATTATGACCACTCTATGGAAAGATTACTCTCACGAACACAATGGTGTTTGCTCTACTACCCCCACAAGTGTCTTGGGAAAAAAAAGTCACATTTTTGTCCATTAAAATAACATCAAATTGATCAGAAATGCAGTGTAGACATTGTTAATGTTGTAAATGACTATTGTAGCTGGAAACGGCTGTTTGAAAAAAATAAATAATAATGTCTACATAGGCGTACAGAGGTCCATTATCAGCAACAATGACTCCTGTGTTCCAATGGCACATTGTGTTAGCTAATCCAAGTTTATCATTTTAAAAGGCTAATTGATCATTAGAAAACCCTTTTGCAATTATGTTAGCACAGCTGATAAAGAAGCAATAAAACTGGCCTTATACTAGTTGAGTATCTGGAGCATCAGCATTTGTGGGTTTGATTACAGGCTCAAAATGGCCAGAAACAAAGCACTTTCTTAAACTCGTCAGTCTATTCTTGTTCTGAGAAATTGCCAAGAAACTGAAGATCTCGTACAACGCGGTGTACTACTCCCTTCACAGAACAGCGCAAACTGGCTCTAACCAGAATAGAAAGATGAGTGGGAGGCCCTGGTGCACAACTGAACAAGAGGACAAGTACATTAGAGTGTCTAGTTTGAGAAACAGATGCCTCACAAGTCCTCAACTGGCAGCTTCATTAAATAGTACCCACAAAACACCAGTCTCAACGTCAACAGTGAACGGCGACTCCGGGATGCTTGCCTTCTAGGCAGAGTTCCTCTGTCCAGTGTGTTCTTTTGCCCATCTTAATCTTTTATTTTTATTGGCCAGACAGAGCTTTTTCTTTGCAACTCCGAGGTGACCAAGAACTGCGCTCCAGAGTTCTTCTGTGGAGATGGGAGAACCTTCCTGAAGGACTACCATCTCTGCAGCACTCCACCAATCAGGCCTTTATGGCCAGATGGAAGCCACTCCTCATTAAAAGGCACATGACAGCCCGCTTGGAGTTTGCCAAAAGGCACCTAAAGACTCTCAGACCATGAGAATCAAGATTCTCGGGTCTGATGAAATCAAGATTGAACTCTTTGGCCTGAATGCCAAGCTTCACGTCTGGAGGAAACCTGGCACCATCCGTACGGTGAAGCACGGTGGTGGCAGCATCATGCTGTGGGGATGTTTTTCAGCGGCAGGGAGTGGGAGACTAGTCATTATTTAGGGAAAGATGAACGGAGCAAAGTACCGAGATCCTTGATAACCTGCTACAGAGCACTTAGGACCTCAGACTGGGGCGAAGGATCACCTTCCAACAGGACAACGACCCTAAGCACACAGCCAAGACAGCGCAGGAGTGGCTTATGGACAAGTCTCNAACTATTTGTTTTATGCAGTGTATATTGTATTCAATACGTTTTGTGGGGTAATAACAGTAAGGCCAAAAATACATTTTTTTCATCAAATACATTGTGTGTGTGTGTATGTGTGTGTGTGTGTGTATATATATATATATAATAAATAAAACTTCAAGGGGTCTTATCATTCTAAATCAAATAGCAAAATGATCCTTGGTATGACCTTCTTAAAACAATTCCATATAGCTTAATAGTTACCCCCTCCCCGGCTTAGACTCTTACGGGTTAACAGGAGAGGGAGAGTGTGAGATATGTGATAATTTTACTCAGTCACTCGCTCTCTGTCAACTCATAGTTTTTCTTTCCCATGCCCGGTACCTCTCTTTCAGACAACTGAACATCCGGAAGGTCCTTGTGAGTGGAGGCAGCCTGGACCATCGTGTGGACCCCCAGGTCCTGAACGAGGGAGGTGGAGAGAAGGTGGCCATCTTGGCCCTGGATGAAGCTGGGCGGGTAAGGACCAGCTGGGTCCGATACATTGAAAAATACCAAATACTTAGTAGTGACTGGCTAGTCATTTGTTGGTGGATTCTTAATGTTCAAACGATTCACTCCATATGATCACCTCTCTAGCTGATGTATTTGAGTCATTGATCATCTTATCCCAGTCTTTCTCACTTTGTTTTTTCTGTGTGTGGATGTTATGAAGTTTGGATGGGGATGTATGTTTATCTGTATGATCTTTTATGTTTATTTTATGTATTTGTTGTCGCCACTCACTGACAATGACTTTCTAATTGTCCCTCTGGATTATTAAAATTGTATTGAATCGATTTCTCTCTCTCTCCCTCCATCAGGTGTTCTGCTGGCGTTCTGTGGGTGGTTCGGTGAGACAATGCAGGTGGGTGTACGGGCGCCAGGTGTTCATGTCGGACATTGCCCTGAGCAGGAACAACATGATGTTTGTCACACAGGAAGGGGAGGGCTTCAGCGGACAGTGGCACGGAGAGTACAGGAAGAGCGTGGAGAAGAAAGGTGAGATGAGAGAATTGTTTCTCTTATAGCTCAGCGATGACATAATGATACTTCTGAGTACTACCAGTATTATTTCACACTTTCCTCTTTTACATTTATGGTGATTAACTTCATGAAGTATGGAAAAATAGTAAACAAGACTCTTGTTTACTGTTTCTGTACTTCATTAAGTGTATCATCCAAGATAAATCAGAATTTGTTTGTTTTAATTATTGGGAATTAAGTTAGAATCACTGCATTGTAATTTGACTAAATCATTTCTCCCTTGTGTGCTTTAGATGGGAGTGTGGAGGTGTGTGGTTACCCTGAGGGTGGTACTGTGTACGAGCGAATCCGCTTGGAGAAGCTCCCCTACGTCCACCGTGCGGTCAGCATCACCATGGACTCCAAGGGACGCAACTTTGGAGTGCTGCAGTCGGACCCCAAAACCAGGTACTGTTCCTCTGTGTGTTGTCGCTCCTTTACAACATTTGAACTATGTCGTCTTCGTTAGGCCACACTGTAACAAAAAGTTATGAAATGGACAAGAAGTGTTTGTTGGGTAAATTCACATATTTACATCCCTGTTTAACTCAATTTTGGAACATTTCGTGCCTTGTGAACAAAATGTCTGATTTCTCTCCTTCCCCTGCCCAGCCTGTATGAGATTCCCAGCGTATCTCCCTCCTCCTTCTCCCAACACTTCCAGAGCCTGCTGGAGGAAGCGGACGAGACAGATAGTATTCACGACGTGACCATGCAGGCCGGAGACCGCACCTTCCCCGCCCACAAGTACCTCCTGTCCATGAGGTCCGAGTTCTTCAGGAAGCAGCTGGTGCTGGACAGGGAGGAGGGAGATGGGGAGGTGAGGAGGAGCGAGGATGCGGTGGGCTGTGACCTGCTGGTGGTGGAGACAGTGAGCCCTGAGATGCTGGAGCATGTCCTGAAGTTCATCTACACCGATTCCTGTGATCTGCTGGTGCAGGGCCACCGCCCTCGAGTCTTCGGCCAGAACCAGAATCAACAGGGCCCAGACCCGGAGCAGGAGCAGCTGATCAGCAGCCTGCAGGACTTGGGCTTCCATGAGGGCAACTTGAGGGACCGCTCGGCCCTGGAAGTGTACCGCTCGCTGACCCCCTCGGCCCGAGGGGATGGAGACAAGCCCAAAAGCAAGGGCACCAAGCCTGGGAAAAAAGGCAAGGGAGGCAAGGCTGGAGCTGGAGAGGGAGGAAGAGTCAACCCTGTCAAGACCTTACAGGGCGTGGCCAAAAAGCTTGGCATGGGCAGTCTGTCTGCACGGTGAGGACTGAGTTGGTTATGATTGCTGTCCCCCACGATGAAATCGGGTAGTGGACTGTGGGTCTGTCTCTGTCCATTAGTGCGTTCGTCACACGCGATATCTCAGACTGCACTGGCCCAGTTTTGACAACTTGGGTGAATGATGTGTCTTGCCATAGAGATCTGGCATTTACAAAATTATACTGATTGACCAGATGGTGGTGCTATAAAATGAGATGGAAAATGCTAACTTTGAAAGGTCATGCACTTCACCCAGTTTTGTCATGATATTCGAAACCGGTCCTTCTCCCCACAAGGAACACATTTGCTTCAGGGACACATAAGGTCCACCATGATGGATTCTCCGACATTCAGAATTTTGTGAAAAACACTTAATACGCTGCTCTTCTGGCACCGAATGACCGATCTGACAACTTGATATGTGGCATCTATGGAAAATGGTCTCTCAATGCAATATTTTTTAACTAGTACCTGAATCAACATAACCAATAAACATTTGCGTAGGTGTGGTTTGGCACATATATGCAAATAAATCTGTCGAGTATTGACAGTGTTCGCAAAATGTGTATAACATTTTTTTTAAATACAAATATCCTCATGTGCAAGAACATTCATATCGACCACACGGTGGCGCCATTACAGGCACATGTTATATCTCTTGATCTGTTTGACTTGGAGTGAGGAAATTTGGCACATTTGCTCAGGATATGAGTCTAGCTAACCCATGTGATATCTCAGTCAACACTGGCCGATTCTGTCGACTAGTGTGACTTATAGCCTTGCCATAGAGATCCAGCATTTACAAAATTACACTGATTGGCCCAAGGGGGCGCTATAGTAATCAAATGTATGTACGATAGTCGCATGCGGTATCTCAGACACCACTTGCCCGATTTTGACATTTGTGGGGGACGACATGTTTATTTGTCTTGCTATTAACCCCTAAGCCTTTGGGGGCTTAACATATGGAATTGGTTTAAGATGGTCATACCATGGATCATTTAGCTATTTGATTTGGAATTTTAGGAACCCTGTAGGTATAAAGAAAATTCTAATATAGAAAACAAATATTTGATGAAACATTGAATTTGGCCTTCTGCTATTAGCCTTAAACACATTGAATAACAGAGCCTGGTTCCTCTAGGTTTCTTCCTAGGTTCCTGCCTTTCTAGGGAGTTTTTCCTAGCCACCGTGTGTCTACATCTGCATTGCTTGCTGTTTGGGGTTTTAGGCTGGGATTTTGTATAGCACTTTGACATCGGCTGATGTAAAAAGGGATTTATAAATACATTTGATAACACATTCATACATGGCAAAACAGTCAAAATGTATCAAAATGAATTATGGTTTGAAAAAAGCATACATGTGTAACCTTGTCTCAAAATATTCTATTCATTTTTTTTTACCGGGTTACCTTGAGACGAGTCTCGTGAAACTTGTGGGCATTATATAGAGCAAAACGGAGAACACGTTTGTGAGTCTTAGCTTTTGATGGTGGGGTCATATTAGTTTGTAGCTAAAACCGTTCGTACTTGACAAAAGTGTTAGCCGGTGTTAGCGACATGAGACTAGTCCTGTGAAGTGTGTGGGTGTCGTAGAGCAAGACCGAGAATACATTTGTGTTCAAATAGTTTCTAGCCTCAACCGTTTTGACACTGCGACGTTTCGTGAAAAACGATGTTTCGGGATGTCTCCTTGTCTGACAAACACCGCTGTAGCTCTGCCTTATTCCATCGCAGATGCGGAAGGCCGACATCGCCGGATGCGTTGGATTGAGACACAGCCCATGCAAAAAAGTCTCTAACTCCGTTGGAGTTTTATGGCAATTTTATATTATGTTAATTGATTTCTGCACGGGCATCGACCTTAGGGGGGTTATTAACATGTAGTGTATTTTGTTAAATATATTTATTACAGTTTGGATGGAGTGAAATATGAAAACGGGAAGATCAATGTAGTGCATAAGATGACCACCAACAAGCCACGATATAACCAGAAAAAGTGGTGAGTAATTGCCATGTGGCAGATTACCTGAGACAATACTGTGTTCATAGAAAGATAATTACTAGAATGGACATTCCTATTCAAGTCAATGTTCTGTGATTCTATTCAATTGTTGTGTCAGATAATCACGGTAGTAAATATCAGAGAGGAGATATTGTTCCTTCTAAGATGTATCTGTGTCTCCCCCAAGCTCCTACCTCTGTGACGTCACTCTGAGGTCTATGGATGGCAAGGAGTTCCCCTGTCACAAGTGTGTGCTGTGTGCCAGACTCGGTGAGCTACAGTGTGTCAACATATTGTTGCGTTTCTTGGAGTGTGAGGGGTGAACTGTGGGTTTGGGTTATTCAATATTGTAGACATCTGACACTAGATTTGCCAGTCATTTGTTGAAGCTATGGGGCTGGTTTTCCGTGCACAGATTAAGCCTAGCCCTAGACTAAAAGCATGCTCAATGGAGAATATCAATTGAAAATTATTTTTAATTATGCACTAAGATTATTCAGTGTCTGGGAGATGATTTTAAAATAATAAAAAAAAAATAGAAATGTCTTAGTGGCGGTATTGTAAACATATGTCATGTATGTGTTTCAGAGTACTTCCACAGTATGCTGGCGAACCCCTGGATAGAGGTATGTCGTAATGTTTTGTTTGATGTTTCATTTTTATCAATCTATATTAGTTTATACAATTTATAAAATGTCTGTTGTAGTTGGTGGCAATTGGATGTCTTACTCATTGTACACTCAAGCTTCATTTTAATATTGCCAGAAGTAACCATTGACTCGTTGGCTCTGGAAACGTTGTCTCACATTCTGCTTGAGTAAGTGTGCTGCTACTTGTGATCAGTGTTGGTAATGTTGTTGTTGTGCACTCCCCACAGGCCACTTCTTGTAGTGCACTGGAGATGCCCACCAGCTCAGATATACTGCAGGTCATCCTAGAATATGTCTACACTGACGAGTCTCCCACTATCAAAGGTACACAGGACACACCAGATCATGCATATACAACTTGTACACACACATACTCAGTGAAAAATGCTTCGGGACTATGGATGAAAAATAGGTCTTTTGCCATCTTGGGTACATATACATTGACTCTGAAGTAAATGTGCGCTGTCCCTGTCAAATAAGTGCATTAAATAAATATTGTGTTAAAAATAAGTATCATGTGGCTACCCATAATGATATTTATGAACCTCATCATGTTGACTTTGATCTTGATTCACAAGGTAGTTGAAAGCTACATGGTGGAAGCTAAAAGTCTCTATCCTTTTCCAGAGTCTCTGAATGTGGAGTTTGTCTGCAACGTGTTGGTGGTGGCCGATCAGCTTCTCATCACCCGACTGAAGGAGATGTGTGAAGTGGCCATTACTGAGAACTGTACGTCCTCTCATCTTCCCTCTGTCCTCTTAGCCTCCTCTGCTCTCCTCTCATCCCGCTGTCCTCTCCTCTCTCTCATGCCTCTCTCATGCTTGTCAACATGATATCAAACAGCTTTGTTGTCTTAAAAAGCACTAGTGTGAGTGCACTGTCCTGTTTGTTTTTAAAAATGGCTTCCTCTTCTGTCTCCTCAGTGACACTGAAGAATGCTGCAGAGCTGCTGCAGTTTTCTGCCATGTACAATGCTGAGCAGCTCAAACTATCCTGCATCCAGTTCATTGTGCTCAACATGGCTGCCCTGCTCGAGTCCAAGTGAGTGTGTGTATACAGTGCATTCGGGAAAGTATTCAGACCCCTTGACTTTTTCCACATTTTGTTATGTTACAGCCTTATTTTAAAATTGATGAGGGAAACAAAATCTATCTTCACACAATACCCCATAATGCAAATGTATTACAAATAAAATAACTGAAATAAGACATTTACATAATTATTCAGACTCTTTACTTAGTAATTTGTTGAAGCACCTTTGGTTTTCTCCAGATGTGACGCTTGGCCGGCTCTAGGAAGTCTTGGTGGTAACAAAGATTATTCCGTTTAAGAATGATGGATGCCACTGTGTTCTTGGGGACCTTCAATGCTGCAGAAATGTTTTGGTACCCGTCCCCAGATCTATGCCTCAATTACAATCCTGTCTGGAGCTCTACGGACAATTCCTTCGACCTCAATGTTTGGTTTTTGCTCTTACATGCACTATCAACTGTGGGACCTTAAATAGACAGGTGTGTGCCTTTTCAAAATCATGTCCAACCAATTGAATTTACCACAGGTGGACTCCAATCAAGTTGTAGAAACATCTCTAGGATGATCAGTGTAAACAGGATGTACCTGAGGTCAATTTTGAGTCTCCGCAGAGGGTCTGAATACGTATGTAAATAAGATATTTCTGTTGGATGTATGGCGTATGTTATGTGATCATGCTGTATACTACTTAGGAAACCAATGATGATTCTCTCGCTCTCTCTGTTTATTTACAATGGTGCTTGTTCTTCACTGGTTGCCCTTGTGGCAACAGGTCACACATCTTGCTGCTGTGATGGCATACTGTGGTATTTCACCCAGTACATATGGGAGGTTATCAAAATTAGATTTGTTTTCGAATTCTTTGGATGTGTGTAATCTGAGTGAAATATGTGTCTCTAATATGGTCATACATTTGGCAGGAGGTTAGGAAGTGCAGCTCAGTTTCCACCTCAGGCTATGTGCACACTGCCCACAATGTCTTCTCTTTAGAGCCAGGTCTGTCTTTTGGAGGCCTTTCTCAATAGCAAGGCTATGCTCACTGAGTCTCTATATATATATATATATATATATCTTTTTATTTTCTCATTATTTGGTTGTCTAATTGTGTTGCTGTCCTGGGGTTCTGTGGGGTCTGTTTGTGAACGAGCCACAGGACCAGCTTGCTCAGGGGACTTCTCCAGGTTCATCTCTTTGTAGGTGATGGCCTTTGTTATGGAATGTTTGGGAATCGCTTCCTTTTAGGTGGTTGTAGAATTTAGCGGCTCTTTCCTGGATTTTGATAATTAGTGGGTATCGGCCTAATTCTGCTCTGTGTGCATTATTTGATGTTGTACACAGTGAATGTTTTTGCAGAATTCTGCATGCAGTCTCAATTTGGTGTTTGTCCCATTTTTTTTTGTGTTTTCTTGGTTAGTGTGCTCACAACCATAGAGGTTCAATGGGTTCTATAACTCAAGTATTTTTAGCCAGATCCTAATTGGCATGTTGAATTTTATGTTCCTTTTGATGGCATAGAAGGCCCTTCTCGCCAAGTCTCTCAGATCGTTCACAGCTTACCTGTGGCGCCAATGTTTAGGCTGAGGTGTGTATCGTTTTTGTGTGCTCTAGGGCAACGGTGTCTAGATGGAATTTGTATTTGTGGTCCTGTCAACTGGACCTTTTTTGGAACACCATTATTTTTGTCATACTGAGATTTGCTGTCAGTGCCCAGGTCTGACAGAATCTGTGCAGAAGATCTAGGTGCTGCTGTAGGTCCTCCTTGGTTGGGTACAGAAGCACCAGATCATCAGCAATCAGTAGACATTTGACTTTTGATTCTAGTATTGTGAGGCTGGGTGCTGCAGACTGTTCTAGTGCCCTCACCAATTAATTTGTGTGTGTGTTTTGAAGAGGGTGGGGCTAAAGATGCATCCATGTCTCACCCCATGGCCCTGTGAAAATAAATGTGTTTTTGGCAATTTTAACCGCACACTTGTTTGTGTACATGGATTTTATAATGTTGTATGTTTTTCCCACAACACCACTTTCCATAAAATTTTTATAGCAGACCCTTGTGCCAAATTGAATCAAAAGCTTTTTTTAAATCAACAGAGCAGCACTTTACCTTAGTTTTGATTTGTTTGTTTGTCAATTAGGGTGTGCAGGGTGACTACGTGGTCTGTCGTACGGTAATTTGGTAAAATTCCAAGTTGACATTTGCTCAGTACATTGTTTCGCTGAGGAAATGTAAGAGTCTGCTGTTAATGAAATGCAGAGGATTTTCCCAAGTTTGCTATTGACTCATATTGGGGTTAAATTTGTCTCCACTTTTGTGGATTGGGGTTCCAGTCCTTGGGGTTCCAGTCCTTGGTTCCAAATATTGGGGAAGACGCCAGAGCTAAGGATGATGTTAAAGAGTTGAAGTATAGCCAATTGGAATTTGTCTGTATATTTTATCATTTCGTTGAGGTTACCATCAACACCACATGCCTTTTTGGGGTGGAGGTTTTGTATTTCGTCCTGGGGTTCATTCAATGTAATTGGAGAATCCAGTGTGTTCAGGTAGTCTTTTAATAGTTGATTCTAAGATTTGTATTTGATCATGTATATGTTTTTGCTGTTTGTTCTTTGTTATCGGGCCAACAAGATTGGAGAAGTGGTTTACCCATACATCTCCATTTTGGATAGATAACTCTTCGTGTTGTTTGTTTTGGTGTTTTCCAATCTTCCCAGAAGTGGCTAGTCTATGGATTCTTCAATAGACTCTCTCTCTCTCTCGTCTTTCTCTCTCCCCCTCCCCGCCCCTCGCTCTCTTTTTCCGTCTCCCTCTCTGTTTATATATCCGTAACACTCTCTCTCTTCAGAGCGCTGGATATCTTGAGTGATGACGTGCTGGTGGAGCTCTCTGCCTCTTACAGGAGTATGGTGAGTCATTTCCCCTCAGTGCCATGATCATACCTGCATCAACTGCATAGTGAGATACCTGGCATATGTTCATTAGGGGAACTCAACTGAAACTGTTGCAAACAGAAAACGAAAATAGGGGTTTCTTATTGGATGGTTCCTCTGATAGTCCCTCCCTGTTTCACTCGTTTTCTTCCATTATATTCCTACTGGACACAACCATGGGTTCTGAACTGAACACAACCGTTGGTTCTGACTAACTGACCTGTTACCATCCTGTTCCTGTCAGATTCCGGCCATGCAGATGCGTCTGATCACGCCTTACCCAGACGCCCCGGACCTCAGTGTGTACGAGGAGTGGGACTCTTCATTCAGCTCTGAAGCTGACACTGAACTGAACTACTCCTGCAGGTACTATACCGTCTATCAAACTATGTACAACACTGTGGCTGCATCTCATTCCACAAAGTTGCTCCTTCGTTCATTCCCTGTCATGAATGAGATGGGACTGAATTGGTGCTGAAACTAGGTTCCAATGTTTTGGAATGAAATGCATCCAGCCAGTAACCTCCCTAACGTTTGAACCGTGGTCAAATGTGTTCCTCTTCATCATCCGTCTCATCTTCCTCCTCTCAGGGAGACTCTGTTGAAGAAGGCTAAATTAAAGGCCAAGAGAAAACCTAGGCGACGCTCCGACAGCTCAGGGGGTTACACCCTTTCTGACATCATCCAGAGCCCACCTGCTGCAGGTAGAACACACACACACACTGTCACGGCAATAAATAATTATTTCCTTTAATTGGAGTTGGGCTGATATGGATTATGATGTCTCTTCTAGTCTCAGTCCTCTCTCCCAGCCTGGTAAAGTCAGGAAAGACCAACTCCATGGAGTCTCTGCAGGAGCTGATGACATCTGACTCTGAGGGCAGCTACATGGGTGTGGGCAGCCCCCGAGACCTCCAGAGTCCCGTGTTCCACGACAGGCCCGAGGAGGAGAGGGCTGGAGGAGGCCTCAGGCTGAAGACTTCCCCCACCACCACCATGAGGAACGGCCTCCCCGCAGAACCCCCAAAGAGTTGTACTCTAGTGCACGTCCCCAATGACACAGCCAGGTGAGCCAGGTCACTGTGGACCAAGTCAGGGGAGGAACTGTATGTGACCTTGTCGTTTCTCTCTTTCTCCAGTCCTCCTCTGCCACTTCCTGTCTTGGACCTCAGGGCAATCATGGATATGGAAGCCAGCTCAAAGACACAAAGTCTTGGAGCCACTCCCAAAAGTCCTGGCAGTGTTGGCAGCAGCAGCAAGCAGTCCCCTCTCCCAGCCAAGCTCTCCCAGAAGCAGAGGAAGATGATCGCCATGGCATCCAAGGAGGGCAGTGCTGAGAGTGCCCTATCCAAATCAACGCCAGTGATTACTCCCTCAAAGAGTGCGAAAGCATGGTAAGCCCCCCTCCATAAGGAATGCTCCTGATATCACAGCCAGCACAGAAGGTGGTGGGTTGATGCGACAATCCCTACGTAACAGAATAGGTCCTCTCCCGGTCTCTCATTTGTGTTGAATATGTACAAATACAAAATCTACCTATTCCTTCAGCTGTTAGTGAAAGTAGTAGTAGCTTTTGATTATCAAATGTTGTTCCACCTCCCTCCTCTCCTCAGGGCCACTCCGTTCCAGACACCCCCTTCGTCTCGAGCGTTCCGGGACCTCCTGGTGGAGGAGGAGAGCCGGGTCAGGAACGGGGGACCAGGGGCACCGGGAAGGCCAGTAGCTCAGGGGCCTCCGGTCTCTGCTGCCAGGAGGGTTACTTTCAAATGTACTGCTGAGCCCCCCAGTGAGCAAGAGAAACCCGCCGGGTAAGACTATGCACACAAAGACACGCATACATACATAGTCTGTCATATTTTATGTTCATCGTCACCAACACACATACAGAGGTGTCCATTATATAAACACACAATATAGACTAGCAATTGTGTATGGCCAAGGGATGAATGCCCTTATGGCTGATGAATTTTGGGGCGGCAGGTAGTGGTTAGAGCGTTGGACCAGTAACCGAAAGGTTGCTGGATCGAATCCCAGAGATGACAATGTTAAAATCTGTCGTTCTGCCCCTGAACAAGGCAGTTAACCCACTGTTCCCCGGTAGGCCATTATTGTAAATAAGAATTTGTTCTTAACTGACTTGCCTAGTTTAATAAAATAAAAATCTATGAACTAGTCTTCTACCCCAAAGTACCAGTGTTGTCCACTAGATGTCTCTAGTGTGTTGCCATGCTCACGCATATTCCTGTTTCTATCAAAGACAGGAATCTGACACACACTAACAGCTTTACTAGCATCAATGTCATTTGGGTACCTTGGTGAGACACATTTGTTGTAGTAAGAAGATAGTAACGCTTATATCTATGGTGATTGTGCCTTAATTAGGCCTATGTTATAGCTGATGGTTAACCATACAGGAATTAGTTCAAACTCTGTGTGAGGTATCTCTTCAGAATAAACATAGTCACTAAGAAAGCGGCAAGCGACTGGCAGAGTTTCTCTAAGATGATTCTCAGTTATTCCAAAGGGAAACTGACGAAAGAAGGAATAATGATTTGGAGGACTACTTGTTTTTATACAGAGAATTTAGAGTTGGCTATGTTAATCTTTACTGTCCAAATGAAACGCTCTGGTTAGTCCGGGAAACCATCCCTGAGAGTCTCTGTGGTTTGCTTGAGCAGGTGCATCGGAAATGGTCAAATGTCATTGGAAGGTAAGAAGCTCCTGCACACTGGGCTTGCAAAGTATCACCTTTATTGATGGCTAAAAGCTGACGAGATTGAAACAATAAGTATAGCCTTCTCCTCTACACTCACTCTCTTTAGTTAGAATATAATAGTGGGCGCTTTGAATACAGTGTTTGACATGACATCAATAAAAAATGCCAAGGAGGAGTTATTGTGACAGGGTAGGAACCAAAATTGTTAAGTGTTACCTAGGGGACCCAATAATCTTTGGCTACATTGAATGTTTTGTCTTATGCTTTGCGTATTCCTCTCTGATTTAGAAGATACTGTTACACAAACAACATGCTGATTTAGGTCTACACCGTCACCGTTGGGGGGGGTGTGTGTGTGTGTGTGTGTGTGTGTGTGTATATATATATATTACACACACACACACACACAATCTAATTACGTTTGCTCTGACTACATTTATTAGCTAGTGATTAGCATTAGCGGAAAAAATACAAACTATCTGTATGCAGATGTAAGAAACACAAACAAATAGTGTAGTTATAGAACACTAGTGGAATTATATTAAGAATCAAATTGAAAACAGTATCCTTCTCATCAACATTGTTGCATGTGCTGGATGCAGACTGAACGTAAGTGTCTCGTGGTTGAGGAATAACACATGCACTCCTTGAGTGACAGACGGGGCTAGGTCTGTGTGGAAAGCAGCATGGAGTGAGAGAGCAGAGACTGATGACTCAAGTAGTGAAGTAAACTTAAAAAATGTATGTTACACAAGACGTCTCACATTTTAAAAACCAAACATTCAAATACCGTTATAGAATGTAAAGTAAAAACCCAAACCGGTCAGTGCATCAATACCAGTATGTGGTAAAATACAGCAATTGTAATGACAGTCCACAACATACCGAAGAATTTCCTGATTAGTTACGGGTAGTCTGTGTTTTAATTTCATTGTGTATTAACAACACATTTTGAGATCATTGTGAGGAGATTTTGCCAGTGCTTGGTAGGGGGATTTTGGCTTCCTGTGATGTTGTCTGAGGTTCCAACAGTAACCAAGTGATATAGGAATTTGTATGTTTAATTAATTACTAGAATATTTCACCCTGAAAATGTATATAATAGGTGTTAGAGGAATAAGACAATAATTCTATAATGTGTAGGTCTAGTACTTTTTAAAAGACTAAGTCATCGTGTTACTATTTTGCAACTTAAGCAGGATGGAGTTGAGATAAGAGGAAAAGGAGAACTGTCGACAGACGATTTATAACTGAAACCAACAGCAGGAAAACGGTTTCCCCACCCAAGGGGGGACGGGGGGGGGGGGACGGTTAGATAACTGTTTACAAGTGATAAGCTGTAATATGTAAAATTGTATGTACATATAAAAGACTGTATTCCCATTGTGAATTTAGAACGTTCTCTGAATAAAACCTGACCATTGCAGTTCGGGACTCTGTTTGTTTCCTGGAGCTTTACAAACTCCAGGAAACAGATAGTTATAGTCTGATTTTATATAATAGTTCTGTTGGACGGGGCTTAGTGAAGGGTCAATGTACTGAAAGGGAAGCAGCTGCCGAAGCATGGTGTGACTCACTGCTCTGGCTGTGGTGCTATTAGGCTGATGGTCACTATGACATTTTCACTTCCCATTCAACAAGACTGACACTTCAGTTAGAAGGACTGTTTAGTCAACTACACCCCGGGTGAACTTTCTCATAAGAACAGATCCTATGATCAGCTTCCCTAGTGGCAACTTCACCCTGCACTGTGAACTACACCACCACTCAGACACCAGCTGGATTAGTAGAGCTTTAGATGCCAAAGAGCTGAATACTTGCCTGGTCCCAGATCTGTTTGTGCTACGATTTAAAATAGCCATAAGAGTTGGCAAGACAGCACAAACTGATCTGAGACCAGGGTAGCTGAGTACTGTGTGCTCCTGATTTGAAACGACATTAAACGATACGACTTCAGCATTATATATTTTGGGGTGTTTTGACGTAACAAAAACGTTTGAAAGAGATTGTTCATGTACTGGTGCTGTATCCTATAATGTTGATATCTAGATTAACACATACAGTGAGGGGGAATAAAAGTATTTGATCCCCTGCTGATTTTGTACATTTGCCCACTGACAAAGAAATGATCAGTCTATAATTTTAATGGTAGGTTTATTTGAACAGTGAGAGACAGAATAACAACAAAAAAATCCAGAAAAACACACGTGAAAAATGTTATAAATGCAATTTCATTTTAATGAGGGAAATAAGTATTTGAACCCCTCTCAATCAGAAAGATTTCTGGCTCCCAGGTGTCTTTTATACAGGTAATGAGCTGAGATTAGGAGCACACTCTTAAAGGGAGTGCTCCTAATCTCAGTTTGTTACCTGTATAAAAGACACCTGTCCACAGAAGCAATCAATCAATCAGATTCCAAACTCTCCACCATGGCCAAGACCAAAGAGCTCTCCAAGGATGTCAGGGACAAGATTGTAGACCTACACAATGGGCTACAAGACCATCGCCAAGCAGCTTGGTGAGAAGGTGACAACAGTTGGTGCGATTATTCGCAAATGGAAGAAACACAAAAGAACTGTCAATCTCCCTCGGCCTGGAGCTCCATGCAAGATCTCACCTCGTGGAGTTGCAATGATCATGAGAATGGCCCAGAACTACACGGGAGGATCTTGTCAATGATCTCAAGGCAGCTGGGACCATAGTCACCAAGAAAACAATTGGTAACACACTACGCCGTGAAGGACTGAAATCCTGCAGTACCCGCAAGGTCCCCCTGCTCAAGAAAGCACATATACATGCCCGTCTGAAGTTTGCCAATGAACATCTGAATGATTCAGAGGACATCTGGGTGAAAGTGTTGTGGTCAGATGAGACCAAAATGGAGCTTTTTGGCATCAACTCAACTCGCCGTGTTTGGAGGAGGAGGAATGCTGCCTATGACCCCAAGAACACCANCAAGCGTGCGTGCCACAAGATGGTAGACTTAGTCAATGCTAACAACAAGCTGCGGAAAATCTCCCAGGCCATGCGCTCCAGTGAGACTACAGCGAAACATTTGGAGAAAATGGAGTGCAGACTTGATGCCACATTTCCGCTGTGGCCTCCAAATGTTGAAAAGCTGATTGATAACCCAGAAGACCTAGCTTTCTTGGCCAGCATGAAGACTGACAGAGTGGCCACATTTGGTGTATTGGACAAAAAGCTGCACCTCAAGGTGAAGCGGCGAGAGGAGCGTCAAGCTGCCGCAGCAGCCAGACAGTCCCGCTGTGAAAAGGAGCTGGAGGAGGTGACGGCAATGTCCAGCTTGGAGTCGGAGAGTGATGAGGAGTCAGAGGAGGATACTAACACAGTCTATCCACCATCTGAGGGCGTACCATCCCACAAGCATAAGAAGACTGGAACAAACGTCTTCATTCCACATGACATCCTTAGCCGACCAAGTGTCGTGTCACTGGCTACAAGGTTGAAGATGTCACCAATGCAACAGGCTGCCTTCACTCGTGGCCTTGTTGCAGAGTCAGGTGGTGAATGTACACATCTCTCTGCATCTTACGCAACAGCTGACCGAGCAAGACGCCAAGTGCTGGAGACAATCAGTGAGGAACAGCACAAGCAGTGGACACCACCTCCATTGTGCACCCTACACTGGGACAGCAAGTTAACACCGATGCTCAGCAATGTGCGCCAGTTGGAGGAGCGTCTGACAGTGGTGGTTGGAGATGCAGAGCGGCTGAAACTGCTTGGTGTCCCGGCGTATAAGAAGCAGACCAATGAGGCATGTGGAGTGATCATTGCCCGGTTGACATGCAAGTTGCTGCAGGACTGGTGCTGCGCTGACCAGGTTGTCAACATGGCATTTGACACCACTGTGTCAAACACCGGCCATCTCACAGCAGCCTGCATTGCCATACAGCTCTCACTGGGCCGACCACTGCTTTGGTCTGGGTGCCGGCACCACATTGGTGAGGTCCTCCTGAACCAGGTTTTCACAGACCTGAAGGTGGAGTCATCACGCTCGCCAGAGGTTACCTTGTTCACACGTCTGAGAGAGAAATGGAACCTGTTACCACAAGAATCCAGCAGCCAATGGTCCCGCTACATTCCTGGCAACACCGAGCAACCACTCCTGGGCAATTTACATGCTGAACTTGTCAGGTGCGCAAAAGAAGTCACTGACCACAAGCGAGGTGACTACCATGAGTTTGTGCAGCTGTGTCTTGTGTTTCTGGATGCAGATGGTGAAGAGCAGACCGCAGTGAGCTTCCAACGACCGGGAGCGCTCCACAAGGCACGATGGATGGCCAAGCTGCTCTATACTCTCAAGCTGGCTTTGATGGAGCAGCACATCGCGTTGCTTCCCCAGGGCACAATCACCACACGGCAGCAGGTGCCGAAGATTCGGGCATTTGCCATTTTCATTACACACATCTATGCAAAGTGGTGGTTGACCTGCGAGAAAGCTGTAGATGCTGCCTGGAATGACCTGACACTCTACCACCACCTGCAGGCATACAAGGCTGTAGATGAGGGCATTGCAGCATCAGCGATCAAGGCGCTGGAGAGGCATCGCTGGTACCTGACAGGTGAGATGCTACCCCTGGCTCTCTTCAGCAGCAAGGTGCCCAATGATGACAAGCGTGCACTTGCCAGAGCGATCTTGGAGCACAAGCCCGCTGATCTCCCCATGCACATCCCTGAGCAGCGCTTTGGCACTGGCTTTGGCAAGCCAAAGTTCCCCACCCTCTTGCCAACCACCAGCTTGGCTGACCTCGCCAATAAGGATTGCTGGTTTGGGATGCACCAGCTGCACATTGATCCAGAATTTATGTCTCTCGATGTGAAGGAATGGGCGACCAATGCTGCGTTAAAAAAAAGTGAGGTCAATGTACGTGCAATGAACGTGGTCAATGACTGTGCCGAGCGTGGCGTCAAGCTCACATCTGACTTCGTCGCAGTGGCAAGGAAGGAGCAGCACCTGCAGAATGTGCTGCGGGCAGTTGAACATGACCGCAACCAACAGCCAAACCTTCGCCGCTGCAAACGCAAGCTAATCCCTGAATAGGATGGTTACTCTTGGGTGGCGGGTGGGGAGACATATCTGGGGGGAGACGCACTGGCTTGGTTCAGAGTTCAGGTTCAATTTCCTCTCTCTTTCTCCCTGGTGATGTTGCTCAGTGGAGCAGACTCTGGCACAGACTGAGCAATTAAGTTTGAAGTTTAGTTAGTGTCAGCTCTTACCATTAGGCCCTGTTAGTTGCCAGTGAGTTAGAAGAAGTTAGCCACTAGAGAGGGTTTGTTCTTTTAAGTGTGTCAGTATCGCCCCTTGTGTTTAACAATAAAGTCAATTAAACTTTATATGTGTGTCCGACATCCATCACTGCTGCACAAAATTCAGGGTAAGGCCACATGAACATGTCCCATTGACCTCTATTCATTTTGTCTATAGGACAAATGAATGGAGAATCTTGAAAGTTGAATTCTGAGAAATGCCCAAGTTGCCCAAAGGGCAAACAAACAACTTTTACTTTGATAACCCTATAGAACATGTTACTGTATAAAAGTTAACTGTACTCAACATTTCCAGGTCAACCTTATGGCAATTAGACAAAAAAAATTCAAATTTTTTGAAATTATGCCAAAGTTCATATGTTAGGTGGCACCCCTAAATCTCAATGGAATTCCTCAAAACTTTGCAAAAGTCATTTTTGTTAATTTGAACAAAATGCAATGCCAGCCAAATTGATATTTTGAAATTAAAATTTCCCATTCAAATTTGATGCACCCTAACCCCCACCGTCAAACATGGAGGTGGAAGCATTATGCTTTGGGGGTGTTTTTCTGCTAAGGGGACAGGACAACTTCACCGCATCAAAGGGACGATGGACGGAGCCATGTACCGTCAAATCTTGGGTAAGAACCTCCTTCCCTCAGCCAGGGCATTGAAAATGGGTCGTGGATGGGTATTCCAGCATGACAATGACCCAAAACACATGGCCAAGGCAACAAAGGAGTGGCTCAAGAAGAAACACATTAAGGTTCTGGAGTGGCCTAGCCAGTCTCCAGACCTTAATCCCATAGAAAATCTGTGGAGGGAGCTGAAGGTTCGAGTTGCTAAACGTCAGCCTCGAAACCTTAATGACTTGGAGAAGATCTGCAAAGAGGAGTGGGACAAAATCCCTCCTGAGATGTGTGCTAACCTGGTGGCAAACTACAAGAAACGTCTGACCTCTGTGATTGCCAACAAGGGTTTTGCCATCAAGTACTAAGTCATGTTTTGCAGAGGGGTCAAATACTTATTTCCCTCATTTAAAATGCATATCAATTTATAACATTTTTCACATGCGTTTTTCATGTTTGTTTTTTTTATTTTGTCTCTCACTGTTCAAATAAACCTACCATTAACGTTATAGACTGATCATTTCTTTGTCAGTGGGCAAACGTTCAAGATCAGCAGGGGATCAAATACTTTTTTCCCTCACTGTAATATGGGTGGAGGTGTTTGAGGAATGCTTGTGAAACCAATGTGTGGATGTTTTTACCTTAACTACTTTTTTACTTTAACTACTTTTGGTAGCAATGTTTTTGAATCTCTCAAGTCATATCAGGCCAAAGATTTACAGGAAGTGTGTGTGCACTTGTGTGACCCAATGGTGTCTATCTCTCTGTTTTTGCAGAAGCTCTTGACTTTCGCTTACTTCCTCTTCTATGAGGGTCATTTGGGGCCTCTGTCTTCCAGACGTAGATCTTTTATCTATGCCCAGAGCCAAGATGGATTAAAGCCCACAGACTGGAAACGCTCTCTTTCTGGTCTGTGACCTATTCCCTGTGTAGTGCACTACATTTGGGCTCCCGAGTGGCGCCGTCTAAGGCACTGCATCGTCGTGCAAGAGGTGTCACTACAGTCCCTGGTTCGAATCCAGGCTGTATCACATCCGGCCGTGATTGGGAGTCCCAAGAGTCGTCCGGGTTTGGCCGGGGCAGGCAGTCATTGTAAATAAGAATTTGTTCTTAATTGCCTTGCCTAGTTAAATAAAGGTTAAATGTAAAAAAATATATAATAAAAAAAAAATAAAAATACCATATCCCACAGGGCTCTGGTCAAAAGTAGTTCACCGTGTAGGGAATATGGGGTGATTTGGGACGTACCCTAGTAGTGGGCCCTGAAAAATGAATCAGCCATTGAGTCTGTGATGTAGTGTTGGCCTCTGATCCTAATTAGAATTGATAAGCGAAGACTTCCATGTCACAAGTGATCACTCAGAGCAGGGAGTAGGATTCAGGTTCTAGTCTACTCATGCTTATGGATGAGCACAGAGGGAGGGATGGAAGGAGGGAGAGTTCAGGGCTGGGGAAAGTGTAATATCCATGTGTAGTTTTTTTTTATAAGTCAGCATTATTTGTCAATGTTTTCTCTATTGCCTTACAGGGACCATCAGTGTTTTCTTTCACGCACACTCTCTCTCTCTGTCTCTCTGCGTGTCATTCACCCAACCCTTGTCCTTTTGGGTAGCCTGTGGTCATCCTTGGTTACCACTGTCACAGGGTATATCCAGTTCAGCCCTGTCTTTCTCTGTTTGTCTGTCTCTGTCAGATCAGCGTCATAATTATTACAGTATGTGCCTAACACATGTCACCTTGAAAAAACCCTGAACAACAACAGGGGGACAAAATGAACGATTTGTTTGAGGGGGAGAATGTTCAACCTGTCACAAACTCAAGGACATTTTCTTTACTTACCAGCCCCTGGGTGCTGGGAGCGGCGGGCAGCCCCCCTACGGCCTCCATGGTAACCTTTGCTTCCATCGTGGAGGAGGAGAAACAGCAGGAGGCTGCACTGATCCGTAGCCGAGAGAAACTGCTTGCACTCATTCAGGTAATGTGTGTGTGCAGAAATTTGTAGCAGATGTTTACTATGCACACTGCTTTTCCTTTCATTTCCTTTCACTGTGAGTTTGTCTGTCCAACTCACGTACTTAATTCAGCACCTTGATAAATGTCTCTAAGAGGAAATCAGAACGACTTAGTGTAGATCAGCTTTTGGTATTCAACCCCCCCCTCCCTTTCATCACCTCTGTCTAATGCCAGTGGAAATTACTTGTTTCCAGCTGTGCCTTTTGACAGCTGCCTTGACTTGGCTGTGGCTTTAAAACACTCCAACTGTGTTTTGTATGTCCCCCTCTCTCCTCGTAGATTGAGGAGGCAGCGATCCAAGAGCTTTTGCATCACTATGGCGCCCGCAACAACCCCAACGAGATGATTGTGGTGGAGAGGTCTGTCCAGGGGCCCATCGCCACCCCCTTCTGGAACAAACACTGAGACGTCACACCCACATGCGTTGTGAGACGTCCCACCCACATATCCTTATCCACCTGATGACCATATGTATCTTCTGTCAGTCAGTGTTAAGATATACCTCAGGCCCAGTTGTGCCAGTGGGCTGGGTCTGACGCAGGTCTTTTATGCTTAACTCCAGTGTTCTTCTCTTGTGCTAACCTTTTTGAGTGTGTCCCTGAGGAAGGAACAGTGGGGGAGAAAAGATTGAGGTTTATAAGTTAAGACTCCCATGTTATGCACGCTTTTTGCACCTTGCCATCAAAACACGAGTAAAGATATTCTTCCAAAAAGTTTCAGCCAGTTAAGTAGTTGCCAAAGACAAAGTATATAAGGAAATGGAGCAGTCCAAACTACAAATTGGGTCCAAAACTACATTACCCAGAAGGATTGGTCAGTTTCAGCACGCACAGTTTTTAGGTGCATAAGCTGTGTGCCAATTAGGGAAAGTACTACAGCACGAGTTCCTTTGAGAAGAACTAGGCCGAAAAGAAAGTCAGGGCCTGGAGTTCAGAGACTAGCCTGATCTGGTTGCTACCTAGTTCTACTTTGAGTTGGGAAATTAGTTGTGTTCTGGATATATTGTGTGATGCAGTGTAGTTGAATCATGAAAGGAGGTGGGTAGGGAGTGACCGTGTCATGCATCCTGCCGTTTTCTAATGTGAGCAAATTGCATTTGAGTTTTCGCTGGTTTCCCTTTATCAGAGTTATAGGACAAGCTGACGAGTGTTTGTGCCTTGCTTCCACCCTGACGATCCTCTGATGTACACACACTAATAATTTCACTACTTTCTGGCTTGCTGTATTTGAGTTGTTTTGCTTTATTTTGTGTTCTGGAGCCAATGTGTTGGCTTGGTACCCCAGACTCGGACCATGTAAACCCAGTCTTATTCCATGCAGCACCCTTCGTTTGAGACTTTGGATGTGAGAAAATGGCATGCAATAAACTCACCTGTGCAATGATCATGTTTCCCGGTTCTATCACTCTTATTGAGGAATTGGTCTTAAAATTATTTGTACTATATTACAATAGGCCTGTCTTGTGTTATGCAAAACAGAAGAGTGGGTGAATGTCCAAGGCTAATGATAGTTCTGTGTGACGTCTTTAGTGTTCCCACAAGATATGAAGGCAATCGCCCTCAAACTCCCTGACAAATGTAGCTCTGGCTGAATCTATCTCAATGGAAACAACAGTGCCTCTCTCCACTCTAACATCTGTGCTCTGCATAAATAAACAACCATTAAACGCCTACCCGCGATGACCCTGCCATGAAAAAAGAAGGGTGGTGATTAAGGGGTCCTAATAGTCCTAAGTCGATACAGTATGACATCAGGAGTCAGCCGGAGACTGAGACCTGAGTTCCTAGTGATTACTCCATTAAGCTCAATTAGTCAAAACGGAGATGACACAGAAAGGCTCTCAGAAAAAGACTTGGCTCCATGTTAGGTCGGAATGGTCCAGCTAGGTCACTGACAGGCACACGACGTATGCCTCCTGCTAAAAACATTTACCTCAGATGTGAAGTAAGTTTACCTCCTGCTAATGAGCGTGACATACTGTGACGCCTCTAGCACTGATATGAAGTGCCTTAGGCCGCTGCCATTGATAAGAGAAGTCTTCCATGTCACAAGTTATCACTCAGAATAGGGAGTAGGTTCCAGGTCCTAGTTTACTCATGCTTCTGGATGAGCACAGAGGGAAGGAGGATGAGTGTTTTCTCTATTAGCATCCTTGGTCATCCAAGTCATCCTTGGTTAGCACTGTCACATAGCCTATATCCAGCTCAGACCTCTCTCTCTCACGGTCCTCTGTTCCTTAGTTTCCCCTTACCCAGAACAGCCACTGACTAAATCAAATCCATCTAGTAATTTCCTTACAACCAGAGGGTAGGTGGTTAACAGTAGGTGGTTTGAGTAAAATACATCTCTCTCTCTGTCTCCCTTTACTTTGGGAGTCATTTCCTTTTAGGTGGTTGTAGAATTTAATTGCTCTTTTCTAGATTTTGATCATTAATGGCTATCATCCTAATTCTGCTCTGCATGCATTATTTGGGGTTTTATGTTTTACACAGAGGATGTTTATGCAGAATTCTGCATGCAGTCTCAATTTGGTGTTTGTCCCGTTTTGTGAATTATTGGTTGGTGAGTGGACCCCAGACCTCACAACCGTAGAGGGCAATGGGTTCTATAACTGATTCAAGTATTTTTTGCCAGATCCTTATTGGGATGTTGAATTCTATGTTCCTTTTGATGGCATAAAAGGGCCCTTCTTGCCTTGTCGCTCAGATCGTTCACAGCTTTGTTGAAGTTACCTGTAATTCTGATGTTTAGGTCGAGGTGGATATAGTTCTTTGTGTGCTCTAAGGTAAGTGTCTAGATGTCATTTGTAGTTCTGGCAACTGGACCTTTTTTGGAACACCATTATTTTTGTCTTACTGAGATTTGTTGTCAAGGCCCAGGTTTAACAATCTGTGCAGAAGATCTAGGTGCTGCTGTAGGCCCTCCTTGGTTGGGGACAGAAGCACCAGATCATCAGCAAACAGTAGACATTTGACTTCAGATTCTAGCATGGTGAGGCCGGGTGCTGCAGACTATTCTAGTGCCCTCGCCAATTCATTGATATATATATGTTGAAGAGGGTGGGGCTTAAGCTGTATCCCTGTTCCACCCCACAGCCCTGAGGAAAGGCCCTCCTTGGTTGGCGACAGAAGCACCAGATCATCTGCAAGCAGTAGACATTTGAATACGTGGCCTGTCGTACTGTAATTTGTTAAAAAGCCAATTTTTACATTTGCTCAGGACATTGTTTTCACTGAGGAAATCTAGGAGTCTGCTGTTAATGATAATGCAGAGAATTTTCCCTGAGGTTCCTGTTGATGTATATCCCACGGTAGTTATTGGGGGAGAATTTGTCTTCACGTATGTGGATTGGGGTATCAGTCCATGCTTCCAAATGTTGGGGAAGATGCCAGAGCTGAGGATCAAATTTGTGGTCTATAATTTAATTTAGGATACCATCAAGACTACAGGCCTTTTTGGGTTGGGTTTGTATTTTGTCCTGTAGTTCATTCAATGGAATTGGATAATCTAGTAGTGGGTTCTGGTAGTCTTTTTAATAGCTGATTCTAAAATGTGTAATTGATCATGTTTATGTTTTTGCTGTTTGTTCTTAGTTATAGGGCCACAAAAATTGGATAAGTGGTATATCTATACATCTCCATTTTGGATTGATGGCTCTTTGTGTTTGTTTGGTGTGTTCCAATTTTCACAGAAGTGGTTAGATTATATGGAATCTTCAATTACATTGAGCTGATTTCTGACATACTGTTACTTATTTTTCTTAGTTTATTTCACTACTGTTAGTGTTTCACCATGGTGAAGGAGTAGGTTATGTTTTTATGGGTCTCTGTGTTTTTGGTTGGATAGGTTTCTCAATTTCTTTCTGCTTTTGCATTTATCAACCCATTTGTCGTACATTTTCTTAGGTTATCTGCTTGAATTTTTAAGATTTGATAGGGAAGCTGAAAGGTCAAATATGCTGTTTAGGCTTTCTACTGCTAGGTTTACACCTTCACTATTGCAGTGCAACATTTTGTCCAGGAAGTTGTCTAAAAGGAGTTGAATTTGTTGTTGGTCAATTGTTTTTTGTTAGGTTTCCACACTACTTTCCCTCCATCTATAGCATATTTTAATAGTATGCAGTTTGTTTGGCTTTGAGGCCTCATGTCTGAATAATGCTCTGTTCAAGTAGACTGATTTTGCTGTGATCTGATAGGGGTGTCAGTGGGCTGACTCAATGCTCTGAGTGGCGCAGCGGTCTATCTCAGTGCAAGAGGCGACACTACAGTCCCAGGTTCGAATCCAGGCTGTATCACATCCGGCCGTGATTGGGAGTCCCATACAATTGTCTCAGCGTCGTCCGAGTTTGGCCAGGGTAGGCTGTCATTGTAAAAATAATTTGTTCTTAACTGACTTGCCTAGTTAAAGGTTAAATAAAATAAATAAATAAACAAGGGATGAGCTGTTGGTGTACCTATCGTAGGAGTCCCCTCAAAGCTTACCATTGACCTAGTGAGAGACAGAACTGCAGGAGTTGTGACCTGTTTTTGTTGGTTGTTTTGTAGTAAACTCAGCAAAAAAAGAAACGTCCTCACTGTCAACTGCGTTTATTTTCAGCAAACTTAACGTGTATATATTTGTATGAACATAAGATTCAACAGCTGAGACAAGTGACTAACAGAAATGGAATGTGTCCCTGAACAAAGGAGGGGGGGGGGTTCAAAATCAAAAGTAACAGTCAGTATCTAGTGTGGCCACCAGCTGCATTAAGTACTGCAGTGCATCTCCTCATGGACTGTACCAGATTTGCCAGTTCTTTCTGTGAGATGTTACCCCACTCTTCCACCAAGGCACCTGCAAGTTCCCTGACTTTTCTGGGGGGAATGGCCCTAGCCCTCACCCTCCAATCCAACAGGTCCCAGATGTGCTCAATGGGATTGAGATCCGGGCTCTTCGCTGGCCATGGCAGAACACTGACATTCCTGTCTTGCAGGAAATCACACACAGAACCAGCAGTATGGTCATTGTCATGCTAGAAGCTGTCGTCAAAGTATGGGGAGTCTATTGGGGGGATGTTGGTAGCACACAGGTGGACATTTTTCTCTGAGATTGACTTATTTATTTCTAACCAGATGTAAAATGCTCCTGTTTTGATTAACTTAATGGAGTGGGTTAGGTCTGATCTATAACAAATTAGCATGCCACCTGACTCTTCACTGTTTCACTCTTGGTAGTTTGGTGGATGGGACTACCAGCTCTCTAACCTAGAGGGCAACCAGTGTGTCCATGTCCTCTTTACCATGTTTCTCGATCTTCCATCTAGTCATTTCCAAACAACCAGTGGGTAAGTGGTCAACCGTTTGAGTAAAATAAATGTCTCTCAAAAAAAGAAGAAACTGGCTTAAACGGGGAGATACTATCTACGCTTGTTCAGTAAGAAACATTAGTTTTGTTTTGTTGCACAACGTGCTGCTACGTTGTTCTCTCATAAATACGACCCTGATGAGCGTGACAGAGCATCAAGCCAGACGTTCTGGGAGCACAGTCTTCCTGTGGAGGGACAGACAGACAACATTTCTGTCAGAGTTTCTGCTCCGTCCTGCAGATGGGAAGCTCATAGTACTGTCAGTTGTCCTCCAGGCCAGCCAGAGAGGAGAAACTGTACCTCAGGATTAATATGTTTATTGAGAAAAGGGAACATGCTATACGCTCCACAGAATACCATTTCCTTCCATCCCACATTCCCAGTCTGTGATATGGCACTCCGATCCAACCCGGGGCATGGAACATACCAGGCAAAGACCTAGCTACACCTGGGTTGTATTCATTAGTGCCCACCGTAGCAAAAAAATAAATAAACAGAAAATGAAAACAACTGTTTCTTACTGGACAAGTTTAGGTAGTCCCTACCTGTTTGTCAGTTTTCTTTTGTTTGGTGCCTACTGAACACAACCTTTGTCTTACACCAGGATGGACATTTTCACACACCACCTTACTTCCACTTATTCAGTTGAATGAGACCTTAATCATTGTCCCTCTGTTTTAGAGCAGAATTGGAGGCTTCGTAATAACGGTGAGTCAGTCTTTGGCTTCATCTTATTATTCATTTCAGCCCCACCTCATTGTGAGAGACTGGGATCCTCATTTTGGAAATGTAAGGGTGATGAGAATGGACATGAGAGTAAGGTGATGAGTAGAATTTAAGATGGCGCCGAAGAGGATGACTGACGTTTTACGTGCCCGTAACCAATTGTGCTATTTTGTTCGTAACTTTTTTTTTTTTATATGTTGATGCTACCGTCTCTTATGACTGAAAATAACTTCTGGACATCAGAACTGGGATTGCTCACCACAAACTTTTTCCTTTAACGAGTCCGACAAAAAATATATACTGCTCTCCCACGAACAGGCCCAGATCCCTATCATTTGCGTTAATAAAAGACTGAGGAAAAGAGGACGCAGATCGTGCTGCCTTTGGAGAATCCGTAGGCGAGCGATTAAACTCCCACTGCCATCAATTCTACTTGCTAACATGCAGTCACTGGAAAATAAAATTGATGACCTACGATTACAATTATCCTACCAACGGGACATTAAGAACTGTAATATGTTTCACAAAGTCATGGCTGAACGACGACACGGCATAACAGAGAAGCTACGTCTGGTAAGACGAGGGGTGGGGGTCTGTCTTTTTTGTCAATAACAGCTGGTGCGCGATGTCTAATATTAAAGAAGTGTCGAGGTATTGCTCGCCTGAGGTTGAGTACCTTAGGATAAGCTGTAGACCACACTATCTACCAAGAGAGTTCTCATCTATATTATTCGTAGCCATCTATTTACCACCACAGACCGATTCTGGCACTAAGACGGTACACAACCAACTCTATAAGGCCATAAGCAAACAAGAAAATGCTTACCCAGAAGCGGCGTTCCTAGTGGCCGGGGACTTTAATGCAGGCAAACTTAAATCAGTTTTACAACATTTTTACCAGCATGTCACATGTGCAACTGAGGGATCAACTGTGTGTCTTCACTGACATTTTCAACCTCTCCCTGACTGAGTCTGTAATAACTACATGTTTCAAGCAGACCACCATAGTCCCTGTGCCCAATGAAACAAAGGTAACCTGCCTAAATGATTACCGCCCCGTAGCACTCACGTCGGTAGCCATGAAGTGCTTTGAAAGGCTGGTAATGGCTCACATCAACAGCATTCTCCCGGATACCCTAGACCCACTCCAATTCGCATACCGCCCCAACAGATCCACAGATGACACAATCTCAATCGCAGCCCACACTGCCCTTTCCCATTCTGGACAAAAGGAACACCTACAGTGAGGGAAAAAAGTATTTGATCCCCTGCTGATTTTGTACGTTTGCCCACTGACAAAGAAATGATCAGTCTATAATTTTAATGGTAGGTTTATTTGAACAGTGAGAGACAGAATAACAACAAAAAAATCCAGAAAAACGCATGTGAAAAATGTTATAAATTGATTTGCATTTTAATGAGGGAAATAAGTATTTGACCCCTCTGCAAAACATGACTTAGTACTTGGTGGCAAAACCCTTGTTGGCAATCACAGAGGTCAGACGTTTCTTGCAGTTGGCCATCAGGTTAGCACACATCTCAGGAGGGATTTTGTCCCACTCCTCTTTGCAGATCTTCTCCAAGTCATTAAGGTTTCGAGGCTGACGTTTGGCAACTCGAACCTTCAACTCCCTCCACAGATTTTCTATGGGATTAAGGTCTGGAGACTGGCTAGGCCACTCCAGGACCTTAATGTGTTTCTTCTTGAGCCACTCCTTTGTTGCCTTGGCCGTGTGTTTTGGGTCATTGTCATGCTGGAATACCCATCCACGACCCATTTTCAATGCCCTGGCTGAGGGAAGGAGGTTCTCACCCAAGATTTGACGGTACATGGCCCNGACGGGCATGTATATGTGCTTTCTTGAGCAGGGGGACCTTGCGGGCGCTGCAGGATTTCAGTCCTTCACGGCGCAGTGTATTACCAATTGTTTTCTTGGTGACTATGGTCCCAGCTGCCTCGAGATCATTGACAAGATCCTCCTGTGTAGTTCTGGGCTGATTAACTCACCATTCTCATGATCATTGCAACTCCACAAGGTGAGATCTTGCATGGAGTCCCAGGCCGAGGGAGATTGACAGTTATTTTGTGTTTCTTCCATTTGCGAATAATCGCACCAACTGTTGTCACCTTCTCACCAAACTGCTTGGTCTTGTAGCCCATTCCAGCCTTGTGTAGGTCTACAATCTTGTCCCTGACATCCTTGGAGAGCTCTTTGGTCTTGGCCATGGTGGAGAGTTTGGAATCTGATTGATTGATTGCTTCTGTGGACAGGTGTCTTTTATACAGGTAACAAACTGAGATTAGGAGCACTCCCTTTAAGAGTGTGCTCCTAATCTCAGCTCATTACCTGTATAAAAGACACCTGGGAGCCAGAAATCTTTCTGATTGAGAGGGGTTCAAATACTTATTTCCCTCATTAAAATGAAATTGCATTTATAACATTTTTCACGTGTGTTTTTCTGGATTTTTTTGTTGTTATTCTGTCTCTCACTGTTCAAATAAACCTACCATTAAAATTATAGACTGATCATTTCTTTGTCAGTGGGCAAACGTACAAAATCAGCAGGGGATCAAATACTTTTTTCCTTCACTGTAGGTGAGAATGCTTTTCATTGACTACATCTCAGCATTCAACACCATAGTGCTCATCACTAAGCTAAGGACCCTGGGACTAAACACCTCCCTCTGCAACTGGATCCTGGACTTCCTGACGGGCCACCCCCAGGTGGTAAGGCAACAACACGTCTGCCACGCTGATCCTCAACACTGAGTCTTAGGGGTGTGTCCCCTCCTGTACTCCCTGTTCACCCACAACTGCGTGGCCAAACACGACTCCAACACCATCATTAAGTTTGCTGACGACACAACAGTGGTAGGCCTGATCACCGACAATGATGAGACAGCCTATAGGGAGGAGGTCAGAGAACTGTCAGTGTGGTGCCAGGACAACAACCTCTCCCTCAATGTGAGCAAGACAAAGGAGCTGATCGTGGACTACAGGAAAAGGTGGGCCGAACAGGCCCCCATTAACGTCAATGGGGCTGTAGTGGAGCGGGTCGAGAGTTTTGAGTTCCTTGGTGTCCATATCACCAACGATCTATCATGGTCCAAACACACCAAGACAGTCGTGAAGAGGGCATGACAAAACCTATTCCCTCTCAAGAGACTGAAAAGATTTGGCATAGGTCCCCAGATCCTCAAAAAGTTCTACAGCTGCACCATCGAGAGCATCCTGACCGGTTGCATCACTGCCTGATATGGCAAGTGCTCGGCATCTGACCGTAAGGCTCTACAGAGGGTAGTGCGTACGGGCTAGTACATCACTGGGGCCAAGCTTCCTGCAATCCAGGACCGATATAATAGGCGGTGTCAGAGGAAAGCCCATAAAATTGTAAGACTCCAGTCACCCAAGTCATAGACTGTTTTCTCTGCTACCGCACGGCAAGCGGTACCGGAGCGCCAAGTCTAGGACCAAAAGGCTCCTTAATAGCTTCTATCCCCAAACCATAAGACTGCTGAACAATTAATCAAATGGCCACCGGAATATTACATTTACCCCCCCCCATTTTTTTTGTACACTGCTGTTACTCGCTGTTTATTATGTAGGCAAAGTCACTTCACCCCTACCTACATGTAATAACCTGTACCCCCGCACACTGACTCGGTACCGGTACCCCCTGTATATAGCCTCGTTATTGTTATGTTATTGTGTTACTTTTTATTCTTTTTTACTTTAGTTTATTTGGTTAATATTTTCTTAACTCTTCTTGAACTGCACTGTTGGTTAAGGGCTTGTAAGTAAGCATTTAACGGTAAGGTCTATACTTCGGCCATGTGACAAAGTTTGATTTGAATACCACCTTGTCTCACATCACAATTTATCAACTATATTTCACAAGTGTTCACACCTACGGCAAACAACTACAGCAAAGCCAGGGTTCAGGGTGAGAGAATATCATTTCTGGCCACACCAGACTCAAAACCAGCGGTTCAGTAAAGATGATGTTCTAATAGAACTCAACACAGAACATCCTATAATGCACTAATGATACTACCAAGTCACTTAAGTGGGCTGTGCGACTGTGGACTGATTTACGGTCTGTACTTTTGGCTCTGTCCCTAATTAAGGTGGCCTTTGACTCTGTTGACCCACTATAGGTTGTACTCTTACATAACTGTTGAGACTGACACAGTGTCTAACAAGAATACAATTCTGTACTACCTCTGACTCTGTGACATGTCACTTTAACTCTCTAGAGACTGTCCAAGAGCATCATAAGTTGTAACTTGTGTTAAAGAGTTATTCATACGCTGCAGTCCTCACCCGTCCATTGGCTAAAGTCCCTTCTAGCAGCTTATAGTCTCTCTTCATAGCTGCAGAGAGTGGTTAGAGCCCCGGCCAGCACACCAATCCCACTTAGCGGTCATGGAGCCAGTTAAGCATGGATTACTTGACTGCTCCACAATCGTCAGCTCAGCTGAGTGCTTTAGACCATTAAGGTCCGTTCCCAAGACAGGCTTGCACTGAGCGTGCCCACAACGTGCCGTCCTGCCATCTTGGCTGCTGTCTGGGGACGTCTTTGACGCTCAATGAGGTTGGTGATTATGATGGGCTAAAACCACGTGCTACCTGGACTGCACCAAACATCCCGTCCTACTGGCCACTTGGCTGGACAACCAGGCTGCAGAAAATACACCTTTTTGTTTCTGTTGCTAGCCGGTGGACAAACCAAGGGTTGTCATGACATTGTTTGGTCAGTTGTAGGTTTGTTGTATCCAGTCCACTACCTTTGTGAGGAGCAAAACTCCTATCCACGACATTGAATCAACAGCTCAATTAAAATTAGTTAAGAGATTAGAAAACCCCTGAAATACACCATGCTAGGTGTACACGAGTGCCAAAGTTTGGAGGCTTTGCTATATTGGCCTAGCTGGGCCAGAGGTCCAGGCTTTAGGGCAGAGGTCTAGTGATGGTTGATGGCGTACGGTTGGACTGGAGAATGTAAGCCAGCCAAGCCAACACAACACATGGAGGGTGTACCCACACAGCACAGCACACAGGTCAGATCAAGTAGGGTCTGCTACGCCCATCACTCCCTAAAATGCTTTAGCAGCTAGCGGTGTGCTTCCCTTCTCCGGTGTCACTGGACTCCCTAGCTGTCAGATCACATACAGCTCATAATCAGGCCTATGAGACCTCCACTAGGACAGAGATGGGCCTCTATGTCCCCATGAAACACGACCCGTACTGTTATCCTCAGCATGGCCCTGACAAAAGAAACCCAGATCAGTCTCACCATGCACCTACACACGTGTGAACGTGCACACACATACAAAATATGTACGCACACATACATGCATGCATGCATGCACACTCACACACAGTCACACGCACGCTGGTGAAGTAGGAAACATCCATATTAAAGCAGCTGCTGCTTTTTTAGTTGCCACGACCCTATCTCACTAGGAGTCAAAACACATTGACTGAGAAAAGCTGGAAATCCCATTCCGTCCTGGAGCTTCTGATCCACACCCAAAACTAACTGTGCCGTCAGTGCCAGGAATGTCACTTCGACAGGACAAACTAATACGACCCAGCTGGAAATCCAGTTATCTTAGACAGGGGGAAGGGGGAGATTGAGGGTGAAAGAGGTAGAGGAATGAGAGGGGAGGACACAGATTACTTAAACCCTGCAGAAGTGCAGGTATAATGCTTCATGAATTTTTATAAGCGTATGAGCTTTCATAATGGCTCAAGACGTATAATACAGTTATGTGGGAAATGTTTATTTGACTCAAAATGCTTGGTATTTCGTCAGGATCATTATGAGATAAGACGTTAAAAAGTCATGCATGCGTATGACGTCTTACACTGCATTATAACCGCATCATAATGCTGCCGCCTCATTATACCTGCAGGCTTTAAGTAAAGTGCTACAAATCAAACCTTAAGCTTTTTATCCCTACAAAATGCACTGCCCACACAACTTCTAAGATAATGGACTTTGCAAAATGCATCTTGCATCACCATCAGTGGTATATGCAGATAACATGCAAGATTTCCGGTCCTGGTCTCTACTATAGCTCTACACAAAAATATATAATCTAAGGTAGTTCATGTTATTCACTTCAGCTGCCAAGAGGAAACCGATTAGCCTAGATGTTTGTCAGTTGTTTCCACACAACAGACAAAGAGAGGAAATAAAAACACATGCTGCTGAAAGGAGTGGTCCACATTCTGAAATAATTTTTTGCTCATTTGCCCACACTAATCAATTGCTTAGAAATGTAGAATGATTGAATAACGTGAAATTGTGGAAAGGGGGTAAAGACCACAGATATAGTGAAGGAAAGGGTAAAAGGTTTGAAAAAATACAGAGCAAAGGAGATGGCACTTAAAATCCTCCGCATAAATCCTATGAAAGTCATACACCACATGAAATAAAACTTTTCCGTCTATATGACCTATTCCAACTATCTTAGTTTGGCATTTGTAGAATGTTTCAGAGCGATTGTGCCAACGTATGTGTATGAACAGATATTTTTGCATTTGCTATAGGCCTAAGTCCCCACTCCCATCTAATCAGTGCCTCGGTACTCATTCACTCGTGTTAGAGCATAATAACTGGTGCTTCCATCCCCTCCTGTTAAAGTGAGGTCAGATGAGAGAGGTCAGACCGGCTCGATTGCTCTTAATGAGTTAGAAATTCTCATCATGCCGCTAGAGGACCCTGGACCTTCATGGCCCTCTGGGTAATCCACATACTGACACCACAACCCATGCATCTCATCCAGAACATTAAAATAGGTCTAACTAGAAAACACACAAGTGCACTCTCCCCGGAACCGCATCGCCAAAATTTATTTGAGAGCCCTGCTCTCTATCCAACTCATTAGCGTTATGTGTTAATGTGTCGTTCCTCTCCATATGATCTGAGGAATTAGCTAGCTAGTCGTCCTGTTCGACTAAAGCGACTCTCGCTCACAATTAAAAACATGTTTAGGAAGCTATTGTATTTTGTTTTCGAAACATTATGTTTCAGACGTCAATGACCTTCATTAGTTGTTGTTGGATGTGGAAGATGCAGACGAGTGAAGAATAGTGACTAAGACATTAGATTCTAACTTCCCGACCGTCTCTAACTCTAAAGATGAGCTCAAGGGGAGATGATGTGGCAGTCCGAGGGGATGCGACTCTTCACGGTGCATCAATCCAATGGTTCCTGTCAGCTGGTTGGCACAGTGAAAACCCCAGCTTCTCTTCTTCGTTTATTGGGCCAAACCATCCTGATCATTTGTTATGGACCCTGGAGGCCGGCTTGCTGTGAGTGTAAAATATCGGTTTAACGAGGGAGAGGGCCGACAGTCACAGTTGTGAAATAAGATATTTTCAGATGTTGGGTCCTTCCGTGGTGCATTGAAATGAAGAGTCTTTTCAACAGTGGCGTGTATTCATGGAGGCCAAGGGAAGCCAGGCTTCCCCAAAAAATGTACCAACAAAAAAAGAAACATAATAAGCCTCCGAGCGAGCGAAACAGACCCCACTTTTCTCTGTATGTGTAGCCATCTATCTGATGCTGTCTGGTCAAAAAGAGTATGATATTGTTACTTCCCGTAGCATTGAATGCAAGGGAAGCCAGCGTGAATTTGGTCTCCCTTGATAAAAACAATATAAAATAATAGTCAATCAGCATTGAGCTCAACATTGAATGGTCCTGATGCACCCCAAAAAAGTGTCAATGGAAGCCAGTTTGGTTTTGGCTTCACACCAATCACATCACGAACACAGCCAAACAACATTGACAGAAAAAACTTTAATTGTTGCATCTCGTTGTGTTGTTTTCCTCCGGTGTCTAGCTAGCTAGCTAAAATTGGGCCTTTTCCTAAATTAACCATGGATGGAGATAGGGATTTGAACATGTGGTTTTACTTAATTCTCCGTACTGGCCAATGATTATAAAGGCGATTCTGATCCAACCATGAATTCATACATTGTGCGTGATCCTGGCCTGAAAGGATGGAAGTTCAATATGTAGCTAGATATAGTAGGCTAATGTTAACTAGCTGGTTCATCATTGCTCATGAAAGGAAGTTAGGTTAGCGAGCAAGCATTTTAGCCAGGACAACAAAAACTAAACGTGTGTAGCCTACCGTATGATAGAGTCATAGACCGTTTCGGCAACATGGAAGAGAGGAGGATGGCATTGGCGTTTCTCTACAAGTAGGGTGAGTCAACATGTTTTTTTGTACTTGTACACACACACACAAACAGATTAAAATTGGTACCATGGACAGCCACATCATATTTAGTTGACGTTGATTGGACTAAATAGTTTTTGGTATCTTTTAGCTGTTACAGTATTAGACTAAGCATAGATGATTTGATGATGTGGAAGTTGAAATGGTGCTGGAATAGTTGAGGCATCTCCTGTTTTCTTTGCGACTTGCGGTAACTCTGTGATTCTAAATCAATAGTTGTTTAGTTGTCTGAAAATGTCTAAAACATTAACTTGATTGCCCATGCTGTAGGTCATGTAACTGTTTGTTACATGCAATATGATTTGTGGACAGATTTTGCTGTCGGGTTTTGTGATGAAACAAAGGTGTGGTTGAATTTATTCTGCCCCTTTGTCTTCTTATTGTCTCTGCCTTTAGGCTTATATATCACAGTGGCAAGGCATATGAACTAACATGTTATAGAGCAAACAACACACAATATGGCATTTTTTCCCTGGCTTGGCATCCCCAGTGATTTTACCCATCCACCGCTACTGCTTTTCAAAGCACTCACTGATTATGGCATCTCTGAAGATAAAGTTGTCTGTAATGATATAAAATTCAGGATTGTCCATGCAATGAGGATGTTTCCAGTCACCAAAGCATAATGTGACTCTTTTTGCATATCTTTTTTTTCTATGCAGCCCCTGTCAACCATTGTAGAGGAATATACACCTACTGTCTCTATGGCAACCGCTCTGATTTGGCTGGAGTGGAGATGGCTGGTGCACAGAGCTCTTGAACGAAGGCCAACACATACCTCCACATCTGGGAAATACATTGACTCCTCACATGCATTGCCAGATGTGAGTTACTATTTGAGAGACTTGTGATCTCTCATTGGACTGTCCACCAATAAAAAGTTGGCTATCCCAGTATAAGCCAGTAGCGTTAGTGAGATGCATGATTTGAATAATGTGCATATGGCTGCATATGGAAGTATGGCTGTGAATGTATCTGATCTAAGACTATAATGCCTCAAATCAAAATCATATCAAATTTTATTAGTCACATACACATGTTTAGCAGATGTTATTGCAGGTGTAGCGAAATGCTTGTGTTTCTAGCTCCAACAGTGCAGTAATATCTAACAATTTACAACAATACACACAGATCTAAAAGTAAAAGGATGGAATTAAGAAATGTATAACTATTAGGACAAGCAATGTCGGAGTCTGGAGTATAAATATATAGTATGTGATGTATGTGGATAGAATATTTAGTATATCTGTAGAATATGTAGGATAGAATAGTATATTTTTTTTCTGGATACAACAAACCTACAATTTTTTTTTTATAGGATAGCATTGACTAGAACAATACACACATCTAAAGTAAAGGAATGGAATTAAGAATATATATATAATATAAATATTTGGACTAGCCATGTCAGAGCGGTTGTGATTGTGAATGATCAGTGATCTATGTGAATGTGATTGCCTCTGACCCCCTGTTGTGATGAGTGTGACTGTGCAGGTAGGCTCTGGGATCTCTGCTCTGCTGTGGGCTAAGAGTAAATGGGATAATCTGGGTTTACAGGGCTGGGTGGCTGCAGTGACGCAGGGCTTTGCACTGCTTGATAGATTCCCTGACGGCAGCCCCACCCCGACCGGCCATGACATGGCACAGCATGTTAGTCCTAATATGAAATGTTTGGCTTTGGCAGGTTTCTCTCTGTTTGATGGAGATGAGCGTCTGTTTCTCTGATGCTAGCTGTCATGCTGTGCAGCACTGTGCCATGGAAGTTCAGTCTGACACTGACATTAGAGTCATTAGAGTAACACTGTGCTGTTGTGTCAGCTGTTTCACTCACACTTCAGCAGAGAGCACTACGCCCAGGGGGGTATGATGATGGGGAAAACAAGGGATTCAAGACAACAGAGACCGCTAATGTCCACAACACACATTCACAACACTAGTTAGCCCAGGCCAGGGGGTATATTGTCCAAGAAGAGAGAAATACATGGTTGCATACAGGTACTAAACTCATATTGTCAGAACTTCTAGGGCTGGACACGTCCCCATCACATTCATAAGACCACTGAGCTAGTCAGGCCTTCCCGAGCCGCTAGGCTAAAGACCCCTCCCACCTTAAAAAAGACTACAGTTTACTATAGAATACTATACTACACACTGTAGTAGCCCTCAATCATGTGTAGTAATTGCAATAGAATGTTGTATCTTTAGAATACTATAGTAAATACTACAGTATTAGCCGCAAAAAAAGCACTGTAGTAAATACTACAGAAATGTCCGCAAAAATACTACACTTTTTAACTATAGTAAATACTACAGTATTTAATACCCTGCCCATTCCACATTGCAATTTCTGCCACACATTAGTGAGAAACCTACATGCCAAGTATAGACCATATATTGTGTTCCCTACAGGTTATAGAAAAGAGCAGAAGCTCTGAACTATCCGTTCAGACCCCAGACCTACCTACCTACCTACCTACAGGTTATGGAAAATGTGCTCTTTCAGTATTTCTCCAGTATGTTTCCTGAAGGAGAAAGCCTCCACTTCTATGTCAAAGATAATAAAACAAAATCACTATAGTAAATACTACAGTGACATCTGCAAAAACACTTCATTAATTACTATAGTATATACTACAGTTTTATTTTACTACAGTATTGATACTATACTTAACTGTAAATACTACAGTAAATACTACAGTATTCACAGTAGTGTTTTTGCGGACGCAAAACACTACAGTGAATACTAAAGTAAAGTCCACAAAACACTACAGTGAATACTATAGTATTTATACCATAGTATACTATAGTATTTTTTCATGTGGGCTGGGATCAGATACAGCTTAACCAGGCACTAAATCAGGTCACAACTTATACTATTTGATAGAAACAACCATAGGGTTGCAGGTTAGGGACACTATTTAGGAAAGAGAGTGTCCTTTAGAGGTGAGAGTTTGGGGGCCTGGTTTAGGAAATGGCATTAGGGAAACTATAATTAGGTATGTGTTGGTCCTGTGTGGTTCTAGGAACGCCAAGGTCATGGGTTCAAATCATGCAGGGATCACATACTAAAAATGTATGCACTCACTGTATTAAAAGTCGCCTTGGAGAAAACTTTTGCTATAAGTGGCATATTTATATGACGTTTCCTCAACACAACAAGTAAATATCAATATAGGAAAACTGGAACTCCCTAAAATAGACAAACTGTAGGAAGTGTCATATTCTACATTATGACTCACAATCAGTGGTGGAAAAAGTACTCAATTGTCATACTTGAGTAAAAGTAAAGATACCTTAATAGAAAACGACTGAAGTAAAAGTGAGTCACCCAGTAAAATAATACTACTTAAGTATCAAAAGTAAAAGTATAAACCATTTCAATTTTTTTTTTTTTTTAAAGAATAGCCAGGGGCAGGCACACTCCAACACTCATACAAAATTTACAAACAAAGCATTTGTGTTTAGTGAGTCTGCCTGATCAGAGGCAGTAGGGATGACCAGGGATGTTCACTTGATAAGTGTATGAACTGGACCATTGTCCTGTCAAAGTGTAACTAGTACTTTTGGGTATCAGGGAAAATGTATGGAGGAAAAAGTACATCATTTTCTTTAGGAATGTAGTGAAGTAAAAGCTGGCAAAAATATAAATAGTAAAGTACAGATACCCCAAAAAACTACTTGAGTAGTACTTTACATTATTTTTACTTGAGTACTTTATACCACTGCTCACAATATGTTGTTGCTGGATATTTTTCAAATGACTCATAGATTTGGTTAGGATTGCGCTCTAACTTTTTCTTCTTTCCCATAGAGGGCGGTATGGCAATGTCAACTCAAAGGTAGGCTTTTGCTCCACTATTTTTGTATGGTCAATGAAATCCTGCAAGTCAAAATAACATCTCTTTATAGTGAAAGCCTTACATCTCCTATAAATTACGACTTAAAATAATGCGATTTCAACTCAAAGGAGGGCACATTAGGTTATTATATTTTGTTCACCGTCCTATGGGGATCACGGCCAGTTGCGACAAAGCCTGGGATCAAACCCCAGGCTGTTGATGTCGCTCTAACTTATCTTCGTCCAAATGATAAGGGGGGGTTGTACATAGCATGTGACATGCCTAAAACTGTACCTGCCTTTCAGCGAGAAGCGACGCCCACAAGCCAAGCACAATGGATAGGTAACGGTTAACTTTGATGGAAAACAAAAGTAGCCAAACGAAACCACATACATTTCACGTGACAAGTTACATGGAAGGCTTTAAGAATTTATTGGAGACGAACAGGGAATGAAGTATTTAGAAGTTGCGCGTCACAATCCACGGGATTCCAGAGGGCTGATCACTGCAGAACTTGCCAAGTGCGTATTCATGCAAATAAAAAAAACATAGGCGTGTCTTAGGCGATGGAGTCACAGCCTGAACTCAGAACTCCTAGTATACCAACGAGCTCCAAAGACGGTGCGCACAGCTCGGATGCATTGAGTAACAACCGATGAGGAAACGTTTCACGCTCTTTAAAGATAGTCGTCACTTCTGCCTTTTTCCTATCTTTGAGAGAAGATCTTATTTCCTGTCCTCACTCATCTCACGACAAAAGACGCGCGAGTCAACCGGAGTTAGCAGCTGTCATTTCTTTACTGCGCACTGAGTAGCCTATTTCGCCTTGATTTTATTTGTTACAGTATAATATAGAGGAGGTACTGCACTCTGACTGAAGATACCGATGTGGATGAAGTTGACATTGCCCCTCTATAGCCTACTGTCACTGCGCGTAAAATCCACATTTGGATACGGACCTGTCTCTAAAGAAACTTCATAGTCAATTGCCGTTTAATTTTTTCCACAATGTCTGAAGAACATAGTTGCACTGGTGCTAGTCCTTTAACTGAGGTTGAAAGCAGCAATATCAGCGTTCTCGGCTGGGAACAAGTGCAGCGCCTTGATGCCATCCTGACGGAGACCATCCCCATCCACGGCCGCGGAAACTTCCCCACTTTGGAGATGAAACCCCGACAAATAGTGAAGGTGGTGCGTAGTCGCATGGAGGAGAGGAATATCCACGTCCGAGACGTGCGATTAAACGGGTCTGCTGCAAGCCACGTTCTTCATGAGGATAGCGGACTGGGCTACAAGGACCTTGACCTAATCTTTTGCGCGGATATGAAAGGGGAAAGTGATTTTCAGATTGTGAAGGATATCGTTTTGGACTGTCTCCTGGACTTCTTACCTGACGGGGTGAATAAACAGAAAATATCACCATTGACTTTAAAGGTAGGCTACATTTTCCATGCAACAGTTATTGAAATAAATCAAATGGCTATTTAGGAATTAATTTAATTTGTGAATATGGCTAATTGTGCTTTTACTCACCTTTGCCCTATTGCACATCATTGTGCATGATATTTCAAAGTGCAATAAGACAAGTTTACTGATAGTACAATGTTGATTGCAGTAAGCTCATTTAAAGCGGATCCTGTTTCCTCGGCCACCTAAGTTCCATAGATAGGGCAGCCAATGTTTGCCCCTTATTGTAGGCTACAGAAAGATGCAAAGAAAATATGTGCCAATGTAATTACATTAATACATCTTTATATGGAGCTATGGAAGATTAACTGTTCCTGATTTAGTGCTTGTATCGGTTTAATTGGATTTAGATTAGGAGTAGGCTACAGTATTTATATCCATGACAGTTATTCGTTTAAGATCATAGTGGCGCAAAAGCATTTATACAGTATGTATACAGTATTTAAAAATCCATTCACAGTTTTTCCTTTTAACTGAGCAAAGGGCCTTTATAAAGTATGTATACAGTATTTCTATCCATTGACAACTGGGGCTAAAGATTAATTGTCCCTGTGTGTTTCTGTCTGACAGGAAGCCTATGTGCAGAAGATGGTGAAGGTGTGCAATGATTCAGACCGCTGGAGCCTCATCTCCCTCTCCAACAACAGAGGAAAGAACGTGGAGCTCAAGTTTGTAGACTCTCTGAGACGGCAGTTTGAATTCAGCGTGGACTCCTTCCAGATCAAGCTGGACTCCCTGCTGCTGTTCTATGAATGCTCTGAGAACCCCATGGCCGAGACCTTCCACCCCACCATCGTGGGCGAGAGTGTGTTTGGGGACTTTGGTGCTGCCCTCGACCACCTACGCCAGAAGGTGATCTGCACACGCAACCCAGAGGAGATCCGGGGTGGCGGCCTGCTCAAGTACTGTCACCTGCTGGTAAGGGGCTTCCAAGCCGACTCCGAGACGGAGATGAAGTCCTTGCAGCGTTACATGTGCTCACGCTTCTTCATCGACTTCTCGGATATCAGCGAGCAGCAGCGCAAGCTGGAGTCCTACCTGCAAAACCACTTTGTGGGCCTGGAGGACCGCAAGTACGACTACTTGATGACCCTGCATGGGGTGGTCAACGAGAGTACGGTGTGCCTGATGGGACATGAGAGGCGGCAGACCCTGGGGCTGATCGCCATGCTGGCAGTGCGCGTGCTGGCCGAGCAGAACGTCATCCCAAATGTGGCTAACGTCACCTGCTACTACCAGCCAGCCGCCTACGTGGCAGACGGTAACTTCAGTAACTACTACATAGCCCAGGTACAGCCCATGTTCCACTGCCAGCAGCATGCCTACTCCACCTGGCTACCCTGCAACTGAGACAGCACAGGGAAAGGAAGGAGTGAGAGAGGTGGAGGGAGAGTCTGATTCATTCATACAGGGACTGAATCACTGGGCTGACTCACTGTAAAGTGTTTTTCAGATAAATGAATGAGAAAAAAGGTATCGCCATGACTCACCAACCTGTATTGAATTTAATTTAGTTATGTTCTGTTAGAGAGTGATTGGGGGGGGGGGGGAATAACAGTTGGGTCTCAGCTCCTGTGAGGTCAGTCTTAAACCAATGGCAGGACAGTTTACTGTGAAAATGCCACCCTGTCCGACACCTAACCCAAGCTTGGGAAGTATGGGATGGGGTTTTGCCCAATACAATGATGGACAAGAATGAAAGCAGCAGCAATACTTTCATTGACACTGACCTGGATTGACTGACTCTGTTGCAAACTGAAAAGGCTGTTGAATTGAGCGATAGACAGACCATAATGTGTGGCTGCATCTATGTCCTGTGGTGACCAGCTGCCTCCATGGCTGTGAGGAGGATGCGGGCTGCTTTGCTCTCTGAGGGGTGTGTGGCTTTCACCCTGACGCGTGCTGGGCAATGTCCCAGCAACACAGGGGTTACTAGAGCACCATAAAACTCTATTTCTGGTGAGATGTCATCACAAGCTTTGAATGACAAAAACTACACCTTAACTAGTAATGATTGATATGAACATGTGTTTACAAACCAAAGATTTTTCATTTATTGTTTTTAATACCCACGTTTGGTGGGGAAGAAAAATAATGTATAATGCTATCTATATTTGTATATGTGAACATGTGTTTTAAGTGCCTAACGCCTATCTGTAGTATAGGTAGAGGAATAATGAGCAGCAGGCCATATCGTTTTGTGAATAAATCCAGTTTGATTTTCGTCAGGCACACAAGACAATAGCACCCCAGAGGCTTGTGAATGTAACCGTGAAATCCTGATTCAAATCCTGATACAGTCCGTGTTGATGTCATATTTTTTTGGAAGAAAACAAAATATCTCCTTGCAGTCATAGAGTATTAGTCAATGGGGTAGAGATGGGGTTTTGCTATACTTTGTACAAAGTAGTTTGACAGGTTGATACAAGACCNGAAGCATTTCAAGGTCCTGGAGTGGCCTAGCCAGTCTCCAGATCTCAACCCCATAGAAAATCTTTAGAGGGAGTTGAAAGTCCGTGTTGCCCAGCGACAGCCCCAAAACATCACTGCTCTAGAGGAGATCTGCATGGAGGAATGGGCCAAAATACCAGCAACAGTGTGTGAAAACCTTGTGAAGACTTACAGAAAACGTTTGACCTCTGTCATTGCCAACAAAGGGTATATAACAAAGTATTGAGATAAACTTTTGTTATTGACCAAATACTTATTTTCCACCATAATTTGCAAATAAATTCATTAAAAATCCTACAATGTGATTTTCTGGATTTTTTTTCCTCATTTTGTCTGGCATAGTTGAAGTGTACCTATGATGAAAATTACAGGCCTCTCTCATCTTTTTAAGTGAGAAAACTTGCACAATTGGTGGCTGACTAAATACTTTTTTTCCCCACTGTATACTTTGTACAAAGTAGTTTGACAGGTTGATACAAGACCATGCGTTAACATTTGCTGATATTTTAAACGTTCCAGCTCCAATTAATAATAGCAGTACCTCCTCATAGGTGTGTTGAAGCCACAGAGGCTAGAGCATTATTTGCTGTTGCTCTCCCATAGTCATTTTCAGACAAACAAACTCCACAGGAATATTAGTTTGTGCCATAGTGCATGTACAGAGATGGTTTACTGTTGTTTTGTCGTTGTTCATGTTGACTGCGTTGGTGAGCTTTTCAGATATCAGCATAAAAGAAAGGCAACATCCTGGAGTTTCAGTTTCATATGGATTACTGTATATTCAGTTTCACATGGTTTAAACTTTACTGTATTTTGTATAGGGGTGCTTCTCTTTTAACTTTTGTAGCAAGTTCACAGCAGGCTGAGGGATTGAAAAACCTTTGTCGGAAGAAATAAATAGAAAAAAATAAATACAGAAGGAAAGAGAGACAGAACGGATCGAAAGGAACAGAGAGAGTCTGGGTGTGTTCCTGTGCTGCCTTCTAGGATGATATTTGCTGAGACACCTGTGATGATGGAACATTATTTGCTGTAACACCCTAGCAGGGAATTACGCAGCTGCTGAAGAGGTTGAACTTAGCTGGGCTGTGTTTGTAGTGTATGCACTCGCTTTGGGTCGGCTCAAACCTACCAGCAAATGTTGTGCCAAATGTTTATCTGCCGCTTGCCCAATGTTGAATGAGTGTTCTGCCTTTTGTCGATGGAGAGAGAGGTTGAGTATGTGTTGTTTTTATATTGAAGTACAGATATTGTGCTGTAGGGGGGGGAAAAGAGAACACAACTTGTGAAGGAGTGCAAGTGAGATACAGAGGGAAACGTGAGAGGCAGGGAGCTGGGCTGGGGAGATAGGTGCAGATGGTGAAGGGGTTTGTCTTGCTTTCACCACAGACAGACATACACAGTGGTAATACCTCTCTCTCCCATCTTAAGAGGATCTAAGCAGAGAGAATAGGCAAGAGAGAGAGAGGTCCTGGTACACACAACACAACTTTAGGGAGGTAGCCTATTAAGCCTAGCACTATTTATTATCATTACCTCTGTATGTCAGGGCCTCTTCTCTGGGGGACTAAACAGATATCCACGCATGCCTTATTAGCTTTGATAACATTCCCTGGGTTGGTGCACTGCCATGGTATTACTGTAAATTACCTGTTAATTGAGGCTAGGTTAGGCAGTGGTTACATGATCTAACTGCTATGCTGTAAGTTCCAAGCCCATGGGGAAATACTGTCTCATGCTAATTCAGTTTCTCTAATGCCATTTCTCAACATAACATCTGAAATATGTTCCTCAACTGATAGGAATAGATTTTTGACATGATGAAAATTAATGATAATTCATCTCCAGTATTGTGAGTCTTTGGGTGAGAGACAGTGTTATTAAAAATAGCAACATCGGTGTGCACTATACAAATCTAAAGTGTGTATCTTTAGAGAAGAATGATCAGTGTGTTCACTGTGGGTGGGATTCCTGGCTTCCCACTTCTGTACAAATGGGTCATGTCACAACTCTTTAGGACGTCTTAAGGAAACTACTGTCTTTGTCTCCACTGATGAGATCCTACTCTTGTCCTCTCTCCTCTCCCTCCCATAATGTGTAAGCTGTAATGCAGCTCCCTTAGGGACAGAGTGAATGGACATCTAATTGAGTTCTACAGGGCGGAGGGACTCCATAGGGGATGTGAATCGGCTAAGGTGACCACTGTGTGACTAACCTGGGTGGTCAAGAGAACAGAGAAAAATGCACTCTACTCAATCATTCTGTAGACTCCTTTTTCTCTATTTTGATTTTTCACACGTTCTGGTCTAGCATTTTTCTTTTTGACTGTACATTTTGATGATATTTTCTGGATCGTGCAGGCGGTGTGTATTCTCATCTCTTCTCACTCTGTGAAATTGGCTCAGAACAGCTCAGGCAGCACCAGTCTGCCATGTAGTTAGCAAGCAACACACAGGCCACTATGGGTTACTGCATTGTCTTGTATGTATTGTTTCAACTTTTCACCTCCTATTCATGCAGTCTTTTTCAATCAAACCTACAAAAAAAGAAAAGAGCCTGCCTCATATTTTTTATGATTGTTATTTTTATAACTGTATCAGACATGACCATGTTGCAGCGCTTTGGAATCTGTGATCAGGTTGCAAAATATCATTTCTCAGCTTACATTTTTTTTGCAGATCTTGTAAATGTGTCTGTTTCAAAGATAAAGGATGTTTTCATCATAAAAAAAAAACGGGAAACCACATTTTCTTCTCAGTTTCTTGTTTGTAACGATGTTTGTAGAATCTGTGACTGAATTGTGTTGACTAAGAGCAGACAGTTGAGTGTCAATCTAGATTCTGATTGTTCCTGTCTAGAGTTAGGCTATTTCCCCAAACCACCTCCAATGCTCAATGTCCAGGCTTGGCCTCAATGGTCTGCCCATCAAGGTAATTGACTTCAGGCTTCTTTTTCATGAGAGGGTGTCTCTTTTAACTGACACTAGCCATTCAGCAGCTTTTAGAAGGCTGGGTTCCCTGCTTACAGAGGACAATCCTGGCCAGATCCTGCCAGACCAGACCCAATGGGCACCGGCCAGAGAGAACTGCTCCACCGCTGCCAGAAATAGCTGGTGGTGAGTGTGCGGGATTTGCGTCCACCCAAAAAGAGACTTTAACGCTTTTGTGTTGTCAATATCTTTGCCTGCTCATCAAATTCTCTTTCGGAATTACCCCGTGCCTCCCATCCACACCACTGTAAATGTTGACTGATCAGGCAAGGGCAGGGTAGCAGGGAATGGACCAGTACCATTTGAAATGGAGCTCTAAAGCAACTTAGCTCCATTATGGGTCATATGAGTCACATGTCTCATTGTCCCACATAGAGAGAAAGCGGGAGAGAGACAGAGTAAGATGAGTAAGGAAGTAAGCTATATTTAGGAGCCATGATAAGGTTATTATCCCTTTCACTTAACATTAAATTGGTGACTGCTCTATGCTAGCAGACACACACTTCACTTTTCCAAACCCATCAGAAGACGAGATACGAGAACGTCTGGACAATCTGATCACATGTACCTTCAGCTTCACCAAGATCTCCAAGATCTCAGTGCAGCCAGCTTCAAGCACCACAAAACATATTAGAGATGCCTACACAGCAAATTCTCCAGTGTTGAATCAACACTGAGCATGTTTATTTTAAGTCTGAGCATGTTAAGTGTAACACTGTTTCAGTGTTTATACAGGTCCACACTTCCAGTGTTAAATTAACACTTTCCTTAGTGTAAAGCCTTATTTGCATATTTCCCAGTGTGCCTTGCCTTTTGAGAATTTATTTAGAGTTTCCACCCATGACTATATTTGTTAGTGACAGAGACATGGTTGTTGCATTCATTCATTTTCAGTCCGGTGGCCTTCACCAAGTGAGATCCTAAGTGAATATGTTATCATTAAAATTACATTCTTTAAGACAATACATACTACATAAGGCCTTATTTTGAGGGCCTAGTTTTACCCTTATACACTAGCCTGAAACATATGTTTTACAGATCACATCAGGCCTGCAAGTCTATGCTGGCTTGCAAAGTGATGTGCAATTCCTATTGGAATCCAGCCTGAGTGGGGATATTCAACATTTGTCGTTTGTATTTACCTGCAAGCTTTATTCAGAATGACTGCCAGGGTTGGGAAGACTGAGATATGAGACTACCTAAAGCATCTAAACTAGAACAACCATTACAATAACAGGGGCAATACGTCCAAGTAACAGATTGGATGAGTTTCGAAAAAAAATTGTGATATTTATATTTGAGTTGCATAAGAATAATTAATTAATCAGTCAATGTACATGCAAAAACATAGAAACAAACAATAACAAAAAATAAAAAACTGCGATAGAGCATGCTGGGAAATATAACAATGATGGCCGTGTTTTATTTGTTCATCTCTGGTTATTACACCAACACTGGGGTTCTTTTACACCACTGAGTGTTCATTTAACTATTTACAGAGCTAATGTATTAAAAAAAATATATATTTTACCTTTATTTAACTAGGCACGCCAGTTAAGAACAAATTCTTATTTTCAATGACAGCCTAGGAACAGTGGGTTAACTGCCTTGTTTTGGGGCAGAACGACATATCTTTACCTTGTCAGCTCTGGGTTTTGATCTTGCAACCTTTCGGTTACTAGTCCAATGCTCTAACCACTAGGCTACCTGCCACCCCAATTTCTGAATCAACACTAGAAATGTTACACTGAAAAATCAACACTACTTAACACTGGCCAATTTTCTGTGTACTTAATGGCCTGTCTTTGCTTGAAAGGGATGAGACTAGACGAAACAAAATATGATATATAGCAGACAGTATGCTTGGGGGAGATCCAAGGTCCACCACCGTGTGACTCTCCAAAAGACAGCAGTAGTGAAAACATTGGCAATAGTTAAGAGGCTCATATTATTTTTCAGTTAATTGATTACATGTTGTGGGAGGGAATGGGGGAGGTTGTTGGATGACTGAAAAACGGATCTATCTTCTATCCTTAAATTCCCTGATGCAGAGCTCCTCCGAATTCGTTAATGGCTTTTCCACCCGGGGATAGGAGAGTGGCCGGCTACTTCATGGGATTTTCTCTCTCTCTCGCCCTCTTGCTCGCTCTCTCCCACTTGCTCTCGCTCTCCCTCTCATTTTTCCTGATTCTGGAATAAGCCAAGAAATGTTGGATCGATACTCAACCCACCATGCAGAGATGGGAGCCAATGTTGTGATTTACTACGTGGTCTAGTCATTTCAATAAGGCAGCAATTTTCTCACAAGTGTGGAACATTTAACAGACTGGATACGGCCACGATTCCTTACTTTGAGAGGCGCTTGTAAACAAATTTCAGGTGGGTGAGTTGTTAAACATTTAGAGAGCATTAATCAGCTATGGTGAATACAGCCTTGTAGAGAGAGAGATATCAGGGTCACCGAAGGGTCACAGACAGCCAGTCCTAGACTACTGTTTTTATTGTCTATGGGGACAGATCTGTGGTCAAATATATCAAGCATTTCAGAATAGGAGTTCTGTTCTAGTTATCTAATTCGCTGTCATCTTAAAGTCAAAACTAATCCTAAATCAGCACTCCTACTCTTAGACGCTTGATGTACAGGCCATGATCTACTCCAGTTTTTAGAGTCTATGGCAATTGCACTGATGTTGGAAATACACAACATCATTCGCCAACATACTTATATCGTCTACCTATACTCACAAGTCATCTCATCATTTTAGAACGGTATTACCGCGGCATTCATTTTCTAAATTACATTTTTTCTCGATTGCTTAAACACAAAAACTGGTTCCTGTAGCACAAAAACCCATACCCTTACATCATTCCCAAAAACACACACACATTTCCCATAACCGTAAACACTATTCACCTGTTTCCACACATTTCAATATTTAAAAGATTCTGAAAAACCTTAACAAAAGTGGCCAAATAAATAATTAATTGCACTATATATTCATTCAGAAAACACATGCTCTCAATATAATTAACTCAAGTCATCACAACCTAAACTCAAAGAGCACACATTTCTCCAGGTGCAAACATTAAGCCTCAAAATTGTTAACACACCAATCAGAATTGCAGGATCAATAAATAGGGCCTAGAGGCATGTCCATGTGCTTTGGAACAATGGATCCTAACAATGCCGAAGTTGCTAGACAATAGAGACAAGAGGACAAGGACGAGGACAACAACAACAAAGAGAAGTAATCTCAGATGAAATCTGTGCCACCCTAGTCCATCATGTGCTCATACATGGGAGGACTATGAGAGAAGCTCGACAGCTAGTGCAACCCAACCTAAGCCGTTACATGGTTGCATCCATTGTCCGTACTTTCAGAAGGAAAAACAGGTAATTTGCCTTGTGTTACTGTGATACATGTAATGTTGTAGTGCATGTAGACTGAATCTCCACTTTGTTCTCAGTGTAGTTTTTACAACAGTAATGGATGACCATAGGTCAGTAATGGTAAATTTCATTTTTGCAGAACTGAGAGGCGGCCATCTATTGGAGGTAGGTGGAGACTTCTCACAGCTGAGCAGGAGACTGCCCTGGTGTATATGGTGATTGCCAATAATGCCATCCGTTTGAGGGAAATTCAAACCCAAATAGTTGAAGACCAGGTAGTCTTCCAAGGAATTGACAGCATCAGCATTTCCACCATTGACCGGATCGTTCAGAAGAACCACATAAGGACAAAGCAGCTGTAACGTGTGTTAAGGAGCAACGATTCCAATACGTGCAGGTAATTGCTATACTTTACAGAATTTTTACAGTATGTATAGTATGGCCCATCTCTCCAGCATATCAATACAGTGCAGTATAGTAATGTGTTACAGTAACTGCAGTACACAATCTTTCATTCCAGTACAGTTGTACACTACAGTACTGTACTTGTAGTACAGTAAAATGTGTGTTTTTTACTTCTGTAGAGAATCTTTGAGCTGGATGCCATGGCTGACCCACAGGAGTACATCTTCATCGACGAGGCAGGGTTCAACCTAACAAAAAGGCGCAAAAGCAAGTGCAACATCATTGGTCACCGTGCCATCATACAAGTTCCTGGCCAGACAGGAGGCAATGTCACCCTATGTGCAGCCATCTGCAATCGTGGCGTCCTTCATCGCCATGTCAAAGTGGGTCCATACGACACAACTCCTTCAATTTCTAGATCAGCTGCACAATAACATTCTTCAACAGGAAGGGGAGCCAGGGCAACCAGAGCAAGCCCAATATGTTGTCATTTAGGATAACATGAGTTTCTACCGGGCTGCTCTTGTTCGCGCCTGGTCTTTTTTTGCCAGCATATTCCCCATTTCTGAATCTGATTGAGGGATTCTTCTCAGCATGGCGGTGGAGAGTGTATGACCGCAACCCCTACACACAGCAAAACCTCCTGGAGGCAATGGTGGACGCCTGTGGTGATGTGTCTGTGGAGTCTATCCAGGGTTTTCTAAGGCGCACAAGGGTATTTTTCCCACGCTGCCTGGCAAGAGCAAATATAATGTGTGACGTTGATGAGATATTATGGCCTGACCCAGACCTGAGACGAGATGATGAGAACGATGACGCTGGTGCTGAGTAACCTGTACATTTGCTGCATTTGGAAATAAAGCTTTTGGAAATTGGGTATTTTACTGTGCATGGACTCTTCCTTACATGTTTTGTCAGTGTGACATTTCAAAGGTCAGGTTGTTGACCAAATCAGTATATACCGTAGTATTCCCTTATCCACTAATGTAAGAGGTATTTATTACAGTACTGTTTTGAATTTCTCTCGCCAGGGTGTTCCTGAAAGGCTTATCTGGATAGTCAGTGCTGTGATTTTACAAAGTTCCAAATGATTTCTCTGAAAACCTGTTCTAAACATTTTGGCAGCAGTGTTTTGAATTAATCCCTCCAGTGTGTAACTAACAGTCATGTAGTCTGTGTTTTTGATAGCTTGTGTGTGAGTTGTCTGAGGGCAAAGTTTGAATTGGTACCCAGAAGTTAGATGTTTGTACTGTTGGGTGTGAGTTTTTATAATTGTGTGTGAAGATTTGAGAAAATGGTGAGTTGTTCCAGGAATTGTGTCTAAGCAATTCAGAAAAACTGTAATACCAAGTACAGTAACAATTCTCCCGGGGCCAGACCACCACGAACTGTCTATTCTATTCTGCTCTCCATTCGCCTTATTCTATTTAGCCATTGACCTTCTACAGTTGAATCAGGTGATTTAGGTACTTAACACGGCTCTGTATTTCAACAGTGCCATGCCACTATCAACATCATAATGAAGGAAACATGTTGGTTATAACAGTAAACCTCCTCAACAGTGCCATGACTGTCATTGACATAACCAATATTCCATGTCATCTCCATCATCCCATTGAGAATAGACCATGACAATGCAGTCTGAGTGACAGAGTTTTTCCAAAATAACACAGGGCAAGGACAGAGTGAATCCTCCCAGCTGAAAGATATGAATTTATGAAAAGTAGGACAGTCAGGCAGGCGCCCAGGCTTTTGTTGAGGGAGGTGTGTCAACGATCAATGACAAAAGGTAACAGGAGAGCACACAGCCTTAATTGTGTTACTGTGTGCTTTTCTGAGAACAGGTACTCCACTCAGTGCCAGTACTCCTCTTATTTCATACATGCCTCTAGTTTAGTGTGTTGAGTATAGTGTGTTATCTTTTATTATAGATAATAGAAAAACAGAGAGAGACACGAAGAGAGAGGGGTCAGAGGAGCAGGAGTATCAAAGTGAAGACGAGTGGTGAGAAAGAGGGGGGAACAAAGAGAGTCCGAGCAACTGAGAGGAGAGAGTGAAGTGAAACAGGGATACAGGGAGAGCAGGAGAATCTGTGAGAGGACGAAATGGGAGGGGGAGAGTTGGAGATACTGAAGGAGAGAGAGAGAGGGAGACTGAGAGGGAGAGCGGTGCAGAGTAGTGACATGCAGTCAGGGTAGGTAGTGCTTACCCTGTGATAATCTAATACAAAAAAAATATGTTACAAAAAGCCAGATAATTTTTTTGGTGATATCATATTTTGTTATCTGATATCTTTTCTCAATGATTCTGGTGGTTTTATATGTTTTTTGTTAAAACTGCACCAGGGTGTTCGTGCCTTCCTTTTCATCCATTCAAATCGTTGATGTACACTGCCATTCCGGACTCCAGTCACTGTTAATGGACAGGGTCATCATAGGCATCGCTGCTTTGCCTTGCTTGAAGTAGCTTCATTCGTTGCATTGACGATTTCCTATTTTGCTCATGCGTATTGCCTAAACATTGTGTGTGTAAACATTGTGTGTGTAAACCTGGGGTAATATATTACATTTTATTGTCACAAAGACCAGATAGGTGCAGTGAAATGTGTTGTTTTACAGGGTCAGCACCCATGGAGCAAATTAGGGTTATGTGACTTCATCAAGGTTTATTTGTGAGTAAATCTGGTTTTGATAATAGCCAGTGCCAACCCAGCCACCGCCTGCACCGCACGTCACTGGCGCAGAGAGAGACTGAGAGAGAGAGAGGGGTGGTGAGATGGAGGGGAGAGCAGGAGAAACTGTGAGTCGAGGGGATGGCAGGGGTGAGAGAGTCAGAGAGGATGAGAAGGGGGAGGGGGGAGAACGGGAAGGTGATCCTCATGTCTGGGGGATTAGACTCATTGAGGTTAGTCAGACCCTGTAGCCTGCAGCACAGATAATCATATCACACTCTCAGCACCTGAGGTAGAAATAGGGGAAGAGAGAAAGTTCTGAAAAGGAAAAATAACCATGCTGACAGGGAGAAAGATGTATACAAGGATAAAAGAAGAGAGAGAGAAAGTGATGAGGGAAACATGCACACACAAACACACATTGGCATGACACACTATGTGCAGTGTTGATTTGGGCGTAGCACTGTTTACTATGGGTGTGTGGCATGGTGAGACTTGTCAATACTAGTTAACCCATACATCAATAAAAAATAAATGCTACTGTTTATCCAAGTGTTATCTAGGGAACACAAACACACTGACACGTATTTAAACATATTGAAACTGGAACACAACACCCACGCATAGGTGGTAAACTTGTCAGCTAGTAGGGCTCGGCTCTGCCCTTACCTTTTAAACACACTCGTAAATGCAATGTTATGACTGTAACTACTGTACCCTGCAGGAGCGAAAAGAGGTACAACATAGTATGGGGGAGTCTCACTCTCGCGACTTTGGTTGAAGGACCTAAAATTACACCTGACAGGGCTAATGAAATCCATGCCTCGTTGGAAGCCCCTCCTTCCACAAGTGATAAGCTAGAGGCTCGGATTCATTCCTATTATTTAATACCTCTCTTTAACAAGCTCAGGAATGGGCGGTGCGGGGCCAAACAGGCGTTTTACCTCATTTGTCTCCTTCAGGGAACAGTAGTTATAGTCAACTTTGGAACAACATACAATGGGGAAATATAATCCCGCCCCAAGCTGACCCCAAAGGATACTAAATGAAATGGCCCATGGAAGACCTGACCCCAAATGCCTCAGTCCTTGTATTGTGCACACGGCGTGCTGCCTAGTAACTTTTCCTTGTCTCAGCCAGAAACACACTGTGGGCTACACTGGGAGCAGTGACATCCAAGCAATAAAACCTCACAAAAGTGTATGATGATGCCCAACTCGCTGCAGCACAAATATCTCATACAGTCAACCCTTTAACTTCTTAGGGAGCGGCTGCATAGGTGACAGTTTTGGAGAGTCTGGCGTGCCCAAAGTAAAATGCCTGCCACTCAGGCCCAGACAATAGGATATGCACATAATTAGTACTATTGGATAGGAAACACTCTGAAGTTTCTAAGAGTGTTAAAATCATGTATGTGAGTATAACAGAACTGATATAGCAGGCGAAAACCCGAGGAAAATCCATCCGGATTTGCAGTTTTTTTTGTAAATGCCCATCTTCTCCATTGTGCCTATTGCATACAATCTTATGTAGGACTGAGACTGCAGTACCTATGGCTTCCACTAGATGTCAACAGTCAACAGTCAAAGACTGGGAATTCTAGGAGTGACCAGAACGGATAGGGACAGGAAGAAGTCACAGGACCACTTTTGTAAACAAGGTTTGACGCGCGCGAGATTGTGAACGCGCACCACTTTATTTTTCTTTCCTATCGTTCACGTTATCGTCCGGTTGAAATATTACAGCAAAAATACACAAAAGGATACCTAAGGATACATTAAAAATGATGTTTGATTTGTTTGTAGAAAGTGTATAGGTATAATTTGAACGTGTTCTCTTCACGGTTCAATGGGCGACTCAACGGTGGNGAGATTTATGGATATAATAAATGACTTTTTCTAACAAAAGAACCATTGGATGTCTTCGTTGGACACTTGGGAAGCCCTCAGCAGAAGTTCTTCGAAAGGTAAGGGATTTTATATTAGCGATTTTATGCGTTTTTTGAGACCCGCTTTGGTTATGGATTTATGCTAATGCATAAAATATGAGAGGGGCTATCCTCAAACAATCAAATGTTGTGCTTTCGCCGTAAAGCCTTTTTGAAATCTGACAACGCTGTGATATTGCCAAGAATCAGAGCTTTTGATGACTATGCAACACTTGTATATCGATGGAATGTTTAATAATTAAACTTTTGGATTTTGAATTTTGCGCCTCACATTTCACCGGGTAGTGTCGGGAGTGTCGGGGGCGCTAGCGCTAGCGCCCCACTGCTCCCTAAGTAGTTAAACAACACCCAAGACGCTGCCAGACCCCTGGTGGAATGGGTGCGTACACCACTAAGTAACCCTTACCCCTTGCCGCTATACGCCAGGGCCCGGTTTCCCAAAAGCATCTGAAGGCTAAGTTCATCGTTAGAACCATAGATGCTTTTGTGAAACCGGGCCCAGGGAGATCCAGTGAGACAAAAAGCCGGTCACATAACTGGATATCCCCCGTAAAGCACAGGGCATGTAACCTCTGTTACTCTTCAGAAGCAAAAGGAGGAGAATAAGGAAATAGCTCAAAAGCTAAGGACCTGTAGGGCATTTTAACTCAACGTAACCGTAGAGTAGCCTTCGGGGCGAACTGAGTTCAGGAAGGGTGTATGGATAACTCGTGAAACTCCCCAACATGTTCAGCTGAGGCCAAAGCTATGAACAGGGAGTAGAAACGACACCTGGAGGGGGATGGCTGACGTTTTATGTGCTCCTAACCAACTGTGCTATTTTGTTAGTTTTTTCGGGTTGTTTGTAACTTATTTTAAAACGTATTTTATACATAATGTTGCTGCTACCGTCTCTTATGACCGAAAATAACTTCTGGTCATCAGAACAGTGATTAGCTACCTCGAACTGGAAGAAGGATTTTTCTTTAACGAGTCCGACGCGAAGGATATACTGCTTTCTCCTGAACGGGCCCAAATCCCCGTCATTTGCCTGAAGAAAAGATGGAGATAAAGGGGACGGAGGTCGGGCTGCATTCTGAGAATTCGTAGGCGAGTGAGTAAACTCCCACCTTCATCCGTTCTATTGACCAACGTGCAATCATTGGAAAATAAAATGGATGACCTACGATCAAGATTATACTACCAACGGGACATTAACATTTTTTATATCTTATGTTTCACCGAGTCGTGGCTGAACGACGACATGGATAATATACAGCTGGCGGGATTTTCCATGCACCGGCAGGACAGAGAAGCTAGACTACCGTTCAAAAGTTTGGGGTCACTTAGAAATGTCCTTGTTTTTGAAAGAAAAGCTTTTTTTGTCCATTAAAATAACATCAAATTGATCAGAAATACAGTGTAGACATTGTTAATGTTGTAAATGACTATTGTAGCTGGAAACGGCCGATTTTTTTATGGAATATCTACATAGGCATACAGAGTCACATTATCAGCAATCATCACTCCTGTGTTCCAATGGCACGTTGTGTTAGCTAATCCAAGTTGATCATTTTAAAAGTCTAATTGATCATTAGAAAACCCTTTTTTGTTAGCACAGCTGAAAACCATTGTCCTGATTAAAGAATCAATAAAACTGTTCTTCTTATACTAGCTGAGTATCTGGAGCATCAGCATTTGTGGGTTCGATTACAGGCTCAATATGACCAGAAACAAATAACTTTCTTCGGAAACTCGTCAGTCTATTCTTGTTCTGAGAAATGAAGGCTATTCTGTGTGAGAAATTGCCAAGATACTGAAGATCTCGTACCCCGCTGTGTACTACTCCCTTCACAGAACAGCGCAAACTGGCTCTAACCAGAATAGAAAGAGGAGTGGGAGGCCCCGGTGCACAACTGTGCAAGAGGACAAGTACATTAGAGTGTCTAGTTTGAGAAACAGACGCCTCACAAGTCCTCAACTGGCAGCTTCATTAAAAAGTACCCACAAAACACCAGTCTCAACGTCAACAGTGAAGAGGCGACTCCAGGATGCTGGCCTTCTAGGCAGAGTTGCAAAGAACAAGCCATATCTCAGACTGGCCAATAAAAATAAAATATTAAGATGGGCAAAAAAAAACAGAAACTGGACAGAGGAAGATTGGAAAAAGTGTTATGGACAGACAAATCTAAGTTTGAGGTGTTCGGATCACAAAGAATAAAATTTTTGAGACGCAGAAAAAATGAAAAGATGCTGGTGGAGTGTTTGACGCCATCTGTCAAGCATGGTGGAGGCAATGTGAATGTCTGGGGGTGCTATGATGGTGGTAAAGTGGGAGATTTGTACAGGGTAAAAGGGATCTTGAAGAAGGAAGGCTATCGCTCCATTTTGCAACGCCATGCCATACACTGTGGATGGCGCTTAATTGGAGCTAATTTCATCCTACAACAAGACAATGACCCAAAGCACAGCTCCAAACTATGCAATAACTATTTTGGGAAGAAGCAGTCAGCTGGTATTCTGTCTATAATGGAGTGGCCAGCACAGTCACCGGATCTCAACCCTATTGAGCTGTTGTGGGAGCAGCTTGACCGTATGGTACGTAAGAAGTGCCCATCAAGCCAATCCAATTTGTGGGATGTGCTTCAGGAATTTGTGGGATGTGCATGGAGTGAAATCTCTTCAGATTATCTCAACAAATTGACAACTAGAATGCCAAAGGTCTGCAAGGCTGTAAACGCAGCGAACGGAGGATTCTTTGACGAAAGCAAAGTTTTTTTTAAATTTATTTATTTATTTTTTTTATTCGTTTATTTGTCAGGGACAATGCAGCGCACATTATTACATACATAATTATCACAGTCAGCCATAATAATATGTGTAGATGTGTTGCATAAAAGGTTTCTAGCCAATAGGCTAATTTGCAACCCCAGTCCCTGGTCAGGCCTTTCTAAACAGGTAATCCAGATATATAATTTTTAAAAGGACCACATAGTGTGAATTACACAATCATGCAGCAAATACATTGTATACAAACATCAACATTTCACAGTCGAGACCACATTACACAAAACAGCACATCACGTAACAACACAAGCCCCAAGCACCCAGCCGCTCACACCTGCTCACCTATACCCAACCCCAATAGTGAGGGCCTGGGCCACTACATGACTATCTCCCATACCCAGACCCCACATGTGGGGTGATCCTTGGCAGCATGCGCAACAACCAGGCATCCAGTACAGACAATACAT